>VWZN01000373.1:53708-71342 GCA_013396955.1 Regulus satrapa | reverse complement strand
AAAAAACAAACCAAAAAACCCAAACAAAAGGACCTACAGCCCAGTGTGTGGCCAGATAGAACATTACTTCATCTTTTGTCACGGTTTGGTAAACAGTAAACCTGCTGAGATTTAGCTAGGAACTGGTGCTTACTCATGTTCCTTGTAGAACTCGGGCCAGCTGAATGTGGATGAACATCAGACAGTGCCTGTGACCAGCAGCAGCTCATTAGGGCAGCCATGGGGCACACAAGCCCCTGTGCTCTCCTACTTTTCATTCCCTTGTCTCCTTTTTCTTCTTTTTCCTTTCTGCTTCTCCCCCCCCCCTTTTCTTCTCTTTGTCTGCTATTTCCACTCATTCCTTTCTGCCCTGTTCCTCCTCTGTCTTTTCCCTTTGCTCGGGTGTTCCGTCCCTTTTCTCTGCACCCTTCAGGAGAGAAGAAGTGGCTAATGCTGTAATTTACTGCTGATTTCTTTCCTAGCCTGGGATAAGTAGCAAAGAAGTATGGAAAAAACAGGTCTTTTGTTTGAAAAATATCACAGTTCCTTAAGGACCCCAATGCAATCCCTCCAAAAAAATTAAATCAGTTGCAAATTTTAATAGGCATTGGATCACAACTCAAGGTACCACTCTTTAAATCCAGTAATGAGTCAGCTCTTTCTAGAAGTTGCCACGTACAGAAAGCATTTTCACAGTTACTCATGAACAATTCTACAAAATTAAGCACAGCCATTATTTAGTGAGCTCTGCCGCATCAACTTTGCCATTATTCAATCCTCTTGTTTTTTACATACTTATTCAAACCCTGAAAATAAAGACTTCTATTAACTTAAGCACGTCTTTCTGAACTTTTAAAAATGCAGTAAACTCTTGGTTTTCTGCATTAAGTCACACAAAGGACAAGGAAATAAGAGCTAACAAGAGTTCTCACAAAAGCATCGGAGAGACTATAATGCAACTATCACATCTTTAACAGGAGATAGGGTTCTGCACCTCAGACTTAATGCACACAGAATAGCTGCAAGTACAATGGCATTTGGATAAAAACATTTAGAAGCACAAAACTACAGGTGTACTGACAGGTATTTCTGTGCTTCCTCAGAGCACAGAAGCTGCTGCTCTTTGTCCCCACGCTCTTTGTGTCAGAAGCAGCCCAATACTAATAAATCTCGAATACACTTTTGAGATTCATAGCAAGGGCTGCAATTTATAAACATGTCTTAAAATTGCTTCTGCATCATGCTAGAGCAAAGTCATAGAAGGAAAGGTCTCTTTGCCATGTTACTGGGCATCATAAATGAAAATAACTCCCTTCCTCTGCCTCGGATGTGACCCCTGGTATGTGCAGTTCTAGCTGGATGTGAAGCAGGGCAGGTTCCCAGATCTTGCTGAAGCAGCCCTGGGCAGAACTGCATGTTCCTTGTGACCAGCAGAGATGGGACAGCCCTGTAACGCCTTCTTCTAGCTCACTTGGGCAACCAAAGATCTTTTTAGGACACTTACTGTAAGTATTTATGAGTATTTATGTAAGGTAGCAGCAGGGCTTTAAAATCTGGCAGTGCTTAGAATTCACGGGCCTCAAATCTGCTACACAATTAAGATGTGGGGTTAGATTTCTTTTTAGGCATTTACATAACCTTATAAAGTGCTTTGCTCAGAGCTGTCAGTCAGAGATGTTCCAGCATAATTTCTAAAACATTAGGGAGTTTCACACCCAATGTACAGCAATCTGTTTGGATCTGAAAACTAGAACATGCTGTAGTAAACAGGTTTTTTCCTGATCTCATTTCATGTAATTGGGAAGGAAAACTGAGGTATCAGAGGTTTGAATCCTGCCTAGGAAGAACAGCACTGGGCAGGGAGGGTGCAGCATAGGTTACAGTACTGGATTGTGACTCCTCAGCTCATCAAACCAATTCCCTCTACCTTTCTTCACACACTTGGCAATCTGGAGTCTCCAGCTTTTCAATGAGCAGCAAATTAACCCAGAGAACTGCAGGGATTTGTTTAATGCAACAAAATCTTTTGTCTTGTGAATATCAGGCTTAAATCATTGCATAGGTATATCCTCTGGAAATCATACTCAGTCGTACAGATTTTTGGAGCAGCTATTTGGAATCCATGAATAGAAAGATTGGAAGTTCCTAAACGTCCTTATGTGCAGTTTCTTTAACTAAGATTCCTCTCTCTTATAATTTCCAGTGTGTTCCGACTCTTATATTCTAAAGATAGTAACAATTTTCTGGGGGTGTTGGGGGGGGAATCACTAAACTTTTAAGATCGTATTAGTGTAAATAATATATGTGCAAATATTTACCATAGAAAATAATTTCCTGGCTTATTCCCGTTTCCTTCCATGGAAACCCTCTTAGACCACACCGTGCTTTATGCATATGCAAGAGAAAACCCAAGGTTGAGAGCCCAGGGCGCTGCTTTTGCCGCATCCTTTGGGCCGGGCCGGGCAGAGCCGCTGTCCCGGGAGCTGTGCTCAGCCTCCCGGAGCCCCGGCTGCTGCCCAGCCCTGTGCAGAGCAGAGTGCTGAGCGCTGGCTGTCCCCAGGCACCCCTCGAGCCTCCAGGCAGAGCCGCGCTGAGGGAAAGCACTGCCGACACCCTGAGACGAGGAGCAGCGGCGTGGGACAAACCCTGCGGCCATGGCATTGGTCAGCTGTTGTTTTCCTGCGGGATTAGGTTGTATCTGTTCGTGACAAGGATCCACCACCCTGACCACTGAAGTTCCCTGAGCTCCCAAATGTCCTGGCCCCAGGTGACCCCACCTGGCCCTCTGTGAACCCCTTTCACCCACACCTTGTGCTCAGCAGCTCCTTGTATCCATTAACCTTCAGCAGCATGCATAGAACTATTGTCCTGCCAAGAACTTTTCCTTCCATAGGAGACCTATTTCCCCTCCCCACCCCCTTTTTTCCCCTACAGCTTAAAGAAATAAAAGGAAATAAAGGAAAATGAGGGGATTGTGAAATTAAATTTATCACCGGCGCATTTATGTGGGGAAAAACATTCTCATCACTCAGACTTCCACACGGTTGTAAAGGTACTGTGCTTGACCCTGGGGAATGGATAGAACATTTCATACTGCCAGCTTACTACAGCACCTAAATCCGGGCAGTGCTGCAACACTGCAGTTATTCCCTTCACCTGTGCCTGCACATACAGGTGCACACGTGACTGTAAAACACAGCTGTATTCTTAAAACAAACACGCTCAAATTGCATCACACTAACAGAGTATCTTTTGGCTTGAAAAAAGAGTCACCTATTTTATATCCCTTATCAATCACAATATCTAAATTTGGAGCATCCAGGCAGCATGCTCACTGATTTCTCAGTCAGCCTCCTATATTTTAATTTTCACTGTATTTCTCAATCCCAACACCAAGTGGAAGAGCAAGTCATGATCCGACATGTTAAAAACAAGAGCAATTGCTCATGTCCCCTGTGCAGCAGAGCTGCCATTCCACTGGGGAAAGCCTGCCAGCCTGCAGCTCTCATGCAGGCAAGCCTCTCACAGAGGGGAGCGTGAGTCCATGTCCCTAGCACTGTCACACCAGTCTTACTGTTTGGGGACATGTTTTTCTGCATGGACAGCACTTCTGTATTTTGTTATAAAAGAAGAGAAATGGCTAAAAAACCAAACTTCCTAAAAGCTGTCAATAACAATAAGTCAAACCAGCAGCATGCATGCAGCAGCATGTTTTGGTTTTCTATATAAGGGTACATTGAACTATCAAGGGCTAATAGATCTCTCTCTTCCAAAGAGGGCCAGGCAATGGCTCTTTCCATAGCTCAGATTAGATGGAGGTATTCATAGCCTAATACTCGTGCTACAAATGCATTCTTTAATGTCTTTTCTGAAATGCTGCAATTGAGGCTCCAACTGGGGTGGCCCAACCCTCAGAGCAGTTTCAGCCAATGATGATGTAAAATCACAAACTCAGCAGGGTTGCCCTGCATTTTGACTGCTTTAAGAAACTTTGGTTCCCATTTTTCACACTGTCCTGTCTCCTGCACTTGCACCTTGGCACAGGGATCAAACAGATAAGCACAGGCTATATAGTGTGCTCCTATACTTAGTTCCCTGAGCACAAAGCAAAGATGCAAGAGCCAGGAGCAAGGATCTGTCCTGAAGGAGACTCGTATGAAATTTGTCACCAGACACTTTTCGCTGCAGAATCTTTTTTGGTTTTTGTTTTTTGTTTTTTGTTTTACCTTGCAGGAACTCTAAATCAAAATACCTAGAAAAAGTGCAATTTAGTAAAAATTGGATCATCATTTTCATAATTGTTTTCATCTCCTGAATCCTGGAAATAGCATTTTGGAAAGAGGTTCTCTGAGAAACAAAGACATTTTGTCCTGGAGAGCCACTACCCAGCAAGGGCAGACCCCCTCCTGTCACCCTCAGGCAGCAGATCCATGCCACCCCACATCCTGGCTTCCCCTGACCCTGTGCCCAGAAGACCCAAAACACTTCATGAATTCACACCAGTGAATCTAGTCCAGACGTCCAAGAAGCACCAGGAACAGCAGACATTGCAATGTTTAAATTTGCTAGCAAATAAAACAACTCAGGGCAGCAATGTTCCAAATGAAAGGTAAAACTCCCAGCTGGAGCAGGCTGTAGGGTGGTGGCTCTGTGCACATTGCAGACTCCATCCTGCTGAGAGGGGACGTGTGCACAGCTGCCTGTGCCTCTGCTGTGGGGGTCAGCTCAGACCTGCCTGTGGCAGAAGGGATGTCACACAGCCTGGCCACCCCCCTGCCACCAAGGCAAGCCACGGCTGCTCCTGCCACCACTGGCTGCATTATTTCCAGCCATTAAAGCATTGCTCTGAAGGCTTGTATTTTCATATCAGAATCTAGGAGCTACAGAATAACCCTACAAATCAAATTATATGGCTAAGACCCTCTTTCCCCATCAGAGCAGATACAATTTTGACCCCCGTTTGTCCTCTAGCAGTCTTTTCTTACAGGTGAGTGGCCCACAGTGCTTCACCACAATTAACCATGGCCATGGCTTTTAGTAGCAATTTGTTTCCAATTACCTCCTTCAAGCAAATCTGAATGATTACCACCAGTTCTTTTTCACATTTCTTTCTGCTGCCAAGTCTGTATCGAAGTGCTCAAAGCACATCAGCTGTCGATCCCGCAATATTCCAAAGAAAGCCTTGGTTGCACCTGGCAAAGGCCAGGGCAGCCCAAACCTTGTGTTGCTTTGCCCAGCACAGATCCACAGGCATGGACAGAGATTTCTCTGCGGTGAGAAGTGCAGGTCTTAGTGCCACAGAGCCACCCTGGTGTCAGCTCTGCTGAGACCAGGGGAAGTGCACACCTACTAACAAAATCACTGTTGCCTGGGGCTGCAATGCCAGCAAGCAGCTCCTGTCCCAGCTGAGCTGCCTGAGGTGCTGACTGTATTTCCCAATGCAAAGGGGGCTCACACAGGCTTGGGCACATGCTGCCTTCCGTCCCTGGAGCATCTCCACCACTCTAAGGTAGCAGGGACCAGACTTAAGCTGATCCTAACAGTAGCTCTTCCAAGGTAGGGAAATGAACAAAGGAAACTGCAGCACACTGTGGATCCTAATTGCATTTGCTCTGCAGGCTCTGAAATGTCAGTCAAACAAATACGCCATTGCCTTTACTGCTCTGCAGTTGCCATTTACTATTTTACTGGGAAATTGTCCAGGAAAGGGATACTACCTAGAAGGGACCATTATGCTAGCACGGGAAACCAGCAATATTTCTGAACAACCCCATGGGCCCATTATCTGTTCCTACACTGCAGAAAGACAAGAAGAGCCAGAGTGAGCCAATTTGAGTTTGTGGTAGCAATTGCAGCAGTAGAGGGGATGGAAACAGCCCAGGACCCAGCGGGCACATCTGAACTGGTGCAGGCTCTGGAGCTGTGACAATTCACACCAGAGAAGAGCATGATTCAGTGAGTGAAGAAAAAAAAGTCTTAAAATTAGTTCTTTTATGAGCCTGAGTTTCATTATGCAACTTAATCAGAGCTTATGAGGACAGGAGTAAACAATACGAAGATGCAGAAAATTCCCACTCTCCAGCTCTATCAGCCCACAAACCCACTAATTTCCAGGACTTGCAGAGACCATGGGGCAGTTGGGTTTTGATGAAGTGACTATGCCCCTTTCTGTGAGAACAGCCCCACTAAAACCATCTCTTTTTCTCTGACAATGCCTCTTGCCCTCCAGAGAGCTCAGTTCTTGCTATAAGCAGCTCCTTGGTACTTAACATCCACTCTCCTAGAGCTGGAGTGAGCGATTGAGATATTTAATATGTAGAATCATTCTGAGTCACTCCATTTTACCACTACTTTATTTCTCCTTCAAGTCAAAAAAGCATAACAAAGGGTACTCAGCCCACTTCTACTTACTGTAATTCTCCACCCATTCCCCATAAAGAAACACTGATTTATCTGGACCAGATCCCATTGGCTTCAAAGCAAAGCTCATTCTGTCTGTCTGTCTTTCCCTCAGTTGTTAGTCCCAGAGGGCAGTGTCAGACCTACTTATAGATTCAACATCTGTGGGTAGATGAGCAGGTGAGGAAGAAACCATCCATTTGCCGAAAGAGGCAGCTCCCTGCTCTGGAAATCACCTTAGCCAGGAAAACCTGTGCCCTTCACACCAGCACCTGTGAAGGCTTGCTCTTTGCAGGAGGTTCAGCAACCATTTAATTTCTGACATTTTTTATTTTTCATCGCGTTGTCTGTGGCACTGAAAGCACAAGCAGATCAATGCTTGGTTAAGCTCTTCTGTCAGGGCACCCTGTCCCTGCTACTGGGGCAGCACCAACAAGGCCACACAGTGTCCTGCATGCAAGGGACAGGGATGGGGTCACCACCAGCAGTGCTGGGGCTGCTTTTTGGCACAGGGATAGCTGTTCTGCTGTGGGCCAGTATCTGCATTCTCTGCCTCGTGGGGATGTACACCTTGAGCATTTGGTACCTTCCTAATTCTTTGCATACTTTTTTGGCTCTAGGTATAGTTTCTGCAGACATACAAGTGGAATGAATACTATTTATTTTTCATTTTAAATGAAACAAGTGCCATGCTTTATCTTTCTCTCTGTCTCTCAGATTGGATTTCTTGAATTCGCATGGGTTAGGCATTTTCATAAACCACATTGACTGCAGTAAGCTGTGTTTGAATCATCATTTAGAAAAGTGAAGATTTAATTTCATGGTGGAATTAAGGCTGACATTTCCTTTTTATTTACACTACACCAAGGATTAATAAGGCTACTATAACCTTAATCTTTGATAGCTCAACAATGGAATACTCCGGGATTACTGCAAAAGCTGGATTTTAACTCTTTTAATCCCATTATTGTTGATAACCTTATCAACACTGTGCTCCAACACAGAGGTGTAGTGGAAGGATCTCAGACTCTGAAATTCCTCACCATGGAGCAACACTCATAGTTTAAACAGAAGAGCCAGTTGCTTGGTTGATGCCTGCAGTGAGGTTCACAGTTTGCAGTAGGGCTGCAATGCTGCTTTTAAGCGCCTTGTCAGAGATCTTTGCCAAGAAAAACATTGGTCCAGTGGCATATGTTGGCGGAGCAATGCAAGGTTGCTCTAATTCCCTTACTTTGTTTTTTCCTCCTCCCATGCGACAACTACTCCAAGAATCAGCCTGCCAGTCTGGCAAGTTGAGATCCAGAAACTTACTGCTAATTACCATGTTTACAATTCCCAACCTGTCTGTTGGTGCCAACAATCAAACTGCATCCTCTTGAGTGCACCAAAAGACACTTGCTGGCAGTAGTTTCCTAAGGTTCCAGGCTGGCTACATTAATTACTGTTAACTTAATTTTTGTGTACTGAAAAGCAGCTTTAATTAGCGATTCCATGGATCAAAATCATTCTTTTATGAGTTTCAAGGAATAGCAGCTCAGCTTATAGACTACTTACCAACCTATGAGTCTTTTATTTGGAAACACAAGTGGTAATAAATTTATATGTGGCCTAATAAATAAAGTAGGCAGAGGTTCAGTAAAAATCACACCGGGAAACAAAAGGTTATGCTTTCCCTTTGAATTAAAAGAAGCAGCTCTAAAAAGACAGGTTGGATATATTTTATCATCCTCAGTGAACATTTGATTGCACAGAACAAACGACATTCCAAAGGTATGTCACTGAATAAAAGTATTGAATGAATTAAAGAAAAAAAACCAAACATACATTGTATGAACTCGGTGAAAGATAGCCCAAACTCAAATAACTACAGGGCAGAGCCCTAGCCTGAGACACCTGAAGGCCATCTGACTACTAATCTGAGATCCCCTTTTGTTGAGCACATGCTTCAACCCTGCCAGAATCAGCAGAGCACACATGGCAGAGCAGTACCTGGAAACAGGCTGCTCACCAAGAGCCCGTGCCCAGGACCATGCCTGCAAAGCCCACACAATGCCCACAATTTCCCCTCCACCAGCAATCAATTTTTAACCTGGATTTTTCATGGCAATGGGATTGAATCTCCTTGATGCTGGCTTTAAAATGTTGGTCAGTTGGTAAGAACTGCACTACACCTCCTCTCTGAAGACATTTTTCTCTGTTTGCTGCCTGGCACGGAGCTAAAAGACAGAGAGCAGAGCTACTCTGAGCTCAGCCCAGTGCAACTTGGTGCTCCTGGGTGGACGGGCTGCTGCCCACAGCACAAGGCTGCTCTTGGTCACTTTGGCAGCATGTGGATGCTGGTGCAGCCAATGCCTACCTGCGCTGAGGCTGCAATCAGTCCCATCTCTTAGGGGCACTTCGGTGTGTTACAAGTGTCTGAACGTGGTGTAAGAGGACCCTGCATTCAGAGTTGAGCAGCACCATGCCTGTATCTGCTATAGTAACACTGGTCCCACCTGGCTGTGTAAAGATAGGCCTAGGTGTCTGATTTTAAGCCCCTTTCTCTAAAAGCTTGGTCTAACTGATGCCCTAACAGGCTACAGTGAGACTGTTTTTTCTGCCCTGCAGCAGATTCTCCACCACCTCACCAAGACCCAAGACACCAACCGACTTCCCTGGTCTCCTGGCAGCGTTTCACAGGCTGCCAGCCACTGCCTGCTGGCTCCTGCTCTTGCACCACAGTCCTACTCTGTGACGTTGCAGTGGGCTACTAAGGAAAAATAACCCAGGGCGAGATTCAGGCATATGAAAAGCAGCGTGGGGTAGGGGAAATAGAGCCAATGCAGGGAGTAAGCCAAGGAGACAGCCACTAAAATCAACAGGCATTTTAACTTACAGGGGAAGAAGGGAAGGAAAATGAATCAGTGCTCCCAGAGGAGGTAGTCTGAATCTACTCTGATCCTAAAGCAAGAGAGTAGAAACAGGCATTTAAGAGCAGTTCATTTATACAAAGCATACTGAATATACTGAGCAAACTACCAGAGGAGGCAATAAACCTGCATCTTGGAGAATGGTCTAAAAGGAGTTAGATTGGCACTTTAGAGCAAAGAGATATTTGAGGCTGCAAAGGCAAGCAGCAGTGCACGGAGACACGTGGACACAGCTCACGTGGCCCACGCTATTGACGTGTTTTCCCTCCCCAATGCAGCCTGCTGAGCTTGATTACTTACATCTTGTGTAACTTACATAGTCTAAAGAGAGTCGGCCAATTTCCACTCAATTTATAATTTAGCAAGCAGAGGAGCTTGATTCTTCTAATTTACATAAAACATACATAAAACTAAAAACAAAATAGCTTTAGAGCATATGGGCAAAGTACACAAGAGCCACAGAGGAAAGCAGGAGTGAAGAAGGATATGGAGCAAAAGCACTGTCTGGATTGTGCTTTGCTAAGGGTATCTGAGTACCTCATTTATGATAAACATCTCACTGACAAGCAAGTTTTTATCATCACAGATATGTGTTGGTGGGCAATCGACACACAGGTGTACCTAACCAATGCCGTAACACTGAATGGGGCTTTCTTTTTTACTGCATCTTTCTTTTTCTAGGTGAAGAAAAAACAGCATCAGCATGCATGAAGGTAGAGCCACCTTTCTCCCATTCCCTCTGGGACATGTCCTTTTTTGTTGAATAAGCTCACCCTGTAGGTAAACCCAAGTCAGAATTCCACTTCCTGGGGAGCGGCAACAGGGCTGCACGCTTGTGACCATTTCTCCTGCATTCCTCCTCCATGACTGCTGGGTTCTGGCAGAGCCAGTGAAGGCATTCTCTGTGAGGAGACACCACCTGCCAAGTGTGGAAGCTGGTATTCCTCCCGTGGCATGGTAGGCTCCAAATCGTGCCTCTCTTCCCCATTTGCCTGAGGAGTCATCCTGGGTACTAACAATAGACTCCATGGAGGCTGGTGGAGCTCAGGCTGCCTCACCAACTTCTGTCTGAATTCAGTCATTTCCAGTGAGCAATGTATAAATAGATGCTGCCTCATTATTGATGTATATTGTGCAAAGGGCTTAGCCAGGGATGAAGCTTGCCTGCTTTCCTTTTATGGATGAAAAGCGGGATCCCAGAGCCTTTATGTGAGATCTCTGCACATGTCAATCAAACCACACCAGGAGGAAGATTCTGTGCTCTTAGGTCCATGTTAAATGGCAGCCACATGGCCACAAGTCCATGGGAACAAAATGCATGTGTGTGCATGTTTGTAGAGGCACATTTATAAATATGTACAACAAAAACCAAATGAAAAAAAGAATTCTAACGGCTGCAGCCAAATTTTCTTATTCCTTTTCAAATCCCAAGACCGGGCTCAAGTCTGGGCTACTCTGACACAAATCTCATTTGACATCATTATAAACCACTGATTTACACTAATGGAAGAGTTAGCCTCTGATTTAGGAAGTAGACCTTAGCAGCTGGCCCAAGCCTGAGCCTCTCAGCCCTGCAGCCCGGCTGTAGTGCATTGATACTTGCCAGCTAAATTTGATCATGAACTCCAGCGAAGGCGAGCTATCGATATTTCAGAAAGCCATTCCTCACACTTCTGAGCAGCAAACGGCCCATCACTAAGAAGGCCAGACCCTTGTCAGCATGAGCTGACTTATTTGAAATGAAACACTGACCTCACTGCTAGCTCCAGAGTTAATCTCAGAAGAGAGATTTTATTAGAGAAAGCAGAGCTATTGTTCTGAGCCTCTCTACAGGGCATGTGTTTAAGTTTTGCATCCAAGAAATACATAAAATAAAGTTGCATTTGATAAAATAATAAAATCTGAAAACTCTAGCTAGGTATTGTGTGTGTGGATTTATTTGATTTGATTTCCTTGGATTTCTCATCATGCCCATTCAACATCCTTTCCCTCGCTCGAGTTTTTCCTCCCTCTCTTCCAGGGAGGCTGGAGCAGAGTGAGCTCAAGCAGAAGAAAACTAAATGTATCTGTGCTCATCTCTAGATAAAGGTCTGGACTGGTCCTGCCTTCTTTGCTGGTAAGAATTTACAGACAGAAATTACAAGCATCTAAACAAGAAGAGCAAAAGGGAGTGAGTTTGGCTCTTGCTTCCTAGAGCAAGACTTGCACATACTATTTTCATCATGGGGCTCTTTGAGCAACTGAAGGCAAATGGATTTGTTATCACATGTGTGACACAGGATGGGACAGCCACGTGATGTCCTAACACAACAAAGGACAATGAGCAGTCAAAACAAAAAAGATTGTACTGAAGCCTTGAAAGTAATTATGTTATCATGTTCTGCATAATTCAGACCCTGGCAAACATGTAGAGAAAAAAGATCTCTTTCTTAAAAATGGAAAAATCACCACCTCTTAAGCTGAGGTCTGAGAAAGTTTTCACTCATCTCTATATTTCAAGACTTTCAGAGAAAAAAAAAAGGAAATTAAATGATCCTGACATTTCTGAAATAAAACACATTGAGAAAGAAAATCCCTTCCATCCCCTCAAATCTTTTGCATGTAGTGTAAGCAGGAAGAGGGACAGCAAGGCAGTGGAGGAAAGTAGGAGAACAAGGAACGGTTTTTACCATAGTGGTCATTTTTAACAACCAGAGCATCAAGACTTTAATAAGTGTTGCTCCAGTAAAGCAGCAAGCAATAAACTGTAAAACAGAAACACATATCATGGCAAATGGATGAAGAGGCAAACCAAATGCATTTTCTTGGAGTAACCAGGTAAGTTATCTCCTGAAGAATGATTGTTAAAGGAAGAGTTTCCAGATGGTGGAAAGTATTAGTGCATTAAGCCTTCATACTCTATTTTTCACCTAAATTAAAGAAATAAAATAAATCCTTAAGAATGCAGTAACTAGTGAGGCCTTTTTATTTTATTTCTTTATCAACATCTTGTTAGGATAATGTGAATATTTGCACAGCTATTACTATCAGACAGTCTAAAAGTAGTCATATGAAATCTACATTATCTATGTAAATGCTTCTGTAAGATGCAGCGAGATGGTTCTTTTTTTGGTAACAGGCTGCACAATTGCATGCTGTACTGTTCTGGTTCAGAATGTTCCTCTTTCTCCAATTAGAGAAGACCAGCCCCATGTTGATCACTTTATCTTTGATTTCCAATGATGTAAAAGATTAGTTTGACCTGTGATCATAAATAAACTTTGCGGTATTGTCCCAATTTAGTAAGGGAACCGCTAACATTACAAACAAGGTTGTGAATCAGCAATTGTTAATAATAAAGTCAACTATATTTTTCCAACATTTCATGCCTCATGCAATAATGTGAAAGGGGTGTACACTGTGTGCAACTCAGATGAGCTGATACAGAACAACACGCTGGTGACAACTGACCCCAAAACAGATAAAAGAACTACTTAATCCGAAATACTCTTGAGTAGTGTGGAAAGTGTAAGTTACCTCTTGTGGGCCTAGCCCTTTCTTCCTAGTGGTATAAAGTGTTGAGGAATTATCGGAGCCATTTCAGCTCCGAGGAGCTGTGTTGCAATAGTCAGAGGCGAGGAGGCCTCCCCTGACGGCTCTCCAGCCCTCCTCGGGTGACTACTGCTTGCTGCATCTTGGCCAAGTTAATTTTACCTCTCCCAGGCAAGGACTGTCTTGCCTGGAGATTGATCTGTTGTTTTATATCAACGCCACTGGCTAGAGGGGTATTGGGTGCACTGAAAGGCAATGTCTCTCGATGGCCATGCTGCATTTTCTCCGTACATAGCTTCTAGGTCTATTTGCACACACCAGGCTGCACTGCTTTCCCGCAGACAGGAGAAATTCTGAACCCCCTGAAATCAATGGAAATTCCCACTGGTTTCTGCAGGAGAATGATTTCAAAAGTGGTATACTAATTTAATTTATCTATATTGGCATTATTATATAATTTGGGCTAGGCATGCATAGTCTCATATGTGTGTGTGTGTATTATATTAAAAAAAATATATATATAAACAACCTTTCAGCTATATATTCAAGGCTCTAATTTTTTCCATCGGTAAACCCACTCTAGTTTCTCGAATATTCCACCTAATTTTTTTGCTGGCTGCTTATAACTAGATACTGTTTTTTCCAGGAAGCAAACTACCAAACTTGTGTAATGTTCCAGCCCTGGTTTCAACACTTCTGGTGCATAGTTCCAGCGCCACACTGCGATGCCTCCTCACCTCCAATCCCTGGTGCCTCACCTCTCCTCTGCCCTCTGACTTTGAAAAGCTGGGTCACATTACCTTCTACCATCACCTCCTAGACTCTTCTCTTTACCTTCCTCAGGATATTCTCTGCCCTTCGCAGTCAGACTCTTTCCATCACCTCTATGAATTCTGGCTTGTTTTTTCACTTTTAGACTACTTATTTTTGGCCTGTCATTTAAATTTCTTTTGAGTCATTGTTATTATTGAGCCAACATTTATAAATAGCTCTATGCATTGCAGGTATGTGATAATCAACTCCTTTGATTTTTGAGCAATTTGGTTACTAAATGATAGCAATAAAAAGCATATAATCTTCATGGGCGTTAGCCCAGGAAATGTTTTTACCATTAAAGCTTTCAGGAGGTAGATGATGATTCTGGTAAAAATTTATGGCTCTTAATAATGAGTGTTATGATTTACCTTTACAACACTAAATGGTGAGGTGTCATAACAGCTACGGGTAATACCTGGGGGCGAAGCTTTTCAGAAAAATAGTAATCTATTAAAAGGAAGAGAAGAAAAAGGCTTTGGTGTATGTAAAGATGTGATTTATTTTAAAAAGTGAAAAAAAATTCAGTTGTGTACATTACGGCTAGTGTGATGTAAAAAGGCAGTGAAAAAGGCTAGTTAGCTTATCCTTACAGCTGCAAAGTACATGTAGAGCTGCATAGATTATAGATATTACTGTTTTCAGTTTCCTGAAGAAAACCCTATGAACACTAGAAACCACCTAAACTGACAAAAAAGACAAAAACTTGTCATGGGAAGAAAACTTAACACTCCCCTCAGAATCATCTGTAGTCTTAAAAGCAGAAAGTAAAAACATCTGCATAACCGTACACATCTACATGCAACACTGTGGGCGTTTATTTTAGGCAAATTTGCAGCAGCAAGAGGAATCATAACACAGGTCATAAATACGCACTGCAACAGCACGGCCCCTGCTGAGGTGAGTGGCTGTTGTGCCTCTGTCACTCTGGGAGAATGGGGCTTTTCTACCATTCTCTAGCCTCTCCTCGGAGAGGGGTGCCTGTGAGCATATAGGTATATTTATTCCATTCAGTGATATATACATATGTAAGGGCTGAAGCTTTAAGTATTTCTGGAAAGAGCACCTGAAGTCCAATGGCAGTCCCAACCACTTAATTTAGGGTACTGCTCAGCAGAGAAATGCTTCACACTATGGGCAGACCCAGGCAGGGCTGTCACCCTCCTGCACAGCACAGTAGGGACCAAAACTGCTCCTTGCTCTCCCACTCGGGCCGTGGGGCGTGATGTGCCCACTGTGCTCGGGGACTCAGCCCTCGGGGCAGCTGGGAGGGCCCCAGCAGGGTGGGGGACAGCCAGTACCACGGTGTCCCCTGCGCTGTCGAATATTCCACCTAATGCCAGCGCCTGCTCTGCCACCCACTGCCTGCGCTGCTCTGGGGGCCCTGGCGTGACAAACACTTACCCATGGCAGCAGCCTTGGAGGCTACTCCAGCGGAGAAAATTACCCAGAGATATCAATCTTCATAGGATTATGGCCTTTAAAGACAAGGCTAAGTTCAAGTAATTATTTTTTGGGGTATTTTTAAAATTTAATTTTCTACCAGGATGCAGATTACAAAACCCATTTAAAAACAGAAATTTAGCATTCTGAATTAATTAAATATGCCCTCACCAAAATAGCTGTTTATGCTCGGTTGGTACTGCCACAAACCTCATTTTAAAATGTCCAAGGAAATGCTCATACTGGTACAATTAAACCCTCTCATTTATAAAGTAATTTCTTACTATGTTTCACTATAAACTTTTAGTGTAATTTTTGCCATTAATGAAGTATCATTAGACTACTAGAAGCAGAAAGGTTTCAGAATTATTTTTTAGCATCTGGAATTTGCAATTTCTAAAGCAAAGTAGGAAGTGTAGCATTGTTAAAAATCCCTTTCGCTAGGGGTCTAATCTTACCCACAGTGAAATCAATTGGGACTTCGCTCTTACATTGGGTAGTAGGATTTGGCCCTAAATATTTTGGATTTGACATGAGCAAGTTTGCTTTCCTGAGCAGTCTCGTGGAAGCTACATGCATTGCCAGGATCAGACCCATAGTATGAATAGTCACTATTCGACATCTGTTGTTCAGAAATGACCCCTTCTGTCTTTCAATATACTTGTACGTGACAGACCCCTAGAAGTGCTACTAAACGGGGGGAGTCCCTCTGAGGTCATGCTATTGGGAAAACATCATCCAAGAGTCCACACTGAGCATTTACACAATATTCTAGAATCATTTTTCTGAGGATATCCAGTATTTCTCCAATCGTATCTTACACTTTCACTCTTTTAACCCACACAGCATAGCGATTCCCAAAAGATTTTAGAGAAATCTACAATCATCAAAATGTTAATTTTTGACAATGACAAAGAGTACATGCATTAAAAATGCATCAGCCCTGTCATTAAGACATTATTCAGCAAAACCATTTCATCATGCTTTACAGAAAGCAACTAGAAGAAACCAAGTATAAAGAACCATTTGCCAAGCTTGTATTTATGGGTACCAGTCCAATACATACTACACAAGGTACTCAACCAAGCAAGCAAAGACCAAACAAATCCACACCCTTTATGTGATGAAATGGGAGTTCTTAATAATATTCTAAGTCATGACTCAAGGGAAAATGTCAACTAAAAGCTCTGACCAGAGGAAGGTTTGTAATACAAACCTGGATTTTAAAATACTGTTTCCATCGCTGTTCCTGCAGCACTTGTGAATGTGACTGTGTTACAGTGCTGAACTGACTATGATTTAGCAGCTGATCATGTATTTTTAAAGCATAATTTAACATTATTTCTGAGGCTGCTGAACATACTAAACTACAAGGAAAAAAAAAATCTTCTTTCAAGTGGTATTAGAGAAACACAAGGATCAGAGTGCTAGCATCAAAGATGTGTCTAAAAAATAACAGATCCACACGTCTGTGTTACAACGAGCACTCCACTCACTACTAAAGGCAACAGACTAAGATTGCTTTGGCAGTTGTTGGAAATTATTAAGTAGAACATTGACAGCCTTTCAATCTCTAAGCAAGAGACAAAGAGAAAGACATTCTCCACCAGGCCACCTTGCACACTCAACGATCATCCCACGTCTGGTTTGTCCACATTAAAAATTGTTCCTAGCCCCATCATAGGTGAAGATGGGGAAGGATGCATTCCAAAAGGCTGTCTTATCACAGGACTCCTGGTCTTGCTTTAAAATGGCTTCTGATCTAATTCACTTAAGGCTGAAATCTGGTCTCACAATTGTGACTACATGGCAGCAAGACCTGGGATCATATGGGCATGTGGAGAGGCCTTGAATGGCAAAACACAGGCACGATCACACCCTGATCCTTTTCTCTGCCAAGCTTGCGGGCAGAGGAGCTGGGTAAAAAAGACTGGAACTATGAATGTTATGCCTGGATTTTCCTAAGCACAACATCTGAAATAACTCTGAGGTTTTAAACCAAATCCTGTGCCCTGCTGCTGAGATTGCAGAGAAGGATGGATGCACTTTTTGTGTGTTAAAACTATGTCTTGGCCAGTTGTGAGAATCAACACTCCCTTAGTTGTGTCTCCCACCTGTCCAGCTGCAAGTAGCATTTGGGGAGTCCTGAGCTCCTGGAAAAGGCACAAATAAACCAGCACCTGAGCTGCAGAGGGGAAAAAACCCCTCACCTCTGGCCCTGAGATTGTGTCTCAATCTGGGTACTCAGAAGCTGATAAACTCTGCTGGGCTGAAGGTGGATTCTTAATCCTGCCCTCGCCAGGTTGCAGGGTGAGGATAAAAGAGCAAGAGGGGCATTGCTTTCATTGAAAGCAACCGGCCTCAAACTGCTCCCCCAGGAGCGGCCCCACTGGACGGCCGAGCCCCTGGGCAGCCGGGGAAGAGAGGCTTCCCGGGCGCCGGGCGCTCTGCGGCCGTGCGGGCTGTCCCTCGCCTCGCTAGCCCGGGGTGCTCGGCACCTCCAGCTCCGCACGGCTCGGCTGCTGCGGGGGCCGTGAGCGCGGGCGGGGCGGCAGCCCGG
>VWZN01000373.1:7674-42590 GCA_013396955.1 Regulus satrapa | reverse complement strand
AAAAAAAAAAAAAAAGCATATTAATTCACAATGGATGTAATAACAGGTAAAAATAAATATCTTGCAATCCTGCAGAGAAACATTAACCCTTGAGATTACACACACACATGCACATATATATACACACACAATCTTTTATTGTGCATAGCATCTTCCTCATAGGGAGCACCCAAGACTTTTCTGAGGCAGTGATGCCTTTAATAACACTGATAAAAATTAGACCTATTTTATCCTTGGAGAAACAGGGCAGAAATATTGCAGAACTTGCTCAAGGTAAGCCAAGAAAACAGTGAGACGTCTGCAGACAGAGCAAGCCCTGAGGTCTCAGCTCCTGACCTGAAGCCCACTGGAAAACACAATCAATATGAAAATCAGGCTGCATCTGCAGGCCTCAGTTCCAGGACTGACCTTTCACTGCTCACTCATCATTTTGCATTAGCAACTTGGGTGGTGTCATGCCATCCTCTGATATTCCTGTTTATTAGTTAACTTAGCTGAGATTTAATTCAGTGGAAATGAAACCGTTTCCATGCCATTTTAAAACAGGCAATGAAGGACACACCTTTTATTAACAGGCATACTGATACAGAAGTCAAATAAAGGACTTATTTCAATGTTTTAAATACTATGGCTTTGTATTTGAAATAGGGGACATCCAAGTGGTTGAACTACTTAAAGCACAGAATTAAAATTTCCTTTCTAGTAGTATTTAAAAAGATATCTTAGAGGAGAATTCTAAGCAAACTTTCTACAGCTTTCAGCTGATCTGGAAAAATGTATTATATACAAACACTGAAAACCATTTTAAATTCTCTTAATGTAACTTGTGGTTTTGACAGATAACAAGTTTACATTGAAAAGAAAACAAAAGCCAGTAGCAGATCAGAAGAACTCGCCCATTCAGTTTAGAAGAGTATACAATGGGGATAATGATTATTTTAAAGAGAAAGAGAGCAGGCACACTGTTCATACTGTTCAGTGGAAAAGCTGGGAGTGTTACAAGCAACCTTGTAACAGGCTTTGTCACGACAGCCTCCGACCTGGAACCCAGGGCAGATCCTGCACTGTCTCCTCTAAGGGTTTCCCATGTAGTCACACATTATTTTCAATGGGGAAGGAAATCTGCTCAGGACATTACTTTCACAAATATTGATCTTTACTTCTGCTGATGCATGAAGCAGATGTAAGCAGCACAAGAGATTTTTTTTTTCCTTGGGTCTAATTATTGATCTGTGAAGTTACACTTGGTTTTCACAAGTTTAATACAAGAAATTGAAGAAACTAAGTTTGTTTTTGTAGCTCTCTAATGTGAGTATCTTTTTCAAATGACCTTAATGGTGCTGGTTGGTAGTTTACCTCTTTATATGGCTTTAAATATCTTCTAAAATACAGTCCTAGTATCACTTAATACAAAACTATTCTTATGAAGGGGTGCTCTGGAAAATATAAATAGCATCAAATAGCATCTAAATATTCCTAAATACAAAATGGAAAGCAAGTGATTAATTTATTCATTTTAAATTTAGAAGAAAATATATTCATATTTTATATTTATACTCTCACTGTGCTTATATACATATATATATGTTAATCTTTAAGATCCACACTAGAAATGTCTTCTCTCCTTTAATATCTGACTTGGTAAAAAATTCCTATTCAGTCAGTGAAGATTTTCAGTAAGCGGGAAATGATTAAGGATTTCAGAATACATTGCCTGGGTCAGAAGTGTCCTTAGAAAAAGGATAATTCTGTGAATTTTTAGGTTTTTTTCCACAGCAGCTGAATATGAATTGGAGTGCTTCCAAATCCAAGAACAATGCATTGCCACAGCCTTACTCACAGAGAGCCATAGAGCGGTCCCAAAGAAACAGCCAGAAACACTATCACTTCATAGCAAAAGTTTGCGTAGCTTAAAAAGTAGGGTAACATTTTTTTCATGAATGTGAAATACAGTTTTTCTTTGAAGACAATCTGTTTTTTGATTAAGAGTTCTCTCAATTCCAAGTCCCTGTTTTGCTGACTTTTTTGCTTGGTCAGGCTTTCTATTGCCATTTCTGAGATCTGAGAGTGTGAATCTCCACTTCCAGCATCCCTAAATGCAGAGTTCTTCCAGCATTTTGTAAGCCTAAATCAGGCCACACAACAAAATTACCTCTTGTGTTCTGCTCTATGGCAGAGAATCTGTGCTTTGCCCTGAGGCAGGTGGGCTGCCCCCCGGGGATCAAAGAGCCAGGCTTCTCAGAGCCCATGCCTTAGCTTAGGTCTGCAGTAAAATGAAGTGTACTTTGTACTTGTGAACATTTACATACAGTGTACGAGAAGTGCTGCAAGAGAAAGTTCTGTAGTGTGAGCCTATGTATCATTCTCTTTGATATATCTCTCCTATTTTCTCATCCTATTACTTCAGATCAGCTCTAAGTTTCATATCTAAACAGTCAGTCCAAAGGGAAAGTGCCTATTTACAGGCTGGATTAAGAGCTTTCACAAAAGGCAAGGCAGAAAGCCATTCATTTACTATATAAGAAAAAGCATGTCTTTGTATTTTATCACTTGCCAGCATCTTCCAGACCTTTCCTTTGTGCTGCTCCCCTTCCAAACAGAAAGTAGAGAGGGAAGTTCCTGTCTTGCCGAATGGATCAAGAAAAGGAAAAAAGCATATTGTGCAACTTTTCCTTTTTTTCTCTAATAGGTTTACTTTTGCTTCACCCCTCAGGGTTCCTGCATATGTGTTCAGCTGAAACCTCACACTGCTGCCTTTTCTCAAGACTTTTCCTTTAAAAAACAGGCATTTGGAAGAGAACAAGAATGGAAGATGAGGGAAGTGCTGGAATGAGGGAAGACTGAGTTCCCTAGCCAAGCCAAGGACCAGTCTCTATCCAGAGCACAAGCAAAGGGAGGAGATGCCCCAGCCACTGGTGGAGGGGACAGGCAGTGGGCAGGGAAGGCACAGCAAGAGCTGCAGCAAGAGAGAATGAAACAGGTTCAGTCCCAAAGGGTCAAAAAACACAACACATGGAGTGAGCATGGAGGGAAGCAGGGAGCCTCTTCTCTCAGGCAGCCCCTACCCAGCACAACCTGCCAGGCCTCCTCAAACAAACACTGCAAGTCCCCAGAGGCATAGCAAGAGAGGGGTGAAAAAGGATTGCTCCATCTTGGATTATTTATCTTGGGGACAAGCTAAGATAGAAAACAATTAAGGGTTACTTTAGGGTAATCAAAATTTTCCATTTTTGAGATGTCTAAATGTTTGCTTTAATTTCTTTTTCAATCTAATTGTTTGCTATAGCACCTTTTGAAACAAAATCCATAATTTTCAAATTGCTGAAGTTGAACATTAGTAATTATTCATGAAAACAAACCTGGCCCCCCTCATTTTTTTTTAATAAAGAAGAATTAGAATTTGTTCTACATAAGTTGTAATAAAATAGAAGTCAGAAAGGATGAACTTAAAAAAAAAATCATCCCAATGATATACCTGAATGGAGAAAAACTGAAAGCAGGCAGAACAGAGTGGAGCCAGAAGTAAAGCATTACTTTGTAAATCTTTACTCAGGCTCATACCCCCAGTCTGGCTCAGATTTGTAAGGTTGGGCCTGGGTGAGCTTATAAACTCAAAGTTCTCATTAGCTTTTACTCCTTGCAACTTGCCCCAAGCCTGGCTGCAGCTTGGTGAGCTGCACTGGGGGCTGCACCATCCAGCCCCAGACGCTGTCCGGGCATCAGGGCCCTCTGCCAGCACGGCCCTGGCAGGCCATGCAATGCTTCATTTTTTCTGTACATACTCCTGTGTTTCCTTACAGCTCCAATTCATGGCTCCTTCCCTCAACTCCAGCACCTCTCTTCACCTACTGGTAAAATTCCTCTGCTCCAAACTCCACTCTGGCAGGCAGACTCAGGCAAAATAATTCCCCTGCCTAATGGCCTCTTCGGCATGTGTATGAACCCAAATCACCTGCCTGAGCCACCCAGGGTGAATTATCCTTCATTACCTCTGCTCTGGGAGATGGATAACACAATCCTGAAAGCTCAGGGTGGGTTTCATCTCTACAGACACTTCTGTGATAAAACAATTAATCACGTCAACCGGCATTTTTCAGTTGAACATCAGTGTGGGCAGCGTATTTTTAATAGCATTCATTTCTCATCGGTGCCTGTTTGGTTCATCTTACTTACATTCTCACAATTAACTGAATTGCCAGTTTCAGAGACTGAATGGAATTTCTTCCATATTCTTCCATTTTTCCTCAATTCATCACAGCATTGACAGAAATTCCTGAGGCATTTTGTTCTTATCTGTAATATGACACTTCAGCAAACTTTATTTAAGAGAATCCCTACCCTAGCATGTGGATACTGACCTTGTTGCCACCTAATCTCTTTTAATGGCTTGTTAGTGTTGTGACATTTGATCTCTTGCTCTTCATCTCATTAGCTGTGAGGCTCAGGGATGAGTCAGAGGGCCCGTGGTATGAGGTGTGGTGTACAGCACATACCCAGCAGAAAACCACACTTGACTGCAGCAGGAGGGACCTGGCTTCGATGGCCAAACTGGTCTCTTCCCAAAATAATTTCCCAAAGGACTTCTTCCATTTTCCACTAGAGCTGATGCAACACCTCTTGCTTACTCCAGTAGGAGGTTACCAATCCAAGATTATGGTTTATTCCAGTGGGGGTTGTACCAATCAGGGATTAAAGCACATCCTTCCTTCTGCTTTCCTCCATTCAAGCATGAAGAGGCACATTACCAGTGGGAGCTCCTTCCCCAGAAACAATAAGAGAAATCCTTCATTTTATTGTGCTTTTCCCCTCAACGTAGCTTCTCTTTTGCCTTTCTTAAGTCACTTGCCTTTTTAAAAAACAAGAGAATTCATCACAGCTTTTAAGTGGTCATAGGCACTGCAATACAAGGCGCATTCCACGTTAAATCAGCATTAGAGTGAGGAATGAATACAATCTACCCAACAAATACTTTATCATGAAAATTATTAAAATTCATAGCTTAGAGGTGTGAATGCTTCTTTAAGAAAGGTACTTATGTTATCCCCAAAATAGCACCACTATCATGTGATGTTCCAGTTGCTATGGTTACCACAAATTTGTTATTTAATAGCAAAGAAAATAGATGCACAAAACATGCTAATTATAACTGGTACAAATTTTTCTAAATGTTTTATATGAATATGCATGCATGTTTTATGCATAAGGAATAGGAATGCCCTTTTTCAAATAATTCTTCAAGTTTTTAGAAGCATTTTAGTAACTGGCAGGGAAGTATATTGTGTGGTTTTCAGCAGCAATGGAAAAGGAGACTGAAAAATTGAAGATGGGCACTTTGTCTAAAACCATGCAGTTTTCTATTCAAATAGCAGAAGAATCCTGAAAATACAAGAGGTTTGAAATTTTTGAACCTTATACTTTCCCAACCAAATTTGCTTTGTTTCTTCTCTTTGCAATGTTGAAATTGCAAAGAGATTGAAGTGCCCGAGAAACTGGCTGCAGGACCATTTGAAGTGAAGTTGCATTTTATGAAATTGTAATGTTGATATAACGCTGATACAGAAACCAAAGTGCTCCAGTCACTGCCAGAATCAATACTGCTCGATACAGCTCCAGCCTCGCTCTGCCTGGAGCTCCCGGGCTCCCACCTGTGTGCAGCGGTGCACTGGCTCCCGGGCTGGTCCCTGCTGCTCCTGCTGGCTCTCAGCAGGATGCACCTCGGCGTGCCCCACTGCTGCAAGCTCCTGCTGCAGGGCCCGGGGGGCCCTCCGTGGGCTGGCAGCTCAGTGGCACTTGGCAGAAGCACGGGCTGTGAGCGCAGCATGGAAAGATGTTGCTGGGGACTTGCATCTATTGCAAGGAGAAATACATGGGCTGGCTTTTGTTGTGCAGCAGAGAGATGGAAGGGATATGTTTGCAAACAGACCTCGTATAATTTCCCTTTCCTTTCTGTTCTCCACCAGATGCTCCCAGAGGTAAGTCTGGGGGACACAATGCATACAGTTCTTTTGGTGTTGAAACTGTAGAACTCACCAGCCTGACAGGGTCCTGGGGAGGAGCAAGAGAAACCTCCTTCCTTTCTTTGGGTGGTCTGTGGCCACGGTGAAAAACCTCTCGAGCCTAAACTAAAGAAAGCTATGATTGCAAGATGTGGGAAGAAAGGAAGCGGCTGGAGCAGGAAAGCAGCGGGCAGCGCTGGCAGTGGCACCGTGTGCAGAGCCAGATGTTACTCAGGGCTCCACTGGGTCGGTGCCTCATCACCCAGAGCAGGGCAGTCCTCACCACTCACCTAAATTCCCACCTCTTCCCAGAGAGAGGAGGGTGGTGCACATGTCTTTGGGGCAGGAGTATAATATAGCAGACTCTGCCACACTCGGGAGTCATTGCTGACAATGTCACCACTGTCACTTGAAATCAAGCCCTCTCCTCCCATAGAGGCTTTTATCTCTTTCCCTACGAGGCGACACAAACCGTGGGCAGAATTAAAGTTGTGTGCATGCATTTTGCTGCCAAATGGCCACACTTACGGGTGCTACTGGCTTCTCCCTTTCACACCCAGAGCACATGCTAGCTGGCTGCCATACTTCAGATGTCTAGAGCATCAGTGATACTGACTGAAAAACCTTCTCTGTGGCTTGCTGTCATGCCGTGATTGATATCAGCTGTAACAAGAAAAAATGTTATGGCACTGTAATTCTGCCTGATGCAAGGTAGTCTTTGATCTTTACCATTTTGCAAAGATTATAATATGCGCTTAGTTTGATAAATAATACCCTTTCACCAGAGTCACGTAAAGTGGAAGAAAAATTGGCAACTAAACTTTTGAAACTTCTCTGGTGCAGGTGTTGATGCTTTCAAAGCAAAAAGGTTAATAATAGGATAAAACCCTACTTCCCTACTTATAAGCAGATGTGAATAGTAACAACATGCTAGAGCAGCCCTTTCGGGCTGGTTTCTGTGCTTGTGTGTGCATCACAGCAGCAGCAGGACGGCCAGCTCCTGGCAGCTGGGAAAGCAACGAGGGAGCTGGGGGCTGCTGGGCCAGCTGTGATGCCCAGCCTCACACTGAAGCAGCAGGGAATATTCACTCTGGAATATTTCCTGTAGAGAAACTCTCCCAGAGAAATTCAGAGCTGTAAGACCCACACAAATAACAATGCTCACTCACTCATCTGGCTAAGGAATGGACTCAGACAGGGATGGAGGCTCAGCTCTTCCAGCCCCCCAGGACAAACAACAGACAGCATATGACACCCCCAAGATATTTTCTTCAAATTAGAGCTCTTTAGATGAGTTGGGACTTATTTTTCCAAGTTTCCAAGTGCCTTTCTAAAGATTCTAAGAAAGAACTTAAATAGTATTGACTGCTTTTAAATTTGAATGGTTATTTGGATGCGGCAAAAATGAGCAAACCAACCCCAGCACCACAGCCATGAGAAAGTGTTCTCATCAGGTAATCACTTATTAAAACATTTTAACCAGCTGGTATGAATATGATTGTCACTGGAAAATGACAGGGAAATATGTGCTTCCATCTGCACTACCAAGCCAGGAAACATTCCAGTGTAGGAGTTCCTCTTCATTATCACTGCTCTTCCATACCCAGAACAGTGCACCTGAGCATGACCTCTTCCTTTGTGAGGCCTTGGGATGGGAGCAGAAGTCTGAAAAGGGAGATGCAGCCCCATGAACTCATCTGCCTTGTGGCTTTGCTCTGCTCTCGGCTGCCCATCTCAGAGCATGACTCTCACACAGCCTGGGGGGCAGTGCGGTTTATTTCACCCAAAGGTGGACAGCCTTTCATACAAACCAATTTACAACTGAGTTCAGGTTCCCAGAAGGGGTTTTCCAGGGCCGTCTCAAGGAATGGGCACGTTGGCAATGGGATTTAGCATCCAACGGTACTCTGCCAAATCCATGAAAGATTCTGCATGGCAAGAACAGGGTGTAATTCCAAGGCCATGATTATTTTCCATGTAAATGTCTGTTTCAGTTTGTGCTTAAATGATTATCTGTCATTGATTTGTGTGCCTAACTACAAATGCTTCAAGCTGTTTTCAATTATTCTGTTCTCAATACAATGCGATCCCAAGGATTAGCCATACCGAGTGCCACAAACCACCTTGCAGCAACAGAGCCATAAACTGAAGAGGATAGAAAGGATTTTAATAGGAGATTAAAAGGAAGAAGTGACTCACTGGATGAGAGAAAAGAGGGAGTACGCAGGCTTTGACTGCAGGAGAGCTGCTTTGTGATGCCTCTGAGTGCACTGAGGACCCCAGGTTAATATAATAATTCTTCTTTCCTTATCATGCAGGTCTCGGGTAACAATTTCATAATTAGGGGTGTACTTAAAAACAGGTTTTAAATGAAGCACGTGTTCTGTCTTTGCACCAAGAGGAGGTGGCTAGTCGCAGGGTAACATTCCTTGCCTGCTGAATTCTCTTAGCAAATTTTATGCTTCTTTTTCTGTCTTTCTAATTGAAAACCTGCACTTTTGGAGAAAAATAGTATTTCACCTTGGCAATCCTCTCTTTCACCAGGACTGATATTTTAAGAGTAAATAATATTCATCAACACCAAATCCTGTGTCCTCTGGTGGGGTTAACCTGAACTCTCCCAGACCTAGCACCTAGGTGATACACAACACTGCTTGTCAACAGGTGCTCCGAGGTTTATCAGCTAGAATTGGTAACACTCCCACAGCAATCTGGATCTCAGAGCGCTCCAATATTTTGTTACACTCACTAGGAAAAGCCTTTATATACTTGGGCTAAGATCCTAATTGTTGCTGAGTAATTAACTACCTACACTTCTGCAGTAGCCATTTGTGACAGTATCCATCATCTGGGAAAATGTAACTGTTACTGAATTTTGAAGAACAGCCATTAATATTCTAACTTTCAACCAATTTAAATATTTGAACTTTCTGAGTGCACAGTTGAGATGAGTAACATGGAGAAACAGCACACTCGGATGGATTAAATCCTCTATGGATTCTATCAATACAGAGAGTAGAAATAGAAGTTATTTGTCTGATGTACAAATATATATATATATTTGTAGCAGATAAAATCAAATGTGTTATCACTATCTGCACTCTGCTATGTATATTTTAAAATATTATGAGTGGATAGGTACATACACAGCAGTAGTTTACAAGAGATAAGCATCATTAATTTCCACAGAGCTATATGTTTTCATGGGCTTCTTAACCTTTTAATATTAAGTAAAATAGCAACTACAGCAGTATTCTATATCCTTGGGAATATCACAGTTTTGAAGCATTTAAAATACAGAAAATGCCACTGAAGTAAAGATTTGGAAAGCGAGGTACATGGCGTAGGCAGTTGGGGATTGAATTCCCAGGTGATCTTCAGGACTTGCTTGATCTGAATTGATTTAAGCCCCAGAGGGGGGCACAGTGCCAGCAGGAAGAGAAGGGCCTGCAGAGCAGGATGCTGGACCAAATGCCACCTGCCAGGCTGTCCTGGCACAGGCTTTCTACCTGACCAGAGTTTCTGGGCATTGGGAAACCCAATTGGGTGACAGTGTGGAATGATAACTTCTTCTGGAGACAGCTCTCTTACCTTGTACGAGAAACTACTTGTTTTTCTAGGCCAACATTCAAAAAGCTGTCAGATCACTTTAATCTGTTGAATTTTGAGCAAATTCAAATAAAATATGCCAGTCTCCAAAGCAAAGCCAAACTCTAAATGCCCCAGTAGTGAATCTATAAGATCAATAAAAACAACAGGGATGTCTGAGGCAGCTTTTTCAGAACACAAAGTAGTTGACTCTAAACCAAGCTTTTATATAACTAGACTTTCCCATGGTACACCATATTCTTGTAATCAGTCTTCAATCTCTTCTCTAACTTTCCATAATAATAAGATGCAATGAAGTCTTAAAAAAAAAAAAAAAAAAAAGTTGTATGCTCAAAGGACCGAGCATCCCAAGGGGCAGTGATGGGAAAGAGTGTGAAACAGGATGTCTGATCTGATTTTCTCCTGTTGCTGTATCATAGGGGCAGTGAATGATTATTTTCCAAAAAAGAAAGACATCTAGCTGAATCTCAGTTCATCTGGTGAGGTTGAGCACATCCCCACTTTTAAGCTGAAAAGGAAAATGGTCTGAATAGAAACGATTAGTTGAAGGGGCACAGTAAATAGCTCAGGTACATGTTGGAACTCCACCTGCAAAGTATTTTAGAACCTATCAAGTTGTGCTCTTTGACCTTCCATGCAGCAGGATTGCATCCTTTGTGTCCCGGAGTTCTCACTGACAGTTACCATTTAAAAGAAATCACCTCATTTACACAGCCTAAAGTGTACATTGGTAAAGAAGAATTTCCTGAATGCAGATAAGCGAGCCCAGAGTTGTTTTGACATGACTCAAAGGCTGTTACAGATGTAACAAAAAGAGATTAAGAGATTTATCTTACCTTGTGACTTGTACTTGCTTATTAAGACACACAGTAGAAAACCCGGGAGGCAGTGAGGTGCCAGGGGGCAGAGCGGGCAGCAGGGGGGAAAATTCAACGTCATGGAAAGGGGATTAGGAACACCCCTCCAAAAGGAGCCAGGAGTGTGTATGCACAGTGAAAGAATCAAACCTCCGAGTACCCAGCTCACTCCTGCACTAAGAGAAAGCTGCTGACACCAAAAAGTGACAACACTGAAAGAGATGAGAGACAGTGAGAGGGAAGAGAAAGAGATGGGATGCTCCAGCTGGTGGAGGCAGCCCCAAGCTGCTTTAGCTGTGGTTCTTGCTTATGCAAAGCTTGCAAGATGTGCAGAAGGAAAGACGGGGAGGAGTGAGCATGTCTGCTTCCTACAGCACCTGAAGTGCACCGGTAAATACAGAAATCCTTCAGTAAAGACAGAGGTAGGGCACAGCCTGCAGTTCAACAACCTGAAATACCACTGTGAAGAGATAGCAAAAAGGAATGGTCAAAGTACCATCACTCATCTGTGTTCTCCACAGCAATGGCAATGTTTGGGTACTGCTGAGGTCTCCGCAGTACATGCCCCTCAGGAGGCAGGGAGATCTGCTGCCCTGGCAGGGCTGGCTCCTGCCCCACCCCCAACTATGAGAGTGTTATGGATTGTCATAAAAAACCCAGAAAGGTCTCAGGCTGATGCCCAACATATGCTTTTCATGAGAATCAGGCCATTTTCTTACAAAAACTCTTAAATTGAACAAGCAATTTATAAAGCAAAATATTTTTTGTTATTCAGTGCCCTGTCATTGGAAAGCAATAGAGAGCCCTCACCTTATCACAGAGCTCCCCTTCAGCCACAGCCTTGGGGCTGCTAGATAGCTTGTTCCTGTGATATACTTTAACGGGTGTCATTCCTTTTTAATAAGTCCAAACAAAACAGTTAATAAATCCAAAGAGCTTCCTATCAGTATATCTCTAATTCTTGGCTTTCACTTCTTCAGCAGCGCTGATCATCTTCTTGAAACTCATGGCATTCTCATAACTCTCTTGAAATAATGATCCGTGTTTCAGGCTTTGATTCAACACTGACGCGACTTTTCTGCATGTTTGGCTGCGCAGCGTCTGCCGCTGAGTCACATCTGATTTACACTTGAGATAAACGACATCATCCAGGGTAGCCTCTGACTCTGAGAGGAGCACCCACTAATCCACATTGCCAACAGGGTTTTCTATCACCATCAGTCTGCGGCACGCCAGCCCGGTTTTGGTCTCCATGGAGATTGTTATGAAATATATGAATCCATCATCTGTTGGTTCCCAAAAGGATCTTTGGGAGTTTAGCACCTCCATGGACCTCACACTCCCTGAAAGAGGCGATAGTTGTGGATTTCTCAGCAGGAACAGGGAGGACTCTTTAAGAAGTGGTCACCTTTGCCATGGCTCGGGGGAAATCTCTGTGAGAAGGTAGCTGTTCCATGTGTATACAGTGAATATATTTTTCACGGTATTTTTTCTTCTTTTTTTTTTTTTCCTTGGCAGTCCTTAACACTTTTCTCCTCCCACTTTCTGGTGACATAGCAAAATATCCACACTAAAGTGCATTCTGTTAGCAAAGTAAAATGGCAAAGTGGTATATTTTAGGTGGAAGCGTAAATGACATATTTGCAAGAGCTGGTCAAAACCCAGAACATGAACAACTGATCATGGGAAAGGCAGCTTTTTCACACCCACTGTGAATGAGAGCAAAGTCAGGTAGCAAAATGTGCCAGAATAGAAAGAATTTTAGAAAAAATACCTTTAAATTGTCTGCTGAAATTTATCAGTGCAAACCTGAGATTTCCCAAGGAGGCTGTAGTGTCGTGCTGGCAGCAGCTGTGGCTTGCACTAGCTGGATCCACAGAGAGCCCCTGTAATCACCCTTTACACAGCAGGACCACCACCAACTGTAACATTGGCCTGACTGGACCTTTGCATCACAGGAAGCTCCCATCAATGTCCTCTCAGCTTTAAATTCAAGTTTTGTTAGAAAGTTTGGTACTGAATTTAGAAATCCACAGCATCTGAGGGGGTGGGCCAGGGAGGCTTCTGGCACACCTCATGTGATAAGTAAGTTCCCCCAACATATTCTGCAAATTATGCAATATAATAACTGAACTTTACTGTGACTTCACTTTATATTTACAATGTATTTTATTGTGCTAAATCTTATGTTAAAGATGATAAATTAATAGTTAAAATCCTATTCTCTAGATCAAAGCATCTCTTCATTGTTTTTAATGAAACACTTTGACTCTTACCTAAGTTTTCTGTTCAAACTGTCCAAGAATTCAAGTGTTTCATTATAACAGAAGTGGGAGAAGCTTTGATCTAGAGAATAAGAGGCTTCAAATATTTGCTTAATAGCTATCAAAGCTAATGATTAAAATAAAAATAATAATACAAAAGTTGAGGATAATAAAACAGTAGAATTTCAAATAAGTAATAAAAGGGCCTGGGTTGATAAATACCATGCCATATTCTCACACTAATAATATTAATGAAGAGTAACTGCTTATATTATCATAATGTATATGTGTATGAGTATAACAGACTTCTACCCTATGAGACCTGATTGTGGGCTGAACCTCAAACTGTTAGGCAAAATAGAAAGATGCCACATGCTCCTAAAGCCTTACAATATAAGGCAAGGGACAGAAGCAGGACACAGGAAATAAATGGTGTCATACACAGGGAAACAAGACAATAGTGAGCAACAGGACAGGCAGCAAACAAAGAGCTCAGCGCTGCTTGGGGAAATAGGGACTTTCACTTTGGGATGGGAAGGAGGATGCAAGGTGGCTGCTTGCAGGATGGTCCCCTCAAAAGTGGGAGGAGCTGGGGGTGCAAGTCTGAGCCCCCAGCATGAGGGCAAATGGAGCTGGCATCAGGGTTGCCCCCCAGCTGGCAGTACTTAGCAGCTGCTGATAACTGAACCCAACTGTGACAGAGCATGAAAATAAGGCAATTTTGGTGCAATGCTGAAAGAGAAGAGGGAAGAAGGAAGGACATAAAAATGGGAGATGGATGACTTAAGAAAATAGTACTTACAGTGTCATTTTAAGTGGGCACCAAAAGACCTATGTTGCAGTCGTTAAGGCTGCATTAAAAAAATGCATTGAACTAACAGAGACATAGAAGGTGCCAGACAGGGGCCTCAGCCATGGGGATGGACAGGAAAGGCAATACCTTCGTGATGCTAAGAAGCAGCAGTGAGTGGGATTATGCCATATCCTGGATGTGAGGACCTGAGAAAGGGTCTGAGTCAAAGATGACACACAAATTATGGGCCTGAGTGACAAGCAGGGCGGTGAGGTTGTCCCCTGTGATCAAAGAGGGGACTAGCAGGGAAGACATGAATTGGGGAAGATTAAAAGTTCTGTCCCTTCCACACTGGGCTTGAGTTGACAGACTGTCGTCTATGTGAAATGAGAGGGAAACCAGCCCAGAGATGAGGCTGGACTGAGGAGACAGGTTGGGAGCACACAGCTGGATCTGCAAGTTGGTTGTGCAAGGACAGTAGCTGATTGTGTGTTAGCCTACCCAGAGATGCAGGAAGGTGCAGAAAGAGAAGGCAAAGAGGACTAGGTTCTGTAAGATGAGCGCAGAAAATAATAATGCTAGTGACATAATGACACTGAAACAATAAATACACATGAATAACTTAATTAAAAAAAATGCTCCTCGTTTTTGTTTTTATCTAATTTTTCCAAATAGAATTTTGCAAAGGTTCATTTGAAAAATATTCTCTTTTTTAGGGAAAATAATTTCATCAAAATTAATGGGATTTCATGAATATGGCATTTTGACCAAAATCTTATTTTGCAGTGGAAAAATGTTTCAAGAACAAAAAACCCCAAAATTTAGAGCTGTTTGCTTTTAGCTCTAAACATAGATCCTGCTACTGTCAAGTAACATCTTTCATTATCTTCTTTATGTCTCAAACCACATTAAAAACAGTCTAGAGGTTTTGTTGATTCTGTTGTAATCAATCCTGTCACAGCTGTTATTGGATTTATCTCGGGATCTGAACACCGGCATTTTTCATTGTTGTTTTACATTTTCTTTATGACTGCACAGCTAAACAGTCAAGAGTATAAGAAAATCTAAAATATGCTAAAGTGAACAAACATATTCAATGACTATAAAATTATCCATAAAGCTTTCTTGGGTCCAAATAAACATCAGTGACTTATTTGCAGGATTTTAATGAAATGCAGGTCTATCCAGGTATGAATTAATTTTAAAATTATATTCAAGTAAAGTGCTCTCATACTTTCCTGCCTTCATTTGGTATAGAAGTTACTTTATTTATCAAAATGATAACATGCAAGTATGGCAGAGCCAAGGAACACCATGAATGAATTCAGGCAAGATTCTTACACTGCAGAAACACCCACCCAAACCCGAGTGTCACATGTGCCTCAGCCTTTCAGAGCCCTATATAAAACTGCTCAGCTGATGCACAGCACTGCTTATAAATCATGCATACATCTTGTAGGCTTCAGTGCAGTATGGACAATAAAAGGGAATTAAGATGCTTAATGAGGTGAGATGCTACTATAAACTGGTGTCTGTCTTTCCTTATTTCTCTCATTCTTTAGGATAAAATTTTCTTTTTTTTTCCTTTCTGTCTTTCATCATTTCTCTGACTAACAAGTACGCAGGTTTTCCTACCAAAGGACATGATTAGTTTCAGCATTAGGCATATTCAAAAGATCCATCTTCCAATTTCAGGTAGTATATGTGCCCTTTCATAACATTACCATCTTCCCTGTATGTGTTAGACAGGTTTGCATGGGCTGTCTCTACTGCTGCTGTGCTATTTCCCCAAAGCATATGCATCTGGTTAAAATTCCCTGACTAAAGCTGCCCTCCCCGCATGCAGGGGACAGAATGTGCCTGGCATTGCCTGTGGCTTGCAGCCCCCTCATCGCCCGTGTGCCATTAGACAGAGTCACATATAACATCACGTCAGTTGCGTCATTAATAAAATGACAAAATAAAACTTGAATTACCACTCTCGGATGTGGTTTACTGGAGCATTAATACATTCCTTGGGCTACTGAAGTCATTCAGGCTTTGCAGTCATGGCTCACAATGCACCCAATGTATTATTAATGTCCCAGTAAAGCACACCCTATTGTGTCTTAATGCTGTGGCATAAGATGCCTGGAAAAGTAAACAGCTATGTAAAGCAGAGTGTGATGACTGCCAGAGAGATGAATGGGGGGACATTACGGCTTTGCTCACTGTGCCTGTGGCTCCAGCAGTCTCAGGGATGCCTCAGAAAGGTTTCACTGTATAGATTCTACAGAAGGTTTTTTCCTGAGTGTTTCTAAACATCTATTATTTATAAACCACTGCTGCTCTGCATGATACTTCATGGGTAAGTAAGGGAAAATTTTCCTGCCCTGAGGAGCTTACGCTGGCTGCTCTGGGGTGCATGACCATGCTTGGGGCCAGGCAGAGGTGCAGACAGGACAGGCTGTCTGTTTGCAGCCCCCCAATCCCACTGTGCCCACCTCCCCACACAGGCCATGCCGACTCCAGCAGGGAGAGCCTAAATAAACGCAGGCAGCAGCATCATTCTGGGCTGCCGGCATTTCCATACTGCTTATGCAGAGTTACATCGGAGATAAGCTGTACCTCTCTGAAACAAGTGCTCAGATAATCTGTATCCTCATGTAATTCGCTGCTACGCCTGCTGCCGCAGCTGCTGCTACACAGTTTTCTCCCTCCAAAAACAGCTGTGGACCCAGCAAATTTCTTCGGTGTTGGAGGACAGAAGGGGCGGGTGGGAGGGAGGGAGCCAGGAGGCAGAGATGAAGGGGACAGCCAAGGTACTGTGCAGAGAGTGGGAGGGAAGAGCAAAGAGGAAGAAGGAGCCACTGTGGGGAGTGTACTGTGTGCACTACCTGACACACATACAACCCACATGCTGCCTGAATCAAAGCATCTTTTATAAATAACCCCTAGGAAGAAGGTCTGCACAATGACAGCTGAAAAGATTCAAAGTGAAACATACACGGCAAAGGCAATCCGGTACCCGAATATGAGAATTTCCTTTACGTGTTTGATGATGGGTTATAGATGTCCCCAGAATGACTCAGAGAAACCTTTTGCAGAAATCTGGAACCTGAGAGTCAGGAATTCATGAGAAACATGGACAACCTCCACCTCTGAGGTTGCAGATTCCCAGAACAGGAGGAAGACCGCATTCCATAGAAGCAGTGTAGGATCATGCCTTCAAGAAAAAGCAAAGCCACTGAGACAGTGTTAATATTACTTCTTGCTTATTCTTTGTTATATTAGTGATTATGGCCCAGCTTTTGAGTTAATTTACAGTCCTTTCTTCTTAAAAAACAAAACAAAACCAAAAAAAAAAAAAAAAAAAAAAAAAAAAAAACCAAAAAAAACCAAAAAACCCAAAACCAACCAAACAAAAAATCCCCAAAATCAACCAAACAACAAAAAAAAGGGCAAAATGTGGGAAAGGACTGGAAACAGATGACTATAGTTAGGGAGTCAGACTGAGAAAGAAATAGACAGTATGTACACTCATTACACTGGTGTATGTCACCAGGGGCTCAACGGGTGAAGCTGGGAAAAAAACATAAACTTGAGTTCTGCAACTGTAAAACCAAAGGGTTTTTTTCAAATCAGATCAGTCAGTTATTGTCATTCAATTCCAGACAAAGTTTTCCTTTAAGAATGGGGTTATTTTAAGCCTTCCAATAATCTTTTCCTCTCTTTCTGTTCTGGAATGAAGAAATGCATTTCAAAGCAAAGAGTCTACAGGCTTGGGTTCATTAACTATCAGAGTGAATTATCTCAGGGTTTTCAAAATTTCCTGCCATTTCCCAGATATTTTTCCTTGGCTGAAAATGCATTGAGTCTCACACCAACCTATTTTGATTTCCCTGAAATGCTGTTTTCCAAAAAATTTATTGTTCATTACAAAAAAACAGTCAATCTACGCCTTTCTCTCCCCTTCCTGTGGGTCGCTAGTACAGTCCTTCCATACTCAGCTTCCTCTAGCACCCCCTAAGGCTCACTGCTGGCATTCCAGCCTTCCTGTGACTGAAGCATGGATTTGGAGAGGAGTTAAGTGAGCGATTTTAGATGGAGGGGTAGGAGCTATGACAGCCTGAAAAGCAAAAGGCCTGGAACACAGAGGGGTTAAAAAGGAAAATACAGTAGAACTATGACTTGTTTGGTGAATAAAAGTGTATGGGAAGAAGACAATCCCCACACTCTGCTGTAAAAAATGTTGTAAAGGAACTGCTGAACGAAAGAAATGATTAAATCAATATATTCTTCTCCTATTTATAAAGCCTTTGCTTCCAGTAGTTTTTGAGTTCAATAATGTATGTGCTGTGAGAAATACAGAGCAGTCAATATTAACAGCCCCCTCCAGCTGCAGTTAAACTTATTTTAAAATAATCTTCACATTTTCATATATGAAATAGATGTTTAAAATAGATCAGAGTTCGCCATATTTATATTAAAACAGATCCTTTTTTATCAGGTGGTTGGAGATTTTCTGATAGTTAGGGCCATGTCCTTTAGCTATCAATATGTTTTGTCCTTTGATAAGTAACTGCCTTTTATGCAGAGTCTGCATGCAAAAAAGACTCTTCAGTCCCTCAATATCCCCACTTTTAACCACTTGTGAAAGAGAAACAGCTCGCAGACCTTCTGCATCCCGAACTCACAGAACGGCACAGTTCATCCATGCAAAGGGTGCTGGTCAGCCCTCATCCTGACCCTTTAATGAAATATTGCTTCCAAACAGAAAGGCACAGAATAAGTGGCATCTGTTAACCTTTGCAGTGTGTTTGTGTGCTGCTACAGCCTAATCTCTGAAAATCAAAAGGGTGTAATTTTTTCAAGTACCAATTTGGCAGGCCCTTACCCCCACTTAACTCCTCTCCACGCTGCCTGCCCAGGGCAAGATTTCAGCGCTGTCCAGGAAATCTCAGTCTGCTACCACAGACCATGGGCAACCAACTGCCTGCAACTTCCAAGTTGCCAGGACAAGTCACAAAGATCACTAAACTCTGAGTGACAGGTGATCGATATGCTGAACAATTAGTATCAAATATACAGTAAATGATGCATAATATCATTGGTGAAAAATGTTCTCTTTAGGCAGAATGTAGATTAATGTCAGAAAATGCTCTTTAGTGTGTGGAATAATCAAGTCAACTGCTTGATGGATGTACTATATAGTCTATTTACATAGCTTGGATTCAATACACTTACATGATATTTGCATCAGAAACATATCTATAGTCAACCAATGGGAAAGAATACATGATTTTAGCAACATGCTTATACATTAATAATATTACTTGGCAATCTGATGTTTCAAGACCCAGGGTGAATTACTTATTAAAAACCCATATACAGCTATCTGTCTTTATCTTTCTTTCTGTGTGAGCCATAATGGCCTTGATTGTTTTCAAAATTACATTTGGCCAGGATATGACTGTTACATGAAACCTCTTAAACCAATATCATTTCCCTCACTGATAAAATACATTATACTGCTGGGTGCATTGAGCCAAACCATTAACGAAGGAAGCTTAACCTAACCTTTGTGCTTCTGACCAGCCGTTCAAGCAAACTAACATTTCAGAAATTGTTTAAAAAGTGGAATTGACATGATTATAAATTTTTATATTAAGTTCACTAATTTCTTGGAGCTTCTCCTATCACCCTCAGGGATAATGGTTTGAATTTTGCAGGAGACTTAGTTACTTGGAAAGATACAAGGAAACGTACTCCATTTAACATTGTTTAGAAACTCATGCACAAGATAAATTAGCTGGATAAGGTCAAATTAAGCAAGGTCCATTTTAAAACTTGAATTCAGGACACATGAGAAGGAGGAAATACATGCATTTGGTACAAATCGAGGAAAAAAAAAATTGCAATGGAAGTAATGGAAAAACGTGAAGTCAAATTCTTCATAATAATTATGGTGCTATTTTAATACAACATCTCAGCCCATGCCTGATTCTAAGAAGAGGTCCAGCTCCCCAGACCTGCAGGCCAAGGCAACAGAGCTTGTCTGATAGGAAGCAAGTGACACAATGTCAGTGAGAAACACTACTCTCACAAGCAGCTGGTGAAGCCATTCTCTGAAGTTAATACTCTGCTAGATCCCAGTGCTTCTTCCTCTCTGCTCAAGGTGATCTCCTTGTAACAGAGAGAGGAGACTGACCATCACTTTTACACTCAACAAGAAGAACCACAAAACACAAGTAAAGGAAGGGCAAGACCTATTTGTAAGTATAAACAATGTTTATATTTACCTGTAAATATGAACAATGCATAGCTTCTGCATAGCATTTCTTTTTGACTCTCCAGCAGCTTTAAGAGCAAGGTCATGGTCTCTAACATCTCGGGATAATGGCTTGTCCATGACAGATCCCAGTGGCAAAGATAGAAGTGGTCCATCTCAGGACCACTAAGCAGGAGAAAGCAGAACTGGGGATCCTGGGAGAAAGGCCATGCAGTTCATTGTACATGCAAACTGGCAGCCACCACAGAACAATGCAGCATCTCCACAGGCATCTCAGCTCACCAGTCCAAACAATTTCTGAAAGAAAAACCATTTCAGAGGCTTGCTACTCCTAATTTTGTCTTCTCCCTTGTTTTTCCTATTCTTCTGCTCTATTGCCATTTCCGCAGACACTGAAAGCACCAAGCATATTCCTGAAAGGAATATGTAGGCAGATGTAAGACAAAGCACCACACTGCTAATTGTAGGGCATGAAAGGTATGCAGCAGCTTCTGCACTTGCCAGGACAGAAGTAATTCTTGTCTGTACAGCCGTAGTTTTTATTAGAGCAGATAACCAGTTTACACCAAGTAAAGCACTATTTTCTTCCTCTCTGCATGGGAATCTGCTATAGCAGGATGGCTCTGCAAGTGTTTTGGGAGGCAAAGCCAGAGAAATGAGATAAAGCATAGCAGTGTCCTACAAACACATCTTTAATCTGGATGCTCAGTGGGTGCTCAGTACACCATGCTACACCATGGTAGAAGAGAGGATGGCCACATCTCCAGCAAATCCCTGCTGCCAAGGAAGATTTCTTAACTTTTACAGCCACCATTTGTTCTTTTTCATTGGCCATCTTTGAAACGGGCAGAAAGAGGAAGGGGAGAGTGGTCTACAGAGAGCTGCAGCTCCCCTCCCCTGTATCACCACACAGGCACAGACACTGCGGCACAGCCGGGCGCTGTGTGGCCATGCCCACGCCCAGCCATGGTCCCTGCAGGGTGGCATGCTGCAGCAGACAGGCACAGGGAGGTGGCAGGAGGCAGCAGCAGCAAGTAGCAGGCACCCAGGGGAGCAGGGGATCTCCATGCAGCCAGGACATCACGCGTAGCTGCCTGGCAGACTAGAAACCAGAGCTCTCCCCACACCACATTTCCTTCCACATTCTGAGGAATTCACCTTCTTACAAGACATCAGAGCAGCACCTGATTCCCTCTTTGATCTCTTCCCCTGTCTGGAAATAATGCTTTGCATCTCAAATCTGGCTAACGGCTCCTGCTGAAATGGAGTGATGCTCTTAGTGCTCTAGTTAGTGCTGTCAAGCAATCTGAAATGGAAGCTGGCAGTTGTCCTTCCAAATGGCTATTGCTATGTACAGCCCAGAAGTGGTAAGCTAAAAAATCTTTTTGTATTTGAACTCCTTCCAATTTCATTCAGCAGGATACTGGCAGGCCACTTTCTGTGTTAATTATTTCTGTCCTGATTGCCTGGCCACACAGAGCACTGGATCGACAGTATCACACTTCACCATTTGTTAATTCCTCCAGCTGAATGCAGAAAGAAATTGAAATAAATAAATTTCACCCAGAGAAAAATCTCCAAAAGTCAGGAAATGAGCGAGAAGGCGCCAGTGGAGTCAGAAGATACATGTATCTCCCTGATCGACACTGATACCTCTGTGATTTTGGAAATCTTTAAGAGCAGAAGAGTGACACAGTGTATTACTCATTGGAAAACGCTTAATGGGTCTGATCCTGAAATGAATTACACTGGCTTAAATCTGGAATGTCTCCAACAAAGTCAGAGATTAATCAAGAAGAACTTTTAATGCTTGATTAGGAAAGACTGCCTCTGCATTGCTGGCAGGTACAAATGAGAGGACCTAGGCATAAAATTACCTCATTGCTCCCACAAATCAGTGAGCTAAATGGCTACATCTTGACATTCACATCAGCAGTAAATTATTGTCAGACACAAAAATCTTGCAACAATTAAAAGTGGGTGCAAATCAGACTAAAAACCAGAGTGTATTTGAATCCTGTTAACACAAATATTACCTTCTAATGCTCTCCATAGTGTCATGTCTTTGGGAGAGCACCATGAATGCAAAAGATGATGTTTAAAAATACCACCCTGAAAAACTGCTTAGTAGAATTTGCACCAGAACTTCCCTGTCCTTGGCTTCTCAGTAAGATTACTGCAATATTCCCAGCAAGGGAGAAGGAAAGATATCTTTTCAGCCAGGGAAACTGTCTACATAAAGAGGGCTTTGTGTTTGTATGGCACTCAAGTGCAGGTTCTGACTGTACCTGCAGACCAGGGCCAGTCTGAGAACAGAATTCACACATGCCAAAGGTCTGAAGTTTTTACTGACTGTCCTACTGGCCATTGAGATAGATATCATGTAAGATAAATTTATTTCTCACACAAGTCAGGATCATCTGTCCTAAACCAAGCAAAATGATGTAGGGTCTGTGGTGCATGCACTGCAAAACAGCAAGCACATAGAAAACTGAGTGCTCGGAATGCATGCACACACACACCATACACTAAATCCAGATAGAAATGAAAGTGCTTCAAAAGGTGGAGTCTAATCAGTAGAATTACATTACATTTTTTTTTTAAGTGCCACTGGGTGCTTTCAAAACAGAAAAAATTACAAATATCCTCAAAAAAATTTAAAATGAGCACTGTAAGAGTCTACCTAAGATGACCCAGCCTCCCTTTGAAGCACAAGCTTCTTGTTTGGACAATGTGTGGAACAAACTGGTGGTACAAAATTCATTAACCAGATAGTTAAAGCAAATGCATAGCCCTCAGCATCCTTGTTGTTGGGTTAAGTAGGTTATTTTTAAGAGCACAACTGAATATCTTGAAAAAATCCAGTTTACATACAAGAAGTCATGAATATATTCTGGCAGAAGCCTGAAGAGTCTTTTGGAAAAAATCTAATGGGAGTGTGCTGCTGTGCTGTTGCATTAAGGCTGCTGACTTTCCACTCACAGCTATCGAACAGGTGCTCCTGTAGCAAGAGCACGCCAGAAGTTAATTGGGAAAGGTGAAGAGCATGGAAAAGCACCACAACATGTGGCTTCCTCCCCCCCACGCTTACACTGCCAACAGTGCCCTTTGAACCAGTTTCCTGAAGGACACAGGTGTCGCAAATCCAGAAATTTTCCTTTTTGGGCCTCTTCTCCTTGCGCAATAATTCAAGCAGCAGTTGAGACTGTTGATAGTAGAATTTTGAATGGTAATTAATCATAAATTTGTGTGTAAGTAAGAAGGCAAGGAACCTATGTTGCCTCACACAGCCCCACGCCCCACACAGCAGTCCTGCGTCCCTCTGCTCCCAACCACAATGGTCTGAGCGTAGGAGATGAACAAATACTTGTGTTGAGATAATAATCAAGAGAAGAGGAAGGCAGGCTGAGCAGCAATGGCAATTACTGTAGCAGCATGAGTTTACTGGTGTCCTGCCACAAGCGTCCCCAGCACCCTGATGTGTCACCCAACTTCCCTGTGTGGGACACCTCCCTGAGACACACAGACAGTGTGTACATGTGTTGGCCTGCCTGTGAGATGGAGATAAACTCATTAATGATCCTGTGGTGTCCATTTTGGTTCAAGAATTTTGTGGATACTGAGGTTAGAATTTCATCTCTTTTCCTTTCATGGATTTAACTAAATCTCACCCAGGATTTTGAAACATGCCAGCATTAGAGAAAAAGCTCTTTAAACATGAGATTATTTCTGACACCAAAATTTCTCCAGCTGGGATCAGCAATAACAGCATCAGTGTAAAGGTCTCCATCTTTATAGTGGTTTGTGTTACAGGGCATACAATCTGTGCCTGGGAAGCCTGGGCTTTGCCTGAATTTAGCTGAGCTCTGGGTCCTCGTTGTGGTGAAAGCCAGTGCTTAAATTGCCTCAACCCTCAATCCAGAAGTAAAAACTGTGTGAGGAGAAACACCATCAGCTAATTAGACTGTAAGCTCTCTTCCTCAGAAAATCTTTTTTATCTCAAAGCTTAGGAGTTTGGATATAGCATGGTTTGGTTGCTATCACTTAGCAAAGGAGAGTGTGAGTAACAAGCAGGTCCTTGTGGAAAACCTGTGTGCACAGACTTAAAAACACCCTTGAAAAATGTAGCCAGGATGATGTACTGTCTGTTCAACTTAACTACAGAAAAAATGTCTTACCCATCAGATTAAATGAAACCATAGTGAAAACCTCACTCATGGAACAGAAAAACAGTTGCAGCTTTATAGCTCCGAGCCACAGGCTGGGAGGTGTAGGTTACACTGATGGTGCACCTGTGCCTGGCAGGAACTGGCCTTTTGTCCCCACTGGCTTCCAGCTGCATGGTAACACTGTCCTATCAGACTTCCTGGCTAGTACTGGCCAGTTGGCACAGAAGGCTAATTGCCATGTCAGTGTGCCCAACAGATGCTGCTGTGCCTAGAGAAAACTGCCCTGGGCACCCCAGGCAAGGAGTGCCAGTCAGGTGGGGCCTCTTTCCATAAAAGTGATGCTTTCCAGTCCTTCACTGTCCAGTCTCTCAACACAAAAGCCTTTCTTTCCAACACCTTGCATCCTTGTTCTGCCTCTTCTGGGTCTTGGAGGAAGAAAGCTTTGGCCTGGCAGCTCCACACAGGAGGTCTGTGCTTCAGCCTGGGAGAACGGGAGCAGGAAGTGCAGTGCGTACTGAGCCACTGAAGTCTGGTTCAAACATTCTTCAAAGCTTGTGGAAGCCAACAGGGGTCTTATGTATTGCTACTGATATTCACATCAATCTGGAGCACTTTGTCCAAGTCCACACAGTGGGATCTCTGCAGAGTTATAAATATTCCCCAACTCTCAGGACTCCCACTCCCCTGCTCTAAGTCTTCTTACCATTCGCTGGCTATATCTGACACTCCTGGATATTGTGTCTTACTTTTCCCCAGACTACAATTTGCTCTTCCTGTTTGTATGGGAAAAGGAAAAATTCAGAGATTTGCTTGGACACTGACTCATCTTTTCAGCAAGCTTATCCTTCTTTCCACATTCACACTGTGGAGTGAACTTTCAGACAGGTGGCTGGAGGAGAGAATCTCATCAGAACAGGGCATTGTATCTCTGAAACCACATGGAAGTTTGGTCATACTGGAACCTTTCCAACGCTCTGTTGTTACCAGAGGTTCAGTTCATGCCAGCTTCATGCTCTTCCAATTCCTCATATGGCCAATCCAGGTGTCATTGTTGAAGGGTCTAGGATGTACCCTGTGCCTAGATGCCCAAGAGTCTGTTGCAATATTCCTATAATTTTTGGTGAGATAAGGAGAAAGCTCCATGTTCTCTTTTTACCTGGAGCTAAGCATAAAGTCTAACAGCAGAAACAAAGAAAAAATCCAGAGCATCCTGTTTTATCCAAATTTTTATAAGCTTTTATGGAATCATAAAGATCAGTAAAATGGTCTTTGTGTAACATACCACAATTCCAAACATAATAAAACTAAAATCAATGAACGTTCTTTAAAATGAGTGAATACACCCACACAGTTCAAATTTCATTGTATTTTGACATGCAGTAGATGTTCTGATACATCAACTTTGATTTTGCCTTCCCCTCCTCCTAGATATTCTTTTTATCAGGTTGCCTGTACAAAGTGCATTGAACACAGTGGGGGGGGGAGGTGGGAAGCAGTGTTTGGTTTTAAGTATTCATTAAACATCTGTAGCGGTTAATACAAAGGAAGAGTCTTTGAATAAATCTAAAAATTAGGAAATTGTACTTCTGATCTTGACTTCATCCTCATGCATCAATGAACATATTTTAATTTTGTTCATCTTTATTGTATTTAAACCAAACACTGAAAACAACAACCCTCATCTGCCTGTTACATATCATTTCTAATGACACTGTACCTTTTGTTCTAAATGCACATGTAAAAAGACTTTCACTTTAATATTCTAGTTCTTGGCTTTTCAAGTTAAAATACTGCTTTACAAGTGATCTCTGCTGATAGTGACATACATTTACATTAGAATTCCAACCTGATTCTCTACCTTTCGTAATCTACATATATCTTTTGTTTTGTTTCAGATTCTTTTCTTGCAGGTTATGTAGATTTGACTGCAGTAGATTTTTTTCCCCCAAAGAATATCCAAAAATACATGTCTGCACAGCATAAAGTTGGAAGAACTGTTTGTCACAGTCTGCTTAACAAAACAAGTTGTTTTTCTGTTTGCAGATTATCCCTAAGAAGGCATCCAATTTTTAAAATCGCATTCATTATTATAAATCATTCTGTGAATTTCATAACTTAGGGGCAAAATGGACTACTAGTTCATTTAGTTTGACCTCTTGTAGCATATAGATTACTACATTTCACCCATGCTCTAAACTCAGAGACCTCATTAGAGTAAAACATTTCAAGTCCTAAGATTAAATTGTGCTTCACTGGTTGATAACAAGACAGACAAAGCTGCCAGGAATATCTAAGCCCCCTGGAATAGCAAAGAATTATTTAGATGAGATATGCCTGGATCATCCCAGCAGGTGAGGCTTAAGTTTAATGAGCAGTAGGATGGAGACACCTGAAGATCATCTTAGGAAAGATGATAGTCTGCACAGAGCACTCACTCACTCTGGTCCCAGGACAATTACAGAAGGATTTGAGCTCCTAATCATCAACGTCTAGAGCCACTTGACACTTCACATGAGGTAGCCTGGTTCGGCTGAAAGCAGGACAGCACTGCACCAGCAGGGACCCACAGCCCCAGGAGTGGGTAAGATATGTGAGGCAGAGATAAGGGGACCCTCTGTCTCACGGCATAGAGTGCCAAGGATGGGATTCAGTTCCACAAGCAGCCGCAGACTTTTGTTCAGTCCACGGGGCTTTAAGCTCGACAGCAGAGGAGCCTAGCAAGCTGCTCAGCACCCCAGATGAAGACACCCATGGTTTAGTGAGCTGGCAGACTCCTTGGAATCTCTTTCCTTGCACAAATCTAAGCCTGAAAGGCTCTAGGGCTTTAGAAAGATGTGAGAAAACAGCTCAGGAAGGCAGGGGCGTGTGTACACAAACCCTGCCTTTGACTGAAACCCTCACACACACAAGTTTTCATAGCACACATTGTCTTAACCCAAGAAGTGGAAATACAAAGGTAACACCAATGCTAACAACCCTCCCAAAGCCACAACAGGACCGGCCAAACCTCCCCCAAGGCTGGCCACCCCCAGCTTCCCCCCCAGCCTGCTTCAACAAAGGTCTTCTGGTGTGTTCCAAGCCACACAGTGGGCAACTTACCCGGGAAGTCTGCCTGCCACAGGGCTTTGTGGGGAGGTCTTTTCCCCTCACTGTTTCCAATGGCAAATAGAAATCTCAGATATTGCCAGCCTCCTCATTATACAACCTCAGCCTCTAACAATGGGCCTTGGTCATTTGGTCTCTGCCTCTTGTTGGCTTTGACATTTCCTCTCTCTTCATGAGCACAAAAACATGCCTATTCCTGCTTTAGCAGACTGGTTTTTTATGGCAAACAGTCAAATTTCCCATTGTCTGTGAAAGCCTAGATGTGAAAATAGTGTATTCTTGGACGGCTCTGCTCTCAGAAGTGCTAAGCAGTGAGCAGCTCCCCATAGCCCCACAGCTATGCATTTCCATAAGAAACAGGCATCGAGGCCTTACCAAGCACTGGAATTCTTTAAATCATAGGTAAAACTAATCTGTATTCCAATTTGAAAAAAGTCTCTGAAAGGACAAAACATGCATGTTGATGGCGGAGGAAAAAAAAATCATATGTCTGCTCATTGGGGAAAAAAAATCCAAGAATATTTAATGTGTGAAAATAGGACTCCAGTTATGCTGTTAAGAATAATGAAATCTAGGGTGCTAAGTACTGTATGTGTCGCTGTACAAGTTAAGCTGCCTGAGGCAGTTTTAATTTCTCTAGCCAATTTTTCTTTAATTTTCCCTTAATTTTCACACCCAAGTATTCATCACCTGTAGAGGAGGGGGCAAGCAGAGCTGCTGAAGGCAGAGGCACACCTAGGGTCCTGGCCACAGGGGAGCTGGGCCCTGGGAGCAGGGATTGCCAGGGAACCCAGAACCAGAGCAGAGCCTGGCAGCCACATCCTGGCTCCTCTGAGATCTGCTGGGAGCTGTTCTGTCTCTGATGTGGTGGATTTTAGTCACAGGCTTAGCTATTCCCTCCAGCTAAAGAGAAAGGACTGGTCACAGCAGCCCATGAGACAGAGGGGAGTGCCCCTTAGTGAAAGAAACAGCCTTGGAGGCAAGAGTCAGAGCCCAGGGCTGGCCCTGACTCATCAAAAACTGCATTCCTCGTAGTTACGTTCCTTGGCAAGAACAGGGTGAAATTAACTTGTCAAAATCATTAAATTTGAGAAGCAAACATAATCCAAATTTGGATAGCCACAAACAAGTGACATCAGCAGGACTGTGTATTTTGTGGGACTACACTAGACATTTGCATTTTACTGGTAAAAAAAACCAAAACACACTTACTTCTGCAAATGACTGTAGTACTTCCTGTAATTTTACTTGCCAGGAACCTCTGAGCTTAAGGCAGAAGTCTGCCTGTAGAGTCAGGTTTGCTCCAGCCTCAGCAGCGCTTGTCCTGCAAGAGCTTGGGAAAGGGTCTTCAATTTCCTTTGGTCTCCACCTCTTACCTGTGGCAGGAAAATTTTACTTTAGATTTGAAAAATATTCACTGTGATCTACTATGGTGAGCTGTCACTGTCTGGGTGTGACTCAGAACAGGATTAAAGTGAAATAGTTGCCAGAGAAACAGAGGTAGGTGCTGTGAGACAATCCATAGGTACACCCTGGGCAGCAAAGGCTGGCAGTGACATCCTTGTGGGATGCTCTGTGCTGGTATCAGAGGCTCCCTGGCCAGGGAATGCACAGGGGTCGGTCGTTGTCCATGACTTTGGACAAAACCATGGCCACAGTGTGGGGCTGCACACAGGCAAGGCTCAGAGTGCTGCAGAAGGGCCCCGTTGTACACTCCACCAGTAGCAGCAATGCTGAGAAGCCCCTGAGCTCCTCTGCCACCACTGCCAGCACATGGATCTTTCATCCCCAGCAAGTGAGGGACATCTGTGCATGGGCTGCTCACTTTAACACACATCTCACCCATCAGCAGCCAGCCCTGAAAGCACCCAGTGACATTTCAGCCAGCTCTCCATATGTAATGGCTATAAGGCAGCAAACCATCAACACCGTGACTGAAGAGTCCTTCATTTCCCCCTTTCATTCTGTGTTTACTTTTCCCCAAACATGCAGTGCAGCTATTTCCACTGAGTTGCACTTCAAACATTATTTGGGTTACAGAGCAGTAGCTCAGCTTGCTTGAGTCACTAATCCAGCCTCAGGTGTGGAGGTTAAGCTAGAACCCATTTTTATCATGTTTTCTAAAGAAAAGGCTGCTTTTTCTGCACTGCAAAACAACATCAGGGTCCACAGGGTGTTCCTCATTTATAACAGAAATATGCAGGCTGCATCACTGGACGGATCCTTTGGACAAGGTGCTTTCATCCTGTCTTGGGCACAGTACTGAGAAGCAGATCCAGCTCCTTACTCATCCAGAGGGACAAAATGCTCAACCAGAAAAGGCAAAATCTGCTCTCCGCCCATGCCCAGCAGCTGCTGCCTGGAATCCTCCTGCTGAAGTGGAAGCTCCTCCTCAAGGGGAAGCCCTGGGGTGGAGGTTCAACACTGGACCCTGATCATAACTCTCTAGGTTGTTCCCTACCAACCCCCAGCTGCTGCCCAATGGAGGGAGGTGGCAGCAGGACAAGAGCCTAAAAGGGTGCAAAACCAGGCAAGAGAACCTTGTGGAAGGTGACCATTCAGCTCTGCTTTTGTACCAGGGGAATTACTGCACTCATCTTCCTCTGAGGACAAAAGGCCTGTCTGTATCAGTATCCTTCATCTCCAAGCATTAAAATTTGCCCAAAAAATTGTAGTTGAATTTATCTATCATTTATATTGTGTTTGGGCATAAACCACCATAGAAGACCAGATTTGTCACTGGCATAATTTGACTTCCATACCTTTTTAATTTTCCTTGCAGTTGTATCTAAATGGCAGCAAAGATGGACTTCTTCCATGTCCTCATTTTCCAAACACAGAACCCAGAGCGAAATGGATTATGTGTGGTTTTCTCCTTTTCAGTGCAAGATCCTCTCTTCTCTGCTCCCATCAGCAGCCAGAAAATATCCTCAGAAAATATCCTCGGAACTCTGATGGAAAGACAAGACACGTGAGATAGTATATTATTCTGAATGGAGTTTCTGGAGCAACTAAAGTTTTGAGCTCATCTGCTGCTGTCTCTCTAGCTTGATTCAGAATCTAATTTGTCCAAAATTTCAACCGTGATGAACTTTCCCAAAACAGAAGCAGCAAGCTGCTTCCCACCATCACATACTTGGCCTGTATCCCGCCTATCCATATGCAGCAGATGTAAATATAATTTACTGGCACAAGCAGCTTTCTGCACATGGCATCTTTCTAAGTCTTCTTTAGTATCCATGTGAAGAAATAAATGATTTTATTGATGCACTCAGAGGCCCCAATAATGCTTCATAATGACCTATAAATGGAGGTCTTTCTTAATATGCATTGATCAATAGCTCACATAATTACGCCTCATATCGTTTCGCTGAATTGTTAACAATTCCAACCAAAATTACAATGATTCCTTACAGACAACATAAGTCTCCCAGGAGCCACATTTTGCTTTGTTCCATATAGGGTAGACCTGCACAGATACAGATTTAGTGCAGGCACCAGTTACATCAGCTAAATTAGGACACGGCCTCTTCTCTTGTGTGCCCAGTCACTGCAAGTGAAGCTTGCAAAGTTTCCTGCCACATTATGAGATGCCTTGGAGAACAGATTGGAGCAAATACAGAAAATTCCTTTTTTTTTTTTTTCTATCATGTTGAAATAAAGTGGTTAGTAAGATGGTGCTTTAATCAGGGAGAAGACAACTATAAAGTCAGAATGAAATATTTTCAGTGGTGACAACCTGTCTGGTGGCAATGGGAAATCCTGCATGTCAGCACATTCATTCTTGGCTTTATCCTTGCTCACTGGATGTGACTCAAAGGAAATGCTGGGCTTCAGTTTCTTCATCAGCAAAATGGGGATAATATTTCCACTTATGCAAGTCACTTTAAGTGGAAAGTACTGCATTCATGCAAGATAGCTTTATCGTGCCAGTACACCACAGAGTTTTTCACTTTCTGCCTGGAACATTTCATAAAAATCCCTCCACATATGGAACAGAACAAGTATTACAGACTTCCAAAAATGTGATTTTTAGGGAGCTGACAGCGCCACTTACATTTGTGCACTTTTGTGTTTCAAATACAGTCATGTTTGGCAATGAAATTCACCATCATCTGGCAGTTTTTATGAAAAAAGCTGACCATACTGCTCCAGGTTTTGCCAGCCTTGTCACAATCCCCCTCTGCACCAGCCCTGACTGCAGCCCGGGCAGCAGGATGTGGCTGGCAGGCTCTTGATCAAACCCTCAGCTCCACACATGGCTTTTGGGGCAGAGACACATTGTTTAGCACTTGAAATTCCCCTCAGCAGGACTCTGCTGCAGCATCAATTGTCATTCCATCACTCATCTTTAGCGGATGGAGGAAAATGAAGCTCTAGCACCTTGTCACTCACCAAAAGTGGTGAGACCTGGGGCTCCAGGCACGCTGCAGACACCGCCCTTCACCGGCCCCACAATTCCTCTGCACACACTCAGCTCCCCATCCTCCACGAGGGGTGGTTGCTGCTCCTGGCCCAGCACCGTGCAGCCAAGGAGGCACAGTTCTGCTCAGCAGCTCGCTGTCCCCTGCCCAGTGCAGGGCTTTGTTGATGGCAGGAGGCTGACATATACCCAGACAGCTCAACTTCACACTTTCCCTCTTCTGTGAGCTTGGAACAAGACTCACCATGCGTGACATAGCTATCAAAGAAATAAGAATTATATTTTAATTACTGTATTTATCTCAGAGCACACAGTGATTGGTTTTTCTGATGAAAATAAATGCAATGAAAGACTAACAGACTTTTGGTAGCAGAACCATCAAATCCTCTCTGAAAATGTGGTCTAGATATCTGGGGCGCAATTAGGACAAGCAGGACTGAGTGCTTCTCCGGGTAAGTGTTCGGATGCACTCTAACCTGAATCTAATTCTGCTCAAAGGCCAAGGCGGAGCAGTGCTATTTGTGTTGTAATGATTTAGTAGAAATGAGCACCATTATATTTCTAATGACTTTTGGTCAACGAGCACCTTGGACTTTCAGAGCCTGCTACAAAAGGCCTGATTGCTTTTAGCAGCTCTTTCACAGAAGATACACCATCGCAGCAAATGCAGAGCTCACGTGTGAAGAAGTCAGACCCAAACAAAGCAGTGGGTATCTGGACAAGAGGACACATGATATGAGAGTTTTTATAGCAAGCTGCAAAATTCAGACATCACCATTAGGCATTACTTGTAAAAACAGACCTGAACAAATAATTTAAAATGAATAATTTATTTGATTAATTTTGTCTCTCCTTGCTTGGGAATATATATAAGCAAATCACACCATCTTGAATTTATTATTCAAATATATTCAGTGACTTTCTTTTCACTATATTTTTTTTACTCTATGGATTAATCAGAATATTTAAAATTAAAAATACACAGGGTTTCTGTGATTGGCCAGACATGCCACATGACACTACTTTTCTTCTGGGAGCAAGTGAGTATGCCAGCACTTCTGGAGTAATCCTTATGCATGCAAAATTGAAAATTCAGTTTTGACAAATATTTGCATGTGCATCTTTGGAATTCACTTGCTGCCAAGAAAACTGTCAGTAAAATTCAGCACCTCTTAAATTTGTAAAATGTGAGAACTAAAACATGCATTTTAACATTTGCATTTAATTTTTTCTCTCTGTCTCATCTGGAAGTTTTAGAACATTGTGTTTTCCCTGAATGGATGCAGCATTGCATACCAGGACTCTGTTACGGTTTTGAGCCACTCGGTATCACTTGACTCAGCCAATGGTGTGTTATCCTGAAAACCTGTCATTTTCTAAATGGGCAAATGCTACGTGCATCACGTGCAAGGCCTTCAAAAGTCAAGGTGGTTTTTGCCTTGGTGGATATGTGCAGTATTCCTGCATAAAAAAAAAATCCCTCACTTCCTGAGCGACTCTAGTTCTATGATTAGGAAAAATCAGATTTGAGAGCAACTCATTAAAAGCCTAAACTAAATGATGTTACCATAAAGCACAGGTGAAAGAGAAAGTTATTCTACCACAGAAAACATCATTCTCAGCCTTTAAATTAGTGAAGAGCACCTGCTAAAGAAGCCCTCACCTGTCTGGTGTGTTACTTTGTGCGGTTCCCTGCTTTGAGGGGACTCTCTAGTTACAGATTCCAGAGAACATCTTTTCCTACCTCAGCCTTCAGCTCCATGTTTCTGAAAACATGCTCATGTGTATGTTTGCCTGAGAACAAGTACAACTATCTACAGGATTTATGTGTTAATATATCCCTTGGTCTATCTTTAAAACAGTCTCCATATGTTCATATGGAGGGACATGAAAAAAATTTAGGGTCTATCTAATCTTCAATTACATCTAACCTGCTGGTGACCTGGAATGAGGATGAAATTGAATATGCCCCTGATCACGTTTGGCAGAAGTACTTAGGTGGAAACTCTGCCTATAGAGATATTTTTTAAATCGTCTGTAGCAATCAAAACCAGAGCTTGACATAGCCACTGAAGTCCTGGCTCTGCAGACTGCTCCCCCTCGAGGCCCCCACACCCTGTTCTGCTGAGGGGAGCCAGTCCTGCCTGGCCAAAGGGACATCACTAAAGAGCAACAAACAACACCTAGCCCAGAGAGCAGGAGGGATACCTGCTGGCAAAGATAAGCAGGAGGATAGCAGCTAGCTCTTTTAGGCCAGCAAGAACCACAAGTGCAATTATAAAACTATGGCGGGTAATAGGGTATTTTCTCATTGAACAAACAGAGCTGATGCTCCAGTTACCATGCAAGATGATTTAAATGGCTTAATTTACACTTCACAGCAAGCCTTTCCTACTGCAAATCAATACATTTGCATAGGTTCTCAAAATAATCAGCAACATGCTCCTGCATATATTTTTAAAATAGGTACAAAATTCCTTAATGAAAGTCAGAATCCCATCATAAACTCAGTTTTTAGTTCACTTGCTAGTTGCATTGATGAGAGAATATGAATATATTAAAGGCTAGCAGCAGCAGCAGCTTTGCAGCTCATTTCTGCAGACAGCAGGACTGCGGGTTCCCATGGATCCAGGTGAACAGCCCCCTCCTACCACCTCACAGGTGCAGGCAGAGCCTCCTGAACACTCCTTGTCTGAGCAGAGGAGAAAAATTAGCTGAGCTATTCTCTGTGCATACCTCTGTGCAGGGGGGCCAGACAGATGCACAGAGATCAAGTTCCAGTAGGTGTTGCCTTTAACCATATCCAGACATTTTTCCATGTAATTTCTTTTTTCTTGTTCTCCTCCTTACCTTTGGTCTGGCTGGGATGAGAAGTAGAAGCTCCAAAATGCCACACCTGTGTTGGCAGTGGAGGTGTGCACAGCTCCTGAGAAAGCCTGTTCCCATCAAGGTATCAATGTGATATTGCCATTTAAAGGGTAAAAACGTTTGAAAGAGGCATCCTGGCACTCAGGGTCTCCCCCAAGCCAAGACAAACTTCAGATGTTGTTGAATTATCTCCTAAATATCCATGACAGCTGAAGACAAGGCTTTGCACTTGCGTGGGCTCTTCTGCTCCCTTCTCATTTTGGTGCCCCCATGCCCCCCCAGTCACAGCAAGGTCTGGCCCCTCTGGGGCTTGAGGAAATGTCACAAACTAGTGAGGAAACGCCACAGCTTTACTGGATCCTGGATAAACACTGCACTGATGGTCAGTGGGGCACAAATGGGGTGGGGTCCCGGGGCATGCTGCAGCAGCAGGGCCAGGTCTCTGCACTGCCTGTGTGCAGGCATGGTGAAGCTGGGGTTCTGACTTAGTCCAGCTCAGTGCTAAAAAACTAAAAAAGCAAAACAAGAAACCAAACCAAACAAAAAAACCCCACCCCCACC
>VWZN01000372.1:124137-158404 GCA_013396955.1 Regulus satrapa | reverse complement strand
TTTTCTTTTTAAACTAAGGGAACAGTGTGTAACAGTGGGTTATCCTTCTGTCTTTTGCCCCGATCTGTTGTACTGCTGCCTCTAAGAGGGCTTCTGTCGGAGGTGTGCACCTGTCGCTCCCTTGTTTTGCTCGGAACAAGTGATCACGGAGCTGCCGAAATCGCGGGTCCGTGGGGCGGCGGAGCGGGCTCCGAGCAGCGGATCCACCGCCGCGGCCCCCCGGGTGCTGTTGGAAGAGTTGTTTGTGCCCGCCGTGCTCGGGGTGCCGCTGGCTCCTCCGCCCCTGTCGGGTGTTTTGGCAGCGGGGAATGCCCGAGGTTCCGTCCCTCTCGGGTGTCTCCATCCCGGCAGTCCCTTCCCCACGGCCCGAGTGTGACTTGTGCCGCCGTGCGGGATTCATCCCGGCACCTGCTCAGGTGTGGAACGGCCTTTCCAGCGTCCGTAATTCGTATTGGAGCTGTCTCCTTTAGCGGTGTGGCCCCGGCAAATAATTTGTATTTGTCTAAATTTAAATTGACCTTTGCGATTGATTTAACAGGGACTTAGATTAGTGCTTGGTTCCACTCCTTGGGCCGAGCGTAGCAGTAAGTGTGTGAGAAAATTATTTTTAAAAAAAACATGCAAAAATCCGTGAATTTCCTGTGTTTGCCCAGGATACTGAGTGGACGTGACTGAGGTGTGGGCATGTTAAAATCCTGCTGTCAGAGCCACCTTCAGGAGCTTGGGCAAGGAGGAGGATTGTGCTGGTGTCCTGGGGACTGATGATTAGAAAGCTCTCCTGGCTTCAGATGGGCTGAGCTGTTTGATTTTTGGCAGCCTGGCTGTGGTGTTGCAGTCATTAGTGTTTGGGGTTTTTTCAACAGGGAGGTTGTGCTCTGGTCGGCTGGGTTGAATCCCTGAGAACCAGGAGATCGGGTGCAAGCAGGTCGGGATCCAGGATCCCAGCATCTCTGATGTGCCTGTTTATCACCTCGCAGCGGAGACGAGCTGTCCTTTCCCTCACGCTGCACTGGAGAAACTGGGCAGAGCACTGAGAGAGAGACCAGAGAACAGCTGAATCCTGGAATAAATGATCTCCAAGGAGAAATTAAAGGAACTGGAGCTCTTTGGGATAAAGAGGAAATTGAAAGGTGTTGCTACCAAGAGGAAGCAGAAAATCAGACAAATCCGTGTCTGGTGGGAGAAGGAATGGGCTCTCACAGTGTGAGCAGAGGGGTCTGGTTAGGTGCTGCCAATCTTTACTGACAGTAAGAGCAGTGAAATGCTGAATTGTTTCCTGGGAAGGCTGTTCAGTCTTCGTTATCAGGGGTGGTTAGGACAGGTTAGGCTCGCATCAATCAGTTATGGCTGATGAAGAATTGATCCTGCTCTGCGATGGGACTGGGATGTACAAGCTTCCCGAGACCATAGATTATATTAGGAAAGACACAGGAAGAGTTTGTATAATATGGGTGTAATTAATAGAGTGATCGCATCAGGTGCGTCTGTGCAGTGTTTTTAGTACCATCAATTCTACTTGGATGCTTCTCAGGATGGCTGGTTTCTCGCAGAGGTGATAAATTAAAAGGGCTTTCTTTGAAACAGGGTGGAAAAGCTAAATGATCTTATGGATGAGTTCTTTCAAAAGCAGTATAAATAATGCTGGAAGAAACTGCACCAGCAGACCAGACTACTGGGAGAGGACCGTGCTGTAAGACAAAATACTCCTGCGAAGTACCAAGGAGGAGGTTTCCATAACGCCAAACGGGAGGGAGGGCGAGGAGGTCCCTACTCGTGAACAAATCCTTGGATTGTGAAGGAACAGGTGGGAGTGCATTCATACTGGGACACACAGGGCTTGAATGAAAGCACTCCCAGCTTGCTTGAGAGTTCTGAAACCTGAGGGAGCTGGGAAAGCTCAGTGGGGGCCTGACCAGGGGGCCAGTGGGGCTTGGGCATGTGTTGAAAGAGTGTGACAGAGCTGAAGGAATGAACTTGGAGCAGAAGCATCAGAGTCTCTTCCCAGTTCTCCCTGTTCAGCTGCACACGCATGAGGCTGGAGGGAGCCTTGCAGAGGGGAAGAGTTCCCAAATGTGTTTGCAGTGGAGAAAGTGCTGGCGTGGGCTGGGGGGGCTGTGAGGTGAGGGGGAATGTTTGGGAGGCCGCTCGTCCTGTGGGACAGCTCTGAGGAGCCTGCCGAGAGAATTCAAGTAAGGCTCTTTCTCATGGAATAAGGGAAGGCCTTTCCTGTCTCCTCCTCCTTCCCAGGTGCTGTGGAAAGTTGAGGCTCAGCTTCCCAAGGGCTGAGGTGTAGTGGGGCTGGGGAGCAGGCCTGGAAAAGCTTCGCAAGGAAGCAAGCTGTAAAGGGTTTTCCATGATGTGGAGGTAGATAAAATACTGAAATAAAAGGGTCTGCTTTTGTGTGTTGAGTGCTTAATCTTCGTGGTTTTCTTCCTGCAGAGATTAGAGGCTCCTGTTACTGTGTTTCCTGGTGCCTGTAGCCGGGGGTTGAGTTCTGCTGGATCCAAACGTAATCAGCTGGTGCAAAAATACCCAGAGAAAATCAAGGGCTTGGCTGTGTGTGGCATTCCTGTGGTCGTTCTGGGCAAATCAGAAATATTGACTCCTAGTGCCTTCTTCTAAGCCTAAAAAGGAAAAACTGTACCTGTAGCTGAGGTTTTGAGTAGGTATTGGACAGCCTGCAGGCTTTTCTCTCTGCTCCAGACGAGGACTGGGGTTACCTGTGCTCATCCACCCTCCCGGCCAGGTAGGATTTTGATGCGGGTGGCTCAGCTTTGAGGCTGCATCCTGCAAAGATGCTGCTCTGTGCCAAGGAGAGACGGGATAAGCCTCAAGAGGAGGATGCAGGAGACATCCTGCTGCGGCCACCCTTTATTCTGCAGAGATACAACGTTTATTTTGTGGGGGTTTTTTGATTTATTTTTTTTCCCTATGCAGCATTGACTTCCAGAGAAGCTGTAGCTCAGTAGCATGGTTGTAATTTCCTGCAGGACCACCTCAAGCCCTTGCTGTCACAAAAGCTGCAGCTCATTGCCTCATGGTTGCCCAGCTCTTGAAGGAAATTGCCAGGTGAAGCTTGGCTCTCCCAGAGCTCAGGCAGTGGCTGCAGGGATGGTGGGACTTGGAAGACTCTGGGGTGTGTTTTTGCTGAGGATGGAAGCTGGCAGACTTGTTTAATTAACTGTACTGCTGTTTTCCTGACCTGGCATACTGCTGATTGTGATTTTCCAAGGAATGATTTAAAAAAAAAAAAGTGGGTTTTTTTTTGGTTTTGGTTTTTTTTTAATTTGAATGAACTAAAGCTTTAAAGGGGATAAGCAAATATTTTTACATGTATGAAAGTGGCCAAAATCAGAGCACACACTTTCAGGGCTCTCTCTGTGTGTGAAAGAGGAGCACAATGTGAAGACTAGATGTTGGTTTGGGGTTTTTTTGACAGGTATTTGATGGTATTACTGCTTTTTATTTATTATTTAGCCCATGGGAATAATAAAGACTTTGAATCTAGGGTCTGTGATGGGAAAGGAAGTTATAGTCCTGATCAAATTGATGCTTTCACTGGTATAAAAAATTCAGGGCAGTTCTTTTTCCACGAGGAGAGTGTTTCTCAGCTGTGCTCAGACAGGAGTGGTGTAGCTCTCCTAACTGGAGCCAAGTCTTAGAAAGAGAAGAAAAAAAGTTATTCTTTTTCTAAAGCTCATCTTAAGGAGGAAACTTTCTTTGAGGTTAGGCTCCACCCAGTCTGGAGGGTGAAACATAACTTTTATGACTTAATTTCTGATTTGTTCTATGACTCACCAGTTTGCCATTCTATAAAATAGCATTGAGCTGACTCAAATGTGCAATTTAAATTATTCTCTTGATTGTAGGTCTGTGGAAATGTAGAAATTGTTTTAGATTTGGGTGGCTCGTGGGTTTTTTGTTGTGTTTTTTAAAATAATTATTCATTTATTGCAGTGTCAGTTGGTGGTCAGCCACTCTTCCTAAACTCCCAACTGCTGCTTTCTGCTTCTGTGGCTTCTGATAGGATGAGGAACTGTACTAGAAAAATTTGAAATTTATTGAAACTAGATGAAGCTGTGTTGTCAGTGCTCACCATGGGGGCACACTTCTTATTTCTGAAGTGCTCTCGGGGTGAGAGACCACCTGTGATATTGTTGGTGGGGATTTCATTGTATTTTCACTTTCCCAGTGCAAACTACAGCAATCAGGCTTTAAGGGCTATTTTGTCCTTGAGTATTTAATGCTGAAAATGAAACTACTTGTGCTTCTGCTATTCAAGATTCGGCCAAGGGTTTTCTCCCTGTGATTTAAGTCTCAATTGGTCATCAAAATGAGATATCATCTTAATGAAGATGAAATTATGTGCCGCTTGAGTGTGATGTGGAATTAGTTTCCAGCAGGCCGAGCCTGTGGGGTATGGCTTTTGTCTCATGTAAAACACAGAGCATGTCCACTATCTTATTCTGCATTCTTGGCAGCTCTTAAGGCATTAGGAAATGTAGAGCTCGTTTCAGCAATTTGCTTTTGTTGGCTTCCCCAGGAGGAAAGGACTGCCATGCAACGTGGAAACTCTCAATCTCTGACGCTGCCTGTTGGAATAATTAAAACTGGAATTTCACTTAGATATGTAACTTGTGAAGGATCTACAAGGGAGCAACCACTGTAAAAACCAGATCTGGGTGATTGTCAGTCTTCTGCAATCAGTCTTGTCTTGAGCCCTTGTTCTCTTCTGCCCAAACTGACTCCTGACAATGCTGAGCTCTTTTGGATTCACACCTGAAACCTGTAGAAGGAGCAGCAAAAGGATGTTTGCTGGCCAGGGTGCAGGTTGTGAGATGGAATCGGAGTAGGAAGGAAATTAGTTGTGGCAGATTATTTTAAGAGGAAATAGTTATTCATTCTGCTTCAGCCATTCTTTAAAAAGACATCCTCATAATTTAGCCTTGTCATTTCTCTTAGATGTTTGGACTTAAGTGAGAATGAGTTTTCTGCCTGGCAAAGCAACTCCAAAAATGACAATTTTTAAGTACTGCTCTGACAAATGAAGATATTAAGCAAAAATGGGCTGCCTAAGATAGCACAGGAGTGATGCAGGAATTTTTTTTCAACTCGTTTGTTAAAAAGAAATAACTGAGGTCTGGATAATGGCTTTTCTATACAAATTTTCCTGCATGAATACTGTTCTGCCATTATTCATGCTTGCCTCTGAGGATAATTTGATATCCCACGTCCCGCTCGTGCTTTCTGCTTCTAGACAAAACTCACACGCCGTGAATATGCCGTGCAGCAGCAACCTTTTAATAGTCATTTAAATTAATTGGAAGCCTGTCCCAAACATCACAAAGATTCCTGAGGCGGGGGAGAAGATGGGAGGGAAAGCTGGCAGCAAAAAGTTATTTTCTCCCCGAAATAACAGCCAACTGAAAAACTGCAGAGATTTCCCAGGGGGAGAAAAATGCGATTCCTTTTTTGGAATGAAAATGCCCTGGTTTATCATGTGACTTGGGAAATCCTCTTGGCTTCCTGCAGAGGGGGAAAGGGTGAGTTGAAGGTTTGGTCGGCTGGTGGAGCCTGGTGTGTTTGTGATGCACAAAGGGCTCCCCCGGGAGCCTCCTGCGTGCTGCAGGGCTCCTCCAGTTATCCAGGGACTCGCTCCCGACGCAGCGACGACGGGAATTGCGTTGTCTAAATATTGAGTAGATGGGATAATTGCGCTCGCACGGCGCTCTGTGGTTTCTCCCGAGTTTGGGGGTGTTGTATTAAAGTGGAGAGTAGCATCCTTCCCCTGGATTTCAATGTGAGAGCTTCAAGGGAACCAAATCCAGCGTCTCTGTTAAGAGAGTTGTTTCCTGAGCCGTGTATCTTGCTAGCGATGAAACCGCCTCCAGATAACTCCCTTCTGAATTAAGGCAATATATTAATTTATTTTTTTTTTCCCCTTCTCGAGATGAGAAGCTCAGGATGCGCTTGTTGTTGCGGCCTTTCTTGAACTGCCTGGAAAACTTCTGAGTTTGGCTTTTGTTCAGGCCGTGGTCAGCGCCCTGCATCACCCGGGAGGGCTGTTGCTGTTTTTGAGCATGGATACAGTGGGGAAACCACTGCAAGTGCTGAGACATCCGTTCCTCCTCGCTCGGCCGGGCGATGTGAGTCTCACTGCTAAGCAACGAGAAGCTGACAGTCCAAAACACGGCTTTGGTCAGGAGCCAAAAAGCCACGGATTTCTCTGACCACGAAGCTGAAGAGCGCTAAGATGGATTTTATTTTAAGGGTAATTTTGTCCAAAAGACAAAGACCGTGACTCAGATTCGCACATGTTCTCAGGGAAAACAGATCACGGTTTTGAACCAGCCACTCACTCGTGTGTGTGTGTGTGTGTGTGTGTGTGGGAGTGACCATTTCCATATTTCCTTTTGGCATTTAGTGCTCTAGAGAGTAATTTTAAGCAAACAGTTTCACAAAGTACCTCATTATTGAGCTAGATTGAGCAGGGCAGGATATGACACCACACAGATATGGTTTTTTGAGCTGGCAAGGAAGTCAGGATTTTGAGAAGAGCATTGATACTATGCAGGCACTTGCAAAATGAATTGTTTTGTAGATGACATTTTTAACAGATGCTGGTTTTTTTTTTTCATCTTTCCCCAAAGGTGGGTTGTTTCTGGTGACTATCCCTGCACACCATTCAGTTTTTCTCCGCACAGCAGCTCCTCTGCTTGTGCCAAATTATGGGGTTTTTTTTTGCATTTGCAGTCGGTGGTGCATTCATTGCATCCTCTGCAGGACCCTCTCCCACTGGTAGCACACAGCTCCAAGTGTGTGTGGAGCTCATGGGGCTCTGGAACTGGGCCGGGGAGTTTGGTGGAGCTGCTGCTGCTTTCATGACCTACTTCTTCATGGAAGTAAAAAACTGCTCCTGGTGAATCAGAAGAGAGATTTGGGCTTTTTTTTTTTTTTTTTGAACAATAATCAGGCTTCAGTTTGATCGAGTCATGCTCCTTGAGGTTGTTCCCTGAGTTATTCCGGTTTCAGTGGAAAGGAGGAGACAGGAATACCTATGCCTAGAGCAGCGTGGCTTTTCGGATTTAAGGCAAGCTTGTTGTTGTGGTCAATCAGATGTAATTAATTTCTCCATTTGTCCTTTTCTAGAGGGGTAGGTGTGTAACTGACTCATCCTCAACACTGTAACTCCAGTTTTTACTTCCTTTTAGGACATTTGGCAACGCTCATAAAGCTGAATTGCTATGATTAGCCTGACATTTTATATAATAGAGTGCACCAGAGAGGGCTGTTTGTTCTTGGAATTACAATGTCAAAGTGCCACACCGGTTTTCAGGGCAGTATTTACATAATTGCCGTGGATTTCCACTTCCACGGACTCCACGTCGCGGTGTCGCTGGAGGATCCCAGGAATATCTTCAGATGCTCGAGTCTGGTGGCACTGCAAGGGCTCTGCTGGCCTCCTTCAGGAGCTGACGGTGCTCCAGGCAGGATTCTGACTCATGAACACTTCCAAGCTTCCTCACAGCCTCGGGAATCTGGAAAGAAGCAGCCCGGGGGTGCCTGCAGAGAGCTGAATTCCTGCTCCCGCCCTGCGATCCCGCACAGGATGCGGAGACCCCACTGGCTGGGGGTCAAGTCCACGTTTTCCTCAATTTCCTTGGCTAAAAAGTTAAGCCAGCCCTTACCTTTTTTTCTACTGAACTGACTGTTTTTCTGTTAATTTCTTTTAATGTTCTCCAGCTCTAATACTCTGCCTCCTCCAAGCCTTTCTAAAGAAAAGGGAAAAAAAAAAAACTTTCAGCCTTCCACTGTTATGGTTTCCATTTTTGTTACACCAACTATCATCCCAAGAGTAGTTTTTAGGTTAGGCTAATTTAGTTCTCAAGTGTATTTCCCCTTTTTTTTAAAGCATGGGGTAGTTTAAAATGTGTATTATTTTCGCCATGATTTGCCTTGGAAAAAGCATTCTCTGGAACACTTTAATACAGCTATTTAATAGCTGTAAATAACCGAGCTGCTAGAGAACAGCTTGGCTGACCACTGGGAGTAATATGCATGAAACTTATTTAATCTTAAGTGATTAAACTTGAATTCTATGGGTTGTGTTTACAGCTGCAGTTCTCCTGCTCTGATTTCATCTCTGTGCTGCTTAAACCTTAATATTAATTTTCAGTCCTGGTGACCACTGGCTTATGTGAGGCTTTTCCCATGGCCAGATCTACCTCAGTCTGGTTGCTGAATAAATAAAACAGTCAAAATATAGGAAAAGATTTTTTTTTTTAAATTTTTGCTGCTTTTACTGTATCATCTTCCCACTGCTCTGATGTTTTGCTGAGTCCCTCAACTTCTGCTCTTGGCTGTTTGAGATGCACGATGAGCTCATACATAAACATGAGAGAAATCCATGCAACTTCTTGGTTGAGGAATTTTGATTTATTGCAGATTACCTGAGTGCAAAACCCTTCCAGCTCTTGCTGTGAAAAATATCTGCCTATTTCCTTGTAGGTCTGAAGAGCATCACCCAAGTTGAGGGGACATTTTAAGTATAATAACTTTGTGGTTTTGAAATCAGTTAATGAAGTTCAAGTTGTGTGATGTTCCAAGTCAACTCGGTAACTTGCTGATTTATGCTGTGAAGACATCTCCAGCTCCCTGGGAAGGCGGTTATTTTCCAAAATCAAGGGAAAGGACAGTTGCAGGCAATCAAAAATAGTGGGGGTGGGAAGAAAGCAGATGAAAGAGAGGATGCACTTGAGCTGTTGTCATCTCTTCATATTCCACTTGGCCATTTATCCCTGTTGTAACAAGTGTGGGAATTTGAAGGCACATGAAAGCACTTCAGTGACTTCTCCTGTATTCCTGATTTATATTCTGGGAATTTTGGTGCAAAGATGCTCATCCCTTGGTCTTTCTAATGCTATTGCTGCAAGGTTACTGTCCCCTCCTCCTCTAATAGTGTACCCATAATAATACACACAATTTTTTTTTTCCTGTGCCAAGGCTTTTATCTTGCAATAGGATGTTTCCCCCCCCCCTCATCCTTGCTGTGAGAATAAGACTATCAAGTCATTTTGGGGTTATTAATTGCACTTTTTCACCAGAGACTGAAGGAGCACAACCTTAATAAAAACTCTTCCCTTTTAACCGTTATAATTGCTGCTTGCAGGTAGATAATCTGATAGGAGGAGAATAACCAGGCTCTGGCTAGACACTTGCTTCATTCCTGCCCACAGCTCTGGCCAGCCGTTCATTTTCTTTCCCTCTCTGCAGTAATTAGTGTGGAGCTGTGAATCTCAGAGGTTGAATGCAGTATATTAAACCCTTGTGTCCAGGAGAGAGGAGATGGGAACTTGAGCCTTCAGAGAGTTTGAGAGTGCAAATCATCTGCTTTTTCTCAAGCTGGTGTTCGTAAAGTATTTCCTTTATAGAAAAGCTTTTAAGTAATATTCAGGTAGGGTTTGGAATAATAAAGTTGAATAAATAGTGTGCCACTTGGCTGCTGAAGCTGCTTGTTTTTTGTTTGTTTTTTTTTTTTCTTAGTAGGGCTAAGTACCAATGGCTGGCAAGATTAATTTCATGTGATGTGCTGATTTAGCACTCCACAGCCTCCAGTGGTAAATAACTTTCTGCCTGTCCTGTCCCTTTTCTTCCATCACCCACCAAGTTTGGTTTCTAAGGCACAAACCCAAGCAGAATCTGTAGAGGTGTAAAATGTCCTCTTCACCCAGCACGAGCCACTAATCCCTCTCTGCATGGTTTTCCATTTTTACAAATGAGGTTTTTTTTGATCAACAATTAGCAAAAATCTCTAAGAGAATGCAAGTGAAATAGCAAAAAGTAAACAACCATCTTTTAGAGCATAGTTGGTTGAATCAGCTCCTTCAGACCTTTGACTGATGATAATTTTTGGGCCACATTGTTGCTTCCACTCTTAATTCCTACATTCCCACTGGGAAGTTTTCGGGGAACCTCAGACTTCTGGGGGCAGTTTTTCAATCAGAATAGGTTGCAACTGGATTTTAAAAGACAGCTTTGAAGATAACTGATTTCCAGACAAGCATCTTCTCTTTACTGTGCTTGTGTTAAGATTATCCTAGTTTAGAAAAATAATCTGGAATTACTGTCAGTGAGACAGTAATCTGGAATAGTGCAGCTTTAAATGGATACTGCTAACAAATCCCAGGCAGTGAACTGAGCAGAGCTTCAGCATCAAAATATTTCCGGTTTTCTTGCAGTTTTCTAAATTCAGAGTTTACATTTTACCGATTGTTTCACAGTCGAGACAGTGGAAAATTACTTGTGTTTTTTGAGTTTTAGGGCCACCATGAATTTTTATTTTTTTTTTAAGCCTCTCTTGGTTTCCTTGAAAGTGTTTTTTTTTGGCACGGAGCTGCTTTGCCAGGCATCCATCACAAAATTGAAAACACTGCACCGTACACAACCTGACCGATTTTGGGGTTGCACTTGCAGGATGCTCTGATTTATACCTGTTTGCTCTGGGAATGTTTGTGTTGGAGGATGGCAAAAACTGGTGTTTCCACGTCCCTCTGTCAGTCAAGGTATGCAGGAGGAGCAGCTGGTTGTTTTCCAGGAGGAGTCGGCGTGGATTGGGAAGCAGGGGCTGCACGGTGGCTCCGGCGTTGCTCCGTACTCGCTGCCCGCAGAGAGGCCTTGGAGGAAGGAATTTTTGCAAGCAGATGATTTTCCTTTATGAATCCTTCCTTGTCTGGGTGCAGAAGAGCTTTTCAGGAAAGGCTGAGGCGGCTGTGGAGATTCTCTCAGGTTTTTTGTGAGTAAATATTTAGTTTCCAAGAATCACCGCCCTTTGAGTGGTGATCGTGAGTCCTTTCCAAAGAAAAGGGCTGTTTGGACGTCTTGGAGGACTTTTGGCCTCTGACATTAAACTTGCTATTTGTTCCCATTTGGAGACTCTTTTTGGGGTTGCAGGGTAGTTCCTGTTGCAAGTGTGAGCTGGGAAGAAGGAAGTTTAGCTGGTGAGCATCCCTGACTCCAGGATCCTGCAAACAGATGGACACCGGGCTGGGTGGGAACTGGGTGTCTTAATGCAGCTTATGTGGCTTCTCGAGGGATAAGTAGGAGTGGATTGTGATCTAATGCCACTAAATTGGGGGAAAAAAAATGCAGTTAACGTTACGTTTACTCTGTATAGATATATAACACTTAATATACGACTGCATTTTCAGAGCAGTTTTCCTTCAACTGATAATACCAGCCATAAAAACTTCACTTTTTCAGCCTGGCCATAAAAAAATAATGACCTATTCCAATGTACTCCTGCATTCCTGAGCTTTAGCAAGTGTCTCTGTGGTGTCAAATCTGCACTTGGGGCTGTGCTTTGGAGCACCAGGGTTAGAGCTTGATTTGTATGCGAGCGAGAGCTGCCGGGGTGGTTGCTGCTGCAGAAAAAAGAGGCAATTTGTGTGTGCTTGAGGAAAGAGCAGGCAGCTTGAAGGGCAGAGCTTCTTACAGGCTGGGGAACTGTCCCTCTTTTCCAGCACCTCCAAGGAGGGGAGTTTGTCTCTTCTGGCACCGTGTGCCTCTTCTGCCACTGCAGTATTTAACTGGGCGTTTTTTTCCGTGCACTGTCTAGAAAATGTTTCTTTAGTAAGTTTTGATGTTTTAAGGCAAAAAATCCACACATGTTAGGACAGAGATTAAACCAAGTTAACAGCTTTGCTAATATTTCACAGAATCCCAGAATGGTCTGGGTTGGAAGTGACCTTAAAACCCATCCTAGCCTATCCCTGTTTCTGGGCAGGGACAAAGTCCACTATCCCAGGTTGCTCCAAGCCCCATCTTACCTGGCCTTGGACACTTCCAGGGATCCAAGGGCAGCTCCAGCTTCTCTGGCACCCTGTGCCAGGGCCTCCCCACCCTCACAGCTAACAATTCCTTCCCAATATCCCATCTAAATCTCTCCTCCATCGGTTTGAAGCCATTCCCCCTTTTCCTCTTACTCCATGCAGTTGTAGAAATTTGCTCTCTCTCTTTTTTATTACCCCCTTTAAAGGCACTGGAGCTTTTTCTTCTCCAGGCTGAACAGCCCCAGCTCTCCCAGCCTGTATCTAAGGACTCAGTTTTAAAAACAATTACCAAGGGGGAACACAGTGGCCCCTCAAACAGGGGATTTTTGTCTCCCATCAGCAGCTTTGCTCAGTGCCCAGGTCAGAACCAGCTGGGCAGTGGCTGACAGCCCCACCCTGGTGGGTTTGAAGGGATGGTTCCCACCTGAACCCGGGGGCTGGAGAGGCTTTGTGCCCATCAGGGGAATGAGGAACAGCTGGTGAGCAGAGAAAAAGGCTGGGAGAGCATCCCTCTCTTTCCTGCTGCTGCCTCAGTTCTCTGTTTTCCTCAGCCTGGAGCATGTGGTGAGTGCTCCCTCTTATTTCTGTCTGGAGAATTCTGGGCTCTGCTGGAATTTGCCTTCCAAGTTACCTCATGTGTTGTAACTATCTGGCATTTCAAGTCTTCCCATGTTGGGCCAGAGCTTGGGGTGTGTGTTAGGGACGCTCTGCAGCTGGGGGGATTAAACATTTTTGTAGAGAGAGAATGCACCACGTACCACCAGGCTGGATCTGGGGCAAGTGAGATTTTTGCCTCATGAGCCTTGTTTTCTTCTCCAGCCTTTGCCCACACCTCAAAGGGAGTACCTAGTAAACTTGGAAACTACATCGGGGTGGTTTTTGTGCCCCTTATTCTTGTTTCCACTTGAATGGGGTGGTAACTCCATGAAAAATGTCTCAGTTGAGGAGAAAAAATTGGGAAGCTTTACAACCAGCTTGGTTATGTGTGTACTTAGATCAGAATGAGCCTTTTAGGTTGGTGGGCCAAAGGACGAAGAAAAGCATTTTTGAGCCTGCAAATGTTTGGGTAAAGTAAATAAAGGTGAAGGCACACAATTATCTGTCTGCTGCTTGGATTGTGTTTGATAGGGTGCTGGATATGGCAATTAAAAAAATTCCTCCTTTTTTCTGCACAAAGCCAGTTTTATTCTTGGTTTTCGAGCTAACCAAGAGGTCAGTATTAAAATTCTGCTGTCACTTTTCAAGGAAATCAATTGGGCAGGATTATCTGGCTTTTCCTAGAGGCAGAAGTCTAAATAATTGTCACTAGCAGATGTTTTTGGGCAAGGCTTTTTTAAAAAGTCAAGTTGCTTTTCTTATGACAAAATTCAAGTCACCTAAACCTGAAGTTATATGGATCTTGTTTTTTCCATGCCAGTCTTGTGTGGGGCTTTAAGGTATTTACCAACCAGGAGTAGAGCTGCAGCAGCAGGAATATTTATCAGCAAAAGTATGAAAATCCAGGTCCTCTATGAGCTTATCTTACACTGAATGTTAATTTTGTATAGAAAGAGTTAATGAATTCACATAGAGGTTTAATCCCCTGACCAAGAACTGCTGAGGAGCCCTCTCCCTTTTTGAAGGAATAGCAAAGTTGCCCATTTCAACATGAAAAAAATTGGTAAGACTAAGCTCTTTGCAAGATAAATCTGTGGATTTCTTGGAAGTTTCTATGGAATGCCAGCAAAAGTCCAGGTTTTATTGTTTGAGTGATCCCCTGGGACTGTGTTACTGCAGGTGTAAGGTGGTGATTGAATTAGGTGTGGGGCTATTCCCTCTTCAAAATGGGCTCGTGGAACAGGTTTCCTTTCCCTCTTTTTGCCAAGCAGGGTGTGGAATCTGTGCCCGACCGTGGGACACAGCATCTGGATGATTTTGGTGGCAGTGTGGCCAGAGCTAGGGGGAATGAAAACTCAACTGAAATTCACAGAAAGATGATTCCAAGTTTAAAAGTTTAGCACTGGGATAAATCCAAGTATCAGTGGATGATGTTGTGGTTTGAAAAATTACCATTTGCACCTTCCTAGCTGGAATTGCATCCAATTAGGGCTTTCAGCTGGGGCTAATAATCTTCTGATGGGCAAAGAAATGGTGAACTAATCACAGCTGATAGGTTCAAAGTTGTGTTCAGGGCTGGGCGGGGGAGATTTGGTTGGCAAAAATTTTGGTGGTGGCCATGTGGCTTTTTACATTGGGAACTTTTAGACTGAAGAATTCTTGATCATCTTGAAGGAAGTTAAGATGTTTTGATTTATCATGGCTTAGTCAGTGTTCAGGCTGGGAAGGAGGTCAAATCTTGCATGTTTTCCTGGTGGCTGTTATTCAGCAGTAAACCTGAACAGTTGCTGGGAATGACTGGGTGCTTTTTGTTGGAGGGAGTCCTTGCAGCTTGGCAGCTTGCACCTTTTTGGAGCACGTCTGGATTCAATGCCACGTTGCTTCAGGCCTTGTAAACCTTTATTTGTCTTGAAGTGCCTGAGTTCTGCGGCTGGATGCTTCTAGTCCCAGGGAATTGCATTTTGGAATTGGGCAGTGCTGTTCTTTTCACACTTTAATTAAACTCTTGCTTGACTAATGATGTTCTTCACTACTTCCCTCCCGCTCCTGCCTCCTTACTTGTTCTCTGCTGGCATCTTTTTGTTCCTCTCTTTCCTGTTTTATCATCCTGATCTTTCCCCTTTTGCCTACCAGCATGAAAACAAAAACCTGGAAGTCTTGGGTAGTAAAGATTTCAGCTCCTGGAGATGTGTTGAGAGGTGTTGGATATCATCATTGCTTCGAGTTTTGTCTGTTCCTGGCAAGGGAATTCTGTGGCACTCCACATAATCTGTAAAAGGGAAAAAGAAAATACCTGTTCTTAATGTTCTATCAAAGATGTGAGCTGGAAATGTGGTCAGAATAACTTGAAAAATTGCACCTAAATCCAGAAGGGTTTTGACTACACTGGATGTATCCTCCTGTTAATTGGGAAGCATGACTGAAAAATAATTTGGGAGAAAATGGATGGGATTTGTTCAAAAAGCAGCATTAATCTGCATTTGTTTAAGCTCTGCAATGGCTGATACGTTTTTGAGTAGTAATAGAAAAGGCAGTAAGAATTATTATGGTTGAGATGGGAGTTTATAGGTTTTTCATTATCTGCTGATAAGGGAAATAGTTGTGGCATTTCTGAATGAGGTCGATATGGAGACCAGTTCATTTCATCATAGGCCTCTGGCTTTTTGCATGAGGGATTTTAAGTGTACAGGAAGATTCTTAAGTCCAATAATTCACATGCATTGTGGAATTGTTTTTTAGAGCTCTGTCTTGCTGGGGAACTGGCTGGATATTTGCCCAAGTGAAAGCTTTTATTTAGAGTGTTCCTTTTGTAGGCATTTAGGCAGATTTCAGGGGAATGATCATCATAATTGTCCCTCTTCGGGCTGTAACAATGCCTTAGATGGCTGTTAAGCTTCTCAACGCTGAAAGGAGCTGATGGTCTGCTCCTCTCAAGGACTGTCAAAGCACCACATTTTCTTTTTCAGTTCTGGCAGCCCAGTAGGAGAAAGGAATTGGGAGTTTTTCCTAGCTAGGAGTGTTTGCTGGGCAGAAAAACATCTTGGGGTTTCAGCACCCTGGCTTTTAGCAGAACTCAACCTATTCACCTTCCTCCATGCTTTACCTGACACGTGGTAACACTGCTCTTTTTCTTTTTTTTCGTGAAAAATAATGTAATGGCAAATAAATGCAGCTTTCCTGGTTTAGGACTGACTCCTCCTTTCCTCCCCTGCCTTTAACCCGGGCTCAGGTGCCTTCTCCGTGGTGAGACTGTTTTGTTGGAATATCTCACACGGCAGCCAGAGCCAGTTTGGCAAGATGTACGTTCTTGGGGTGGATTTGTCTTTCCTCTTTTGAAGATACTCAGTTTTCTGAAGGCTGAGCAGGTGGTAATGAGGGAGTTCTTTTATAGCTCCATCGCTTCTGCTGGAGGCTATAAACAGCGAGAGCGGGAGGACTGGTGCAGGAGGATGGATTTACATTCACAGCATTATTGGATGAGTATTTGTCTGCTGTTTGTAGAACCTCTGAATACTATGACAATTAATCCTTCCTGCATCCTCCTGAACTGCCTTTGCTGCTGGGACATCCCTGGCTTGCTTTTCCAGGGAGCGTGCCGACGTTTTTGCTGATGGCCTGGAATTGTAGGTCGGGCCCGTATTCGTGTACCAGCTGCACATTTTTGATAATTGGGAGCCTCTTGCTCGGTTCTGAGCCCTTGTGGCTGAGCAGAAAACCATTTGTGTCCCCACTTCAGCTTGTGGAAACACACAGAACCTTCGCCATGTCTCTGTCCCCTCTCTAACCAGTGCTAGGGGTGGAACTCGTGAAAAAGCCTTTCAGGTGGTGCCTGTCTCTCATGGCTGCTCTGTTCCTGTCTCAGACTGCAAGAAATGCTCTCCAGTACCTGATGGACTGATGCTTTTGCCTTGTCTAAGGTGGATTTATTCCTAGGTTTGTGGGCTGCCCTGACTGAGAAGGGATTTGGCTGATACTCTGTAGCAGGTCAAGTATCTGGGACGAGTTCTGTTGAGTGAAATTGTTCTGAATGATTTAAAAAAAAAACAAAAATAAACAAAACAAAAACTCCCAGCACGCTTTAGAGAATCATGTGTTCTCTACCTTGCCTTTGTGGTGGATTTTTGCAGCAGGTGAGAATATGAACTTGTGAGCTGGATTAAAAGCAGTGTTCTTGGAACCAAACTGCAGATGCTGTTCTAGTTTTTAGGCTGGGGTCTGACATTACCAGGTGCATGGTGCTTTTCTTTTTCCCCGTCTGTTACAGTAACACAATATTTATATTTTGAATGGGTAATGCGTAGTTTACAAACGTGAGAGGTTTTCTTTCTTGCTTGTTCTCTTTCCTTACTGAGGTGTTTCAGGCTGGAATCCCTGATGGGGTGGGATAAGGAATGTTTCCTTTTTCTGCTGTGACTCAGTTCTGCTTTATTCAGAGTGAGCACCTTGCTCCATTTGACAGACATGTAGCAGGGGGAAAAAAAAAAAAAACAAACAAAAAACCCCTACAACCCTCAGCACAGACTGTATCAGACCTGTTCAAAATGGGAGCAAAACCTGTGGGATTTTTCAGGTGATAAACGCAGTTCACGTGCAGATCTCTGGAGAGGGAAATGTTTTACCAGGAAGCAGATGGAGTGGTTTTTTCATAAAACCTTAGTTCCTTTAAGGCTCCCCGAGTTCATTTCCTCCAAAGGCTAAACCTGGGAGAACTTCATCCATATCTTCATAAGCCAAGAATCAGTTTGGCATCGGGGTGTGAACTGTGTTTCTCACCTGAAAAACCACACAATTTTCATGTTAAACGTACACATAAACCTGGCAGCATGCTCTGGAGAACAGATTCCAAATAAAGCTGATTGAACCAGCTCTCCTGCACCAGTCTTCATTTCAGTGCCCAGTAAACGTGTGGAGGAAGGGGCTGTCAAATTCTTGTGGTTGTGCACTTGTTAGGAATGCACCAGTCAATTATTCCTTGGGATTTTGAGGTCCGTAGATCTTTGCTGATCCTGGCAGGATGTTTATGCCTGCAAGGCATTGTCTGGGTGGTTGTTTGGTTTTTTTTCCCCTTTTTTTTTTCTCCCCCTATAAATGTAAGTATAATAGAAAGGGATTTCTTAGTAGTTTTTAAATGAAGATCAGGGTTAGATATATGTCATACAAATCTATATAATAGAAGTGATCTCAGGTGAGCTGGAGCCTCTCCTTGGGGCTGCCAGCTGGGATGGGAAGGGCAGGAGGGATGGGTCCAACCTTAGCTCCCTACAGCCCTAATCTCTGCCAAATTTACCAAAATCACAGACTTTCATCCATGTGTAGGTTTGGTTGTGTGTCTGTAAATACAGTGGGACAGTGGGAGGCTGTCCAGACTTCAGTGGGTTGGTTTGGTTTTTTGGTTTTTTTCAGGTTGGTGTTATCTCCTGGTGCTTCCCCTTGAGTACTTTGAACAGATAGCAGGTATTGATGTTTGAGAGAAGCTTTTTCATTGTCTTTGGTTTCCTGCTTTTAGACACTCTATCAAGATCTACCAAAGCTGCAGCAGAGCAGTTCCTGAAATACAAGACAGGATCCAAACATACTTTCCTCACATGATGGGTGAGAGTTTGGGTGCAATTTTATTAATACATGACCAGGATTTCTAGTTTTCATTGCTGCTGTTAAATTATTTTTTTATCCCCCCCCTCCTCCATTGCCTTAATCTGTGGGATAAATTCTATTAATAAATTTCATATATATATATATAAAATTAAAATACATTGATAATGTAAATATTATATATTATTGGAATATAATATACAGTATAGAAATAGAAGATACATAACAAATATAATATACTAATATATATTATAGAAATAGAAGACACATAACAAATATATGTAAATATTATATGTTTAGCTTAAAAAGCCTAAAAGTGGAGAATCAGAGGGTGTGTTGCCATGAAGGCAGGAGTCTGGCCTGCTCAGCTGATGCTCCTGGGTGGGTTATTCACCTGCTGGTTGTCCCCTGTACTCGTGACAACTCTCCTTTCCCAGATCTGTCTGTTGTTTACTCCCTCTTCAGAGATTTAGAGACTCAGCTTGAGCAGGATTTTGCAGCAACCAGAAAAGTTGTGTGGGAGAAGGTTTTTTCTTCTTCCTTTTTTATTTTTTCTCTTTGCAGCACCTTGGAAGTAGGAAAGCTATTTCCAACACTTTGCTTTATGTGCTTTCCTAGAAATTTCTGCGGACTAAGTGGTGAGGCTACGGTTGCCAGCTAGAGAGTGCTTTTCTCCTTTTGCTGTTTTAGGGCTGGTCTGGCTGGAGGAGGAACAGATGCGTGTGGCAATGAGGAGCTGTGCAGGGGTCACGCTGAGGCATTTTACACCCTAATGGGAACAGATGGATCCAGCATTCCGAGGGATGGAGTCATCTCAGAGACGGCAAAGTTGGGCTGACTGGACCACAGCACCACAGCTGCCTCCATCCCTCTGTTTGCTCCTGGGTTATTGCCACAGCTGGCTCCTGACCCGTGGGGTTGTTTTTGGCCATTTTGCTGTAGATGAGCTGCTCTCTGGGTTTTGTGAGGCAGAAATTCTGGTGCTTGTGCTGCTGTCCCTGTGCAGCCTTCCTGCAGCGGCTGTAAATAAAACGCCTGGCACGTCCCGGAGCGCTGCGGATGCTCTCAGCCAGGAAGATCCTGTTGGATTAACCTCGTACAGCCCTTCTCCTTGCTCTCCTTCCTCCTCTGCTGCTCCTAGAAACCTCCCAGCCTGAGGTGGTCTCCAGGTTTGGGGCATTTTGCTAAGACAGGACAAAGCCTTTTGCAGCACGAGGTTGCCATGCATACAAATACTCTTCTAATGGACAGAGAAGATTTATCAGATTTTACTGCTGAGCGCTGTTGGAGCTCCCTAATTCAAAATTGGTACCCAGGCAGGGAAGTTTATGCAAAATACCTGTGTATTATAGATAATTTTTAAATGCTTAGCGTCGTTTTCACAGGAAAAAAAAAAGTCCTGTGGAGAATGGATTTCCTCTGCGAATCCCTGTGGCTGTAATAATGACGTTACTTTTGGCACAGTTTAATCCTGCTTAATGCACAGTCTCTGATTTAACAGGTGACAAAGGAAATGTAAATTCCATTTCTCATTTCACTGAGGATGGGCTCTGTCCACGTCGAACTGCTGACAAGTGAAATTAATTACGGCAGTCTCACTCTGCTGTTCAGTGGAGCTTCATGTGGTGTTGCCCAAAAACATAATGGAAATCCTAGAAGTTCTCCAGACAGTTCTGAATACAGATTTTTGTTGCCTAATTTTTGACCATTTGAAGAGCTTGTGTTCAGAGCCTGTCAAAACATACACTGAGCTTTCCTTTTTGCCCAGTGTGCTTTACAGGAGCCCTGTGCTGGCTTCTTGAATTACACATCTGGCACGCGAGCTCTGAGCCTTCAGGAACAAGGGGAGTCCTATTTTCCCATCAGGAGAAAAATTGTGCTTGAGAAGCACAGGCAGCTACAGTGCACTACTACTCTACGGGCACTTTGGGTGTTTTCCTGTGCTCATGGCTTTTTCCAGCCAGTTCTCTCCCTAGAGAGGTTTGGGAAGAACAACTGCTATGCAATAAATACACCGACTTTTCAGCTGGCATTTTCCTCATCAAGCTGCAGAGAAATTGGAATACTGGGGCTGCTGTATGGGATTTGTTGCCTGAGGTTTGTTCTGCTCAGCTCTGCGTGGTGCACGTGTGGTTCTCAGCCAGGGAATGGCACGGGAGGCCTGGCATGGGTGGGAGGCTCTGGGGGAAAGCAAAGATGAGGTGCAGGTCAATTTTCCGGGTGGCTTTAGCGGATGAAGATTTCTTTGCCACGCTGTCTGGGTGCTGCAGCCTGGTTTACTGATGTAACACCCTGGTTGCACTCGTGTCACTTCTCAGAAATGACATTTCTTTATCTAGCTCCCATGGTAAGTGCTCAGGAAGTGTGTGCTGCAGTCCGTTTGTCTGGGGGTTGGTGTCCAGCTCCTGCAGAGCAGCACAGACCCCTCATCCTCCGTCACTCCTTGCTGGTCTCCGGGCACTGGGAGCGCTTTTGGCAGGGAGCTCGTTCTTGGGAAAACTGTTTGTGTCTAAGTAAAAGCTCTGCCAAGCTCCTCTGGTATTCCTGGTATGAAACTTTCAAGTGAGGAACCTCCCGCAAGGCCTCCATGAATCTTTTGGTTCTGGTCTCCATTCATTCAGTGATCAGCGTTACGACTGCGCTCTGTATAAAGTGTTTTGTGTGGTTTGAATCCATATAAGGATCTTGCTGTCAAAACCACAGTATCATCAAAGGCCTCTTTCTGAAGGAGAACTTCCATATAAATGCTTTTAAGATGATGCAAGTTGCTTATTTTTGAAATATTGGCACCAGAGCTACTTACTGTGAATCCCTCTTTCTCCTTTACAGAGAGGCCGTCGCTGCTTGTGATTCTAAAAACAAAACAAAAACAACCTCCCCCTCAAATTACTCATTAGAGGCAGCTTGGAAAAATAATGACATCTCTAAATATCTTGGACAGGAAACCTTATTTGAGTCTCCATCTTGAGAAGAAAAAAAAGTGTTTAGTCTCTGAGATTTGCTTGGAATTTGCTCTGTAAATGATATCAATATGTGGAATAATGAGCCATTGCTGTCGTTGGCCACATCTTGTAAATAATAATAGTAATTACTGTCGATAAATCTCTTCCAAACAGCATTTATTAAAAGCAAAAGAAGATCCTTCTTACAGTGGAACAATTTTTTTGTAAAAGCAGACGGGCAGTTGAGCTTCACTGGAGAATGGGGCGTTTTGGGTTTTTAACTCACCCGTCCTGCTTTGGGGAGATAAAAGCTGTCCGTTTGTCACATCCCTGGATAAGGACAGATGTTCTTCCTTCCAGAGTCTGCTGGAGAAGGTTTTGAGCTGTCATGGTCCAGGTTGAAGCTGGAGTAAAAGAGGAGAAACAGCTTCAGGTATCTCGGAGGTCCCGGCCGGCCTGGGCTGTGCGTTGGAGAACCAATGGATTTGAGACAAAGGAAAAACAAACTTACCCTACCGAAAGGGGCTGTGCAGCTGCTCTCCCAGCTGCTGAGATGGAGCCAAACAATTACATGCTCTCAGCTGGAAAGAAGCTGCCTCATTCCCTCGAGCAGAATATAAAATTAATTTCCTGTGATTGGCTGCTCAGCCCTACTTGAATTTCCAGTTTGGGAGTTTTTGGAACTGTCAAAAAGGTGAAGGCAAGGCCGGTGATGAGCTGGTCTGCTTCTTGGGTGTCTTGAACCTCTAGATGCTTACCCCATTTTTGTTTTGTTTCATAACCTGCCTCCAGAGGTTGGTGAGGCCGAGTTCAGCTTTGCAGAAAGCTCCAGCCTGGGCTGTAGGGGAGGGATGGATGTTCCTGGCTGGAGTTGTTGCTGGGGTGGTGGCTGGATGCACACCTGATGGCTGGATATCTTTAAACACCTTGCTGTGTTTAAAGGCTCTGTTTGTTCTCCTGGCCAAGGCAGCCCTCCTTGAGGGGAGGTGTTCTTGCAGGAATTACTGATTGCAGTGCCCCACTAGTTTTCAATCAATGTGACCTCTGCCTCCTCTCGTGGAAGGTCTCGCCGACTGCAAGCCTTCAACCCAGTGGAATTAGCCTAAAAACGGGAGCGTGAGGGCTCGATAGCTCTTGTGATCCGCCACACTTGGAAAAACACATCCCAAAGCTGGAAGTCTAAGCTCATCAGTGTAAATGGAGCTGCCAAAATCGCTGCAAGAACAGATCCGGAGTGACAGTGAGCCCCTCTAGGTGTAATTATGCATTAGGTAATTGGGAAGTGAGCTACACCTACTTAAAGGAGAGAACAAGCGCCTTCATCTGGTCTTAATTGGGTGTTTTGCTTCCCTCAGCCCTCTTTGGCTGGGAGCTGACTTGTCTGGGAGCCTGCTGGTGTGGAAGGTGCACGAACATCCCAAATATCTCAGGAGCTCTGACACATGCAGCCTTGAGTAATTAATTTCCCTTCTCTTTGAGGTGACGGAGCGAGGCAGGAGACAGGCAGATGGAGTAGGGAAGTGTTGTCTTTTAGGTGTTTGAGCTTGGAGTCTCTTTCAAGTCTGTGTGTATTCTTTGTTCCCAGGGCAGCCAGGGGGCTGCAGTGCTAGGAAATGAATGCTGTGCCTTCCCTGTAAAGCCTTGGAAAACAGTTGGATGATTAGAGAAAACAAAATGTTAGGAGACCGACCAAAACCCACTCTTGCTTTTCCCTCGGAAGAAATTCACCTTCATAATTCACTCCAGGTGAAGGGAACCCCTTTTTTCTTAGCTGGTAAAAAACATAGTGACAAAGGAGCTTGTGAATTTGCAGCCTTAATTTCAGATATATATATATGTACACACACAGTATTTTAATGGTAATTTAAAGTCTATATATATATATCTGCACACACAGAGTATTCTAAATGGTAATTTGGGACCCTTGTGAGATATTAATGTCTCCAGAAAGGAAAAAAAAAAAGAGGCAAGAAAAAAATCTGTTGGTTAAATGGTGTATTTGATAGAGGAAAAAACCATTATTATTGGTTCAGATATATCTGAGGGTTTTAAAAATCCTGTTTTCTCTCTTTTTGCTGAGGGCAAAGCTTTTTCCTGTCTGTAGGAGAGCCCCGTGTAGCCTGGGCTTTCCCTTTCAGCAGCGTGTCCCTGTGCTTTTGTAAGCATGACTAATCGTGGAACTTGAGCTTCCTCCTGCAGGAAAAACCTCTTAAAGATGGGATTGAATTCAGTCCTGCAGCATCCAGCTCCTACAGCTTGTAATGAGTTTTTGATGGGTCATGGCAGCGGGTCATCTTTAATGATGAATTAATTTTGAGTGAGGAATCAGCTGTGGTGTCAGGACTTAATTTAAGCCTCTGGAATTTTCAGTGATACTAAACCTGATGTAATTCTTCAGTTAAGGTGCTCTGAACCAAAGTGAACCCGATTTGGCTTTGCTTTCTTGTTTCTGTCTCCACATAGAAAACCCCTGGTTAATTTTTTTGCCCCCCCAGACTTCCTAATCCAACGGTTAGAGCTTTTAAAAGCTGGAAAAACACTTGCCATGGAGTTAAATGTTGATTTGCTCTGCAGTCCTGGATACTGGGGGCTTTTTGGAAAGACACTGCAATTGTCTCTTAGCAGCTTAATTGATGGCTGAGCTTTGAATCAAAAAGAAATCCTCGTGTAATTTTTTTTCTTTGTGTGGGGAAGCTCTTGTCAGATATTATGAACAGCCTGAAATGACATAAATGCTTTTAGGTGGGATTCCAGAACTGCTGCTAATTGGTGGATTATCCCTTAGCAAGGAAGGAGATGGGAGGAGCTAATGAGGCATTTTGATCAAGGAAGCTGAGTGTCCTGTCTTCAGCACCACCATGTTCCCTCAGGGACTTGATTGGGAGCAAAGTCTGACTGGATCCAGTGGCTTCTGGCATTATTTATACAATGAGGCAGCAAGCTGTTCCTGGTGGATGCTGGTGAACCCCTGGGGTAGCTGGAGCCAAGGTCCCTCCAGGGCAATAAACAAATCATATTTAACTGTGACACCACCCTGCTGCTCTCTTCTGGTTCTCACTGTTTGTCTTTCTCAGGTTGAAAATAGCTTTACCGTGATGTCCACTTGGGTTTTTTTCCAAGGGAATTCTCATGGGCAGGTGTTTTAAGTCCTTCCAAGTGGTTTATTCCATGGAAATTACTGTACGAGTCGGTGATGTGTGCCTGTGCTCGAGTAGGAGGACGGAGCCAGAGTCAGGTTCAGCTCACAGCCAGAGTTATTTGAAAAAGCCTGTAGTGCTCTTTGCATGGGAATACTTTGGCAAGTGGTAAACATTTGTGTTGGTAACTGCACAAAACAAAACCTACAGTTAGCTCTTTGGAATATGCACATTTCCCAACCTTTTAATCTGTGTATTTCACCAAAACGGCAGGAACAGAAACCTCCTGACTGTTTGAGCTGAGCCTAGTGAGCCCTAATTTTGATAGTTTCTCTATAGCTGTGCCAAATAGCTGCTGCATTGGAGTAAATCTTGATCTCTTCAGTCTCTGTGCTTCCCTCAGTGATGCTTTTCCCACTCAGATTGCTGCCCTGTGTTCCTGGAGCCTTTGTGTTGAATGTTACAGCAGTGATTCCCTCTCCCCCCTCTCTCCTTCCATGCCGTCCCAATTTGATAGGCTGCCTGCTCAATTCTCTTGACACTGTAACCTAGTCTGCTTTTACTGAAAAATCCCGGTGTTGTCACCCTTCCTTCCACCTCCTAAATGGGATGGAAACATCCTTGCAACCTCCAAGGTTGGGGAGGGTGCAGGCAATAAGCTTGTTTAAACCAGCACAGCCCCTGTCAGTACTGAAGAGCAGAGAATCTTCTGATTTCCTGCCAGTCCTGAATTTAAATAAATGCTTCTGCTGAGGAAAAGGTTTTGAGGAGAGAAACTTGGTCAATATTTCGGGTAGGACTCTGTGCACGTTGTCACGAATTTCAATATCTCAAAAGTCTGGGTCAGCAGTCGTGCAGCACCGACCTAATTTGAAGTGATGAAGGATCCTGAGTGTTGCTTGAGATGAGAGGTGGCACCTTGATGTTGTTTTGGTATCAACAGTGAGCATCTCTGACCTTTAAAGGAGGACTCAAAAGGGAGACTTCGAATCCCCCTGGATTATTCCAGTGGCTGCATTGAGAGCTTCTGTGCAAAGCACCAGCTTGGGATATTTCTGGGAACATGTAGAAATAACTACATGTTATTTTTATATATTTACATGTTATTTTACATCCTCTTTTTGTTTTGGTTCTATGCTTGGCAGCTCTGAACTTTGAAGGGCCTTGTGAAGGCCTGTGGCCCTGCAGTTTGAGCTCAGCATCAGTCATCAGTGTAGAAGAACCCTGGGTGATTTGGGAGCAGCTCTCACCCTCTACCCCTTGTCTCAGATGGAACTCCACGTTTCAGATGGAACTTTTCAGTTTTTTATTTCTGTGCCTGCTTGGCAAGTGCCTTCATCCCGAGATCCTTTAACTTAACCCTTGGGTATTGCTGTGCCTGACTGCAGCTCCTGGTTCAGGCTGTGGCCACTCTTTCCATCCCCCTGTTTGCCTGTGTCGTTACTGCCCCGATTACAGAGCATTTTAGGAGGGACTGTTTATCTTTGCCACGGAGAACATTTCAACATTTCCGTTTCCTTCCCCTCTGTGTAATCGTGTCTCGTGTTCAGGAGGGGTGGCAGCTTTTTCAAGCACTACTCTCTGCAGCTTTTGTTGCTTATTCCTATCCCCCATATGGTTGTATTCCCAGTTCAGGCTTAAATAGTAAATTGGAAAAAGCTTGGGGTGTTGGGGGTGGTGATGACGGCTTGGACAGGCTTTCCCAAAAAGCGGGGAGCATTTATTCCTGGTGTGTGACCACGGTGAGTAGCTTTATTCTCCTCTCCTAGACAGAGAGAAAGGAATTTTGTTCACCTCATACCTTTTCCCAGTTGAGTGTGTGCAAGAAGTTTCTCCAGATACGGCTTCTTTTTCAGCTTGGTGACCTAACAGGATGCTGGAATCACTTTGGCCTACCATGCACAGATTAAAAGGGTGGAAAAGGCTTTTTGCATTCCTTGAACTTTGCCCAGTCCACCTCCTACCAAGTTTTATTTTGCTCAGGTGATTGTGATGACCTGATTATAATTATTATTATCTTTTAGAGATGATAGCTGATATTTCAGTCTCTACACTTTGCTTCTGGCTGATATGGGAAACCTGCTATCCTTTGGGAGCTTGTCTTCTTCCTGCAGGGAAAGGGTGGGGATGAGATGAGAAGCAATATTAATATGGCCAAGATCGTGTTTATTGCTGGCTGGAATCAGTGGAAAGTTACTTTGCAGAGGAATTGTGCCAGGGAGCCTCTACACCTTGAAATGTCTGCAGAATGTTCCAGAAGAGTATTGGGGAACTGATTCCTCACCTGTGTGCGCTTTGGTGCATGTCTAGAGAGTGCCTGATCCATCCTTCCAACTGCTTTCCTGGCCTTTTACTGATTTTTTTTGGTGATTTTACTGTCCTTTCTTGCAGCTTTTGCATTCTTGCACAGTGCTGAGTGTAATAGGTGCTTTTAGCCAAGCCTCCCAATTTTGTAAAACTTGAACTCGAAACCGTTCAGCAAAAGATCCGGGGAGAAGTGTCGTGAGCAAGAGATTTTTTGCTTCTTTGGGAGGGTGTGTCTATAAAAAGATCTGATGAATTATGCACTGTGCTGGCAGGAGTGTTGGAGGCTCATCGTGGTTCTGGGAGTGCCATGAGTTGTGCAAGTCGTAGGAGATACTATTGCCTGGGCACTGCTCTGTGCCTCTGTCAGCAGATGTGGGCAACAAATTAAAATACTGCTCTGCTGCCGAATGCACAGTAGAGAATTTAGTGTGATATGTTCTGAAATCAAGCATTTAATGTTCTACTCCTATGGAAAAAAAAAAAGAGATGTCTGCAGCTGTTTAAAACAAAAATATTCTTGCAAAAGGCTGTAGGAACCAAAATGTTTTTATAGGGTCATTGAAGTGTCAAAAGAGGTACCTGTAAAGAACATATTATCTACAAACTTACTTTGTATTAAAAAAAAATTTTAAAAAATCAAAACAGTGGGGACCGATTTGCAACCTACCAAGAGGATTTGATGACGTGGAGCAATAATAAATGGCACTCTGAAAGCCCTGAGTGGGATGCTAAAGACAAGGAACAGTGTGCTGTGAGCTAACACTCTCTTAAAGGTCTGTTGTGACACTTAATTGTGTAGCAAATGGAGGCTTGAATGAATTCAGTTCCTCTGCAGGGTTTTGCAGATTATCAATCACTTCGTCTCCTGCTTGCAGAGCTGTAGGTAAGAAACCTTTTGACAACCTGCAGTGCAAGAGGTTTAAAAACTTTCCAGCTTCAGATGCTGCATCCAGGGCTTCCCATCCACATCAGCAGCTGCTTGCATCACCTCCAGGCTGTGGGTTTGGTCGCTTTGGCCTTCTCCTGTGGAGAAGGAGGAGTGGAATGGGTGGCATCACGCCCAGTTGGGATCTCAGCTGGATTTTCTGTGCTGCATCTCGCTATTTCATCTCTGCTGCTTTGAAATACGAGTTCACTGGAAGAATTCTCCTGGGGACGAATCTAGATGTGATCTGGTAATCCTGAGAGCCAAGAAGAAAGTCTCTTTTTCTCTGTGTGTGGTGGTGGAAGTGTAATTAGGGGGATCTTGGGTACCTGAGTTGTTCTGGAATAAATTTGTTGCGCTGGAAAATGCAAATCAGTAGAGGTCCTGCACCTGTCTGAAATGGAGATGTAAAACTGCTGGAATTTGATAGGAAAAAGGGAGGTGACTTATTTTTCGTGGTGTTGCCCTGGAAGTCGTGAGGTTTAGCAAATTTTATTTTTGATCATTGTTTTTCTTTAATGTTTTCTACTATAGGCTGCCAGCAAGAACAGCTGAGGCTCTAAAGAGCCGTTTAAAAGAAAAAAGTGGTGACTTGGGGATTCTACCATGAAATTAGGGAGAAATGAGCATTGCTGCTGAAAAATCTTGAGTCCTGTTAAAGAGGCATCACTGAATCATTCAGTTGGTGAACCAAACAGAAATCTGCCTTTTCCTGTGGTGTCAGTAACCTGCCAGAAAACCCTGCGGCCCTGTTGGTCTCTCCTCCAACCATTTCACACGGTGCTCTCGCAGCTCTGTGCCATCAGTGCTCCTTAGCCGGGCTCTGTGTGTTGTATTCTTGGCTCTGTGTGGCTTGAGGGAACCTCTCAAGGAGTCTGTGCTTGCTGAAGTCGTGCTGCTGGAACTCTGCCTGCTCTGCTTTGGCCCTTCTCTCCCGGATGCTGGCACAGGAAATACTTGGTGCTCAGTGTGTAGTTAATAAAGAGGAGGTGGTCAGTGAAAAGCAGATGCCTCGGTAGACTGCTCCAGCAGTTTTGTCATCTTTGTTTTCTCCTAAATAGCCTTTCCAGCTCTTTTAGCAGGGATGTGGTGCCCCTTCCATGCTCGCCACGTGCAGGGCAGCGCTGCCAGCGCCACTGCGCTCGCCCTTTAGGGTGTGAGGTGGCGTGAGGGAGCAGAGGTCAAACTATTTATTTCATGTGTTAGAGCTGTGCAGTGCTGGCTCTGACTCCTGTCCAGCTCGTGAGAACATCCTGCAGTAATCCCCTGTCTCCCCTGAGGAGGTGGAGCAGCAAGTGTGAAACAGCAGCAGCTGCAGCTCCGCAGTGTCGCTGCCCCAGGAGCCCTTCAGAGGGGTCTTGTCCCCCTGCCCCTGGAAAAAAAAATAATTAAAAATCATCTGCCTTCTCTTCCTACAGCCAGGATTTATAATTCCCCGTGGATTTATTAGCGGGCAAGGATTTCTTTAGGCAGCAGTAGGCAGAACTGGAGGGAGTCAAGCCCAAGCTGCAGTCAGCCCTGCTAACAGTGGGATTGATGAGCTCTGCTCTCCGAAGCTTGGCCCATCGTTCTCTTTCCCTAATGGCTTGCATTGTAGGTTCTTTGTGCGTGTCGTTGATTAGCAATGGTGATAGTAACGATGATAAAGTAAAATTGGGATTAGCTGGGACTCAGATGTGCGAAGCAGGTGTGGCTGGGAGAGCTGTTTCTCTAGTGGGTCTGTGGTAGGTGGGGTATTTCCTGAACTGACCCGGGTTTGAGTCTCCCTTCACAGGAGTGCGTAGGCTTTTTGCATTATTTATTGAAGAAAATGCGTAATCAGGCCTGTTTTTCTATTTCTGTCTTAAAGCAGCAAGACCTCCACACAGCAAAGGTAACCTTCCAGAGCTCCAAGTGCAGAAGGCAATACTCAGGCTGTTTCAAAATCTGGTTTGTTTTTTTTTGTTTGTTTGTTTGTTTCATTGCATGAAGTTTATTTCTCCTAAACAAATCAGACAGAAATGTTTCCGTCACTTAAAACATGAGTTTCCTACTTCAGTGGCTGCAGGGGGGAATGGTTCAAGCGTGGCACAGCTCTGCTCCTCAAAGGAGGGAGGATGGCACTAGTGCTGCCTTGGAATGGGGTTGCTCTCACAATCCACCCTGGCTGTGGTGAGAGGAGATGGAAGGGCCTGCTTCTTTCTGAGCTGCTCAGATCAGAGACAAAGCTGATGGGCTAAGTGCCACCTTTGTGTTTTGCCATATGCTGCTACTCCTCGGTGCTATTTGCTACTGGCGCTTATTGTTTAGAATTTTTAAAAATTCTCTTTAAAAGGCAGTCTCTGGAGAAATATCTTTCGGTTCAGGAGGAGGGAATACAAACAGCTCTGTATGAACCCTTGCAGGGGGAAGAGTAACTGTATTAGGGAGATAGAATGAGGTGTGTTAAAAGAAAAGTTGTTTTTAGACTGGGCAGGCAGCTGCCAAGGATCAAGATTTGGCTTGTGATCCCTTTGACCTTAAAGAGGAGCGTGTCTTCGAGCGTGGATGAGCAGGGATGGGTGAGTCACTCTGGAAATTGGGAATGCCCTCCAAGGATGGGATCCTTCTGAACAGTCCTAGGTAGTTTCCATCTTGGCTTGCCGTGTTCAGCTGAAGCCTAGGGAGCCAAGGAATATCACACGGAAAAGACTTGGATGGCTTTTTGAGCTCTAATGAAAAGAAAGCTAAAATTGCAGGTTTGCTGACACTGCCTCAATCTGAGGCCATTAGAGAGATCAGGGAAAGAGCTTTTGCTCAGGCAGTGATGGCTCAGGAGCAGACTGCAGTATCCAGGGTGTTTTCCAGTTCCCTGGCTGTAATGTAGGCACACTCTGCTTATGAAGGTGTGGATCCTCAGATTCCATGAATAACCTTTGCACTTCCTACTGCTGTTTCCTGTGCTAAACATAAAAGATTGGATATCTGCTGGATATCACAGGTCCTATTAAATCAGGCAAACAGGTTCACCAGAGATTGTTGTTAACCTGCTCTTGGCATCCCGGGCTGAGCCTGAAGGCAGGGAGTTCCCCGAGCTGTTGAAAAATGCAGTCAGGCACTCTTCAAATTCATCAGCAAGTTTGTCATAACCTATTGCCACAAACTAATTCCCAGTGTCCTTTCAGAGACCTTTTGTACATAACCAGTGGAAATGAAACAGCAGCCAGGTCCTTGCTGGCAGGTTTAGCTGCATAATTAGAACACCCCCCTCAAAATAATATTCAAATAAGCTGAGCAATGTAAAACCCTTTGGCTTTGGGGCACGGTCATGAGATGTGTGGGTGTTCTTGTTTTTGTGTATGTTTTAATAAGAAAATGATTGAGGAGGTGTTGAAGGGCATCTCCACCAAAGTCAGGACCGTTTCCTCAGGGTTTCCAGAGGTCACTTTGACACTGCAAAGTTTTCCTCTTGGTCAGGCAGCCTCATTAAAAGCCTTTCAAAGGAGGAAGGAAATGGGAAGCTGGAGCTGCACCGGGCTGCTGCTGTCTCGGGTATAACTGCCCAATTTGTGGGAACTGGGGTAATGAGGATCTAGTAAATGACACAAAAATCCCTTTTGCGCTGTCTCCCTTGAATATTTTCTTTGTGCTAATAGAAGAATTGAAAATTTCTGCTGCGAGTTAACGTTCCTGTAGCAGCTGGAAAACAATGCCTTAAAATCAGGATCTTTGTAGGAGAACTGGAGATTTTTTGGCTGCATTGTAGCCAGAGTAATGATATGATAGCATATGTTGTGAGGCTGCCCTACATAAATGTATGAAGAGAGAACTTTATTTTCTGAAAGCCATCCCTTGAGATATGTGAATGCACAGTGTTAGTCAAATATGCTGCCAAAATTGTCTGCAAACCCACACCAGGATAATTCAGCGTGTGTTCCTGTGTTTCCCTTTCTACGTAACGTGGTTTATAAAGATCTCAAACCTCATGGCTTGGGCACTGCTGTGTGTGCCTGGCTCAAGGTCCATGGGGTGGATCCCAAGAGATAAAGGTGATACGGTGTGGACAAGAGGAAATCTTAAAGCTCAGCTCATTCCAGCCTGGCCTTGGGCACTGCCAGGGATCCAGGGGCAGCCCCAGCTGCTCTGGGCACCCTGGGCCAGGCCCTGCCCACCCTGCCAGGAACAATTCCTGCATCCCAATCTCCCACCCAGCCCTGCCCTCTGGCACTGGCAGCCATTCCCTGTGTCCTGGCCCTCCATCCCCAGTCCCTCTCCAGCTCTCCTGGAGCCCCTCCAGGCCCTGCCAGGGGCTCTGAGCTCTCCTTGTTTTCTCCAGGTTAAATACCCTCTGCTCTCTCAGGCTGTGGCTGAGATCTTTTAGCTGCTGGGATTAATTTGTGTGCAGTATCTCTGGACAGACTTGCACACATGTTGGGAAGTCAAATAGAAGAGCTTCCTGCAGATGACACTGGGATATAGATGGACTCCCTAATGATGGATATAAAAAATGTTCAATTAAGCTTTGTAGTGATGCTGTCTGAGTTAACTGAGCTCACAGCTTCATTAACAAGGATGTCTCATGGCCTGGAATGCTCTGTCATGTGGAGATTTGGAAATAGAAATATCTTCTAAATACTTCCAAAGACATCCATGCTTTTGTTCTTTCTCCGTAGCCCTGTTGCAAAATGCTTTGCTCTTTTTCACTGCTATTGATTGAAATATTTTGGTTTTCTTTGCTACTCCATTTAAAGCCATAGCAAAAAAAAAAAAATGCTGGAAAGAGCTCTTAAAGAAAGCAGCTTGTTCCTTGTTTTTTTGGTGGGTTGTTTTGGTTTGTTTTTTTTTTTTTTTTTTTTTTAATATGCACTGCCTACCCAAGGAAATTTCACATCAGAGCTTTAGCAGGTTTGGGTTTGATTGAAAGAATAGTGGCAGTAGTTAGTCACTGTCTGGGGAGATGTGCAAAGGTCTGTAATCCTCAGAGATGTGCTGTGGTCATCTTGTTCCTGTTACCCTGCTTACTCGACCTTTGACCAAACACCTCTCTGGGAATCATTTTAGAGACAGAAAAATTCCGTTTGTTTTTTTTTTAACAGACTTCTGAATTCTGTAGGCATAAAAAAAAATTAAAAAAAAAAAAATTAAAAAAATTAAAAAATAAAAGGTTTGGTGTGGCTGAAAAAGCTGCACTTTTGCACAGGAAGGTGATGCAGCTCCACCTGCTCTTCACTGCTCAGAACAGCAGGTGGGACTTAAATAGACTCAGGTGAACAAAGCCTTGAAGGTGGCTCTAAATGCAAATAAATACCTGCATTCCTTCTGCCCCATCCCATGAAAGTGTGTGTGTGTGTTGTGGTTTTGATGCTGTTCTGGAGAAGGTAAAATGACCTCTGATTTGTGAAATGGCTCGGGAAACTTTAACTGCTTTGATACCTGGAGCTGGTTTTACTGGAGATAAGCCCTGGCTGACATTGGGACTGTCCCTATTTAGGGGTGTCCAGGGTCTCAGATACCATGGGAAGGCATTGGTGAAATTCCTTGAGACTTTCTCATGTTGACATGTTGCTGTGGAAAAGATTTCTACCACCACATTTTATTATTAAGAAAGGAAAAAAAAAAGCTTTAATATTAGAAGTGCTGTTTTCATGCACCTTTAAGGAACTGAGGTTAATTCAGGGAGGGAGGGAAATCCCAAGGCTGCTCTTTGGCTGCAGTATGGGTGCCCTGATGTGATAATAAAGATCTTCCAGTTTCTGGTACAGCAAAGAGAAGTTGTGTGATGTAAATATAGTCATAAAATATGGGGAACAAAGAGGAGATGTCGCAAAGCTTGGAACTGAGCAGAAACGTGCAAGATCTCTAATAACACAGGTTGGTTGGGGTGCTTTTTTAGCCCTTTGTTGTGATTGAAATCTTTCTCCAGTGCTTTATTGGTTCGGCTGTGCTCTGCAAAGAAAAATGCCCTTTATTTTTTTTTTTTTCCTTTCCCACTGCTGCTGGAGAGCTCTGATGTGATCCCCCTGGGATGAGAAGGAGCAGCACGGCCCTGAGGTGTGATACCTGTACTGCTCAGCTAGGAAAAGTGTCCTGGCATCTCTTTCTCCATCCAACCTGCCTGTCCTTCCTGAAAATCTGTAAATTGAGGCTAAAACCAAGTTGAAAACCGTGGTGCATGTAATTGTGAACAGAGGCAATTACAGCAGGAGTTGTGTGGACTGCAAATGATGAATGTGTTTGCTTTTTTCCCCTCTCCCTGGAATTCCTGGATAGGAATTCCAGTGGTTTGTGCCAGGCAGGCTGTTGGAGACACCTCTGGGGGTGAAGAGTGAGCTCTGTGAAGGGGCTGGGGCTGTGTGTTTGCTAAGCTGGTGGAGTTCAGCTTGTTCAGCACCAACGCAGATTTTCTAAATGAGTATTGAAATTAGAAGCTGAAAAAGCAAGTGATTTCTCTAAATGAATTTCTGCTTCAGAGGCAATCCTGGGGAAAAAAAAAAAAAAAGANCTTCAGAGGCAAACCTGGGGAAAAAAAAAAAAAAAAAAAGGAAGACAGCATTTTATTAGATGTCACAAGAGTCTGTAGCTGGCGTTTCCCTTTTTCACTCAGCTAAAAACTGGAACATTGTGTCCCGAGGCTTGGGAGTCTCCTGCTTCTCACTACACCATTGTTACCCAGAGAGATAAAAAGAGGGGGGGGCCGTGTTTTCACTTGTAGGCAGCCAGGTAGGACTGAATCGAGAGCTTCCATAAAACCTTTTGATTGCTGGTTGTTCTGAGCTCGCAAATCAGTTTTATTTCTGCCCGCTCTTCCCAAGCCTCTGCCAGCCGAAGGCACGGCTCGCTGCTGCCCAAGGAGCTGTGAGCACACAGAGGGGTTCTCTCCGTGCTCTTTACGTGCTCTAAAGCTCGGTGGTGAACGTGCCAGAGCACTGAGAACAGCCTGTGAGCAGGGCTGGGGAGGTTCCCATGTGTGTGTCTGGTGTC
>VWZN01000372.1:100697-123810 GCA_013396955.1 Regulus satrapa | reverse complement strand
GGGGCAGGGTGACTCAGGGAGGTTTGTGAGGGGCAGGGTGACTGGGGGAGGTTTGTGAGGGGCAGGGTGACTCGGGGAGGTTTGTGAGGGGCAGGGTGACTGAGGGAGGTTTGCTGCCTGCCACGATCTTTGGAGACAGATCCGTGCTCTTCCCCCTCTCCCTTCTTGCTGCTGATATCCTTCTGGCACAGGTGAAGGGCACCGGTGTGGAACCCAGGGCAGGGAAAATATCCCTCCAGGCTGCTCTGGAGGGTCCTTGCAGGAAAACACTGACCTTGACCCTCGCCCATGGAGAAGTGCTTGCAAAAATCCCTGGATAAACCAGGATCCACAAAAGAGGAAGATAGATAATAGAAAGTAGTGTAGTGTGTCACTGGGGTGAGAAGCAGGTTTTAGGGAACTAACATGGGGTCAGGATGGAGGGAACAGGGCATTGTCTCTGGTGCTTCTTCTTCTCCTTCATCTCCTCCGTGTCCTGCAGTGTTGGTGGCACAGGGTGATTATTGGATAAGGATTTGTCACAGTTTTAGTTATGTAGGTGGATGAGAAATGGGAACTGGTAAAGAAAGAAAGATTAAATATGTTGCTGTTGTTAATTGGATAAAAATTATTACAAAGGCCTTGAAACTGTGCGATCTGTGGCCATTTTGAGCCATTCTGGTGGTGGGTTTCCCTGGGCACTGAGTCCAGTCAGGACGGTGCCAGGTTTTCTGATAATGTGTTAAAGAACAAGAAGATCGAGAGCATAACGAGCGTCTGGAGCCTCCTTCCTGACACAGAACTGGGATAAAAGGGCCTTCCCCGGTTGGGGAGTGCCCCAGAGGCACCCAGGGGCCAGAACACCCCGCTGTTGGAAATGTGCTCCCCCAGCCTGGGAGCTGCTGTCCTTAGGGAAATCGTATTGCAGAGTCTTGGGGAAAAGCAAGGGCAGGAGTGTGTTTACTTTTCCTCTGATTTAAGGACAGAAATGATCTCATCGTGCATTTTTCTTCCTCATTGATACTGTGAACAGGAATTTTTCACTAAAGGGACGTGTTATTTCTTGGGAAGAACAAGATTGAAAGTCTTCTACTTCTTGCCTCCCAAGCAATTATTTGTTCATGTGGGATCCAAAATGTGGCTGAGTTTTACCCATTTGTCAGTTTTACTCATAGAGCATATAACAGGATATTGGATAAATATAGAGCAGAATATGCCTGTGTCTAATAAACAACCAAGGTTAAATTGGAAAATATACTTTTGTGTTTTGGCTGCAGCTGAAGGCTGATTTTCCAGATGAGTTTATTGAAATAACTCTCAATCCAAATGCTGACCTTCCATTTAAACCTGATTTCACCCCTCTCCTTCCGGCAGTTCTGGGCTGTGACTGCAACACGGCTGAGAAGTTGCATTCTCCTTTTCCTCTCCTGTAACTGCTTGAGACGTGCTGAGCTCTGTGGTTTGAGTGTGAACACTCAAATATCTACAAGAAAAGCTTCAATCCTAAAAATTCAGTGTGTAGTTTAGGTACCAGGTGTGGTGGAGCTGCCAGCTTGGGCAGGATGGCAAAGCCTTCAGAGCTTTTCTTTTCTGTGAGCTTCAGAAATGGAGCCAAATCCTGATGTGAAGAATATTCATGTGCTTCAACAAATGTGCAGAAATGAGTGGCCTGCAGGGGTGGGAAGCCTCGATTTCCCAGCTTTGTGTTTGTGGAAGCGTTATCGTTCCATCAACTCTTACCTGCTGTGCAGGTCTGGTGTCTGCACTTAGGTGAACCAGATACCTAGCTCAAATAAATGAATCCAGAATGAATTCCTTGTGGAGTGCAGTTTGTTGCTGCAGGAGGGCAGCAGTTGATGCAATCCCGTGGTGTTGCCGTGCTGTGCCTGGAGCTGAGCACACAGTCGGGCTCTTTCCCTGCCCAGGGAATTCCAGTGTAGGCTCAGGCACTCTTGTTGTGTCCCATGGAACAACATCTATAGGAAGAGTCACGCTTGGTTAAACCTCCCGTCGGAGAAATGGGCTTCTGAGGGAGCATGAATGCTCAAAAGAGAGAAAAACCTCCCAGAGCTTTATGATTAGTATAGAGATTGTGGTGTCTTGAGTTTTGTTTTTCCAGTTAAAATCCCTGTTTGTGTTTCAGAACTGAAGCACTCTGCCCGCCCATCCCAATTTGTGAATGTAGCTAAAACCACTCTTATTTCTCAAGCTTGTCTATTTTAGTTTTTTCAAGGACAAGGCATCTGTCAGAGCACAGGAAAAAATAAAAATCCAATGTTGAGTCTTTAATGTGGTCTCTGTAATTAGTTCCAGTGCTTAGCCACTACACGTGGATAGGTGATGTTCCATTGGCAGATTTAATCTGGAATTCCATTCCAGATTAAAGAGAATGAATTCTTGGAACACCACAACTACTCCATTCTGCAGCAATAGCTAGGGCAGAAGCGTTTGGCTGCAGCAGGAGCAGGATGATTTCTGCAGAGTAACTCCCTGCTAATGCAACTCTGTGTCCTGCACTTAAGGAAATTCATCTCCTTCACAGGGAAGAATGATTTGTTTAGCAAGAAGAGTGAGCGCAGGGGATCTCGAAGGGTTAATAATTTCGGGCTCATTTTCCAAAGTCCACCTATGCCATATAAATACGGAAACCACTTCTGTGTGTGGAAGAATTTCTGCATCATTTTGGGTGGGGGAGTTGTTGCAGTCCCCGGTCTCCCGGCTGCTTTGTCAACACTCTCTTCTATTTGCTCATTTCCCGCTGTTCTCTGGATTTTCTTGCCTCTTTTTTTTTTTTCTTCCCTCTTAGAGCAATGTGCAGTTCTTTCTGGGAGCGAATTTCCAAACAGAAAAACGGCTGAGTTAGGAGCGTAAAAGAGCTATTAATATATCTGCAGCTACGCCATGCCGTGGTCTGCTGAGAACTGGGGGGAGTCGATGACAAAACCCACTCCTCTCTGCCCGCTCCCCTGCCCGCAGTGGCGGCTGCAGCCGCGATTCCACACGGGAGCTTTCCCATGATGCGATTCCAGAGCCCAGGGGAAAGCCCCGCTGGGAGTTCCCCGCAGCAGCAGCGGTGATCCCCGGCGAGGATGGGGATGGATGCGCTTGAGCTCCATCCCCCAAGGAGAGGGAGAGCTGGCATTCCCGGTGCATCGCCCTCCCCTCTTCGGCAGAAGGGAGAGCCACCATCTCCCCGTTCCCAGCTCGGGTTCCTGCGGCTGTGCCCAGCTCAAAGCCAGGGCTCGATTGCCCGTGTCGGCTTTCTGGGGGATGCCCTTGGTGTCTCTGAAGGAGCTTTTGAAATCATGCCCAAAGAGATGCTGCTGTGAGCGCTCCGTAGTAGGAATCGTGCTGCTGGAGGAGTAGCTTTCCTTTCTTACGACAGGGATTTGTGTATGGGATGAAGAGGCTGGATGGAGCATCAGCATCATTTGGTTTGATCAGGGAATTCAGGAGCAATTCCATTGGAGTTCCCGTCCCGGAGGGTTGATTGTCTTGGGGGCTGTGGAGCCAGGGAGGTGTTTAATCGTGAGGATTTGCATCCCTGTGCCGTGCACAGGAACGGGAAATCCCTTCCTTGGTGTTCGTGTGTTCTTCAGTTCCAGCCAGAACGACTGGGCTGGTTAAAGCCTTTATTAGATGTAGGGATTTCCCCAAACAGCCATTTTTGACAGCTATTATCTCTCCTTCCAAAGTGACTCAAATGTTTTGACCTATAGGTAGTGGAAGAGGGGAAAAAAAGGTCACTGTTAATTAGATTATTGCCCATCTGTATGTTAACATGGCTCTCTCTGTTGGCTGTGCTTTATTGATGATGTGCAGCAGAGATTAAATTATTTTTCTGTAACTCTCTGCTGAGCTGGACTTCAGCCCTGTTCTCTGCGGATGAAATATGATTATATACGATTTGAGACTGCCTGAAACACAAATCTGAGTGTCAAAGAGGTTGCAGGAATGAACCAATATCACCCGCAGACAGCAAATTACAGCATCTGCACTGAGCAGTTACTTTAGAAGTGTCAGAACTGCTGTGAGACTGTTTTCAAAAGGAACTTGTACAGAATCCAGTGAGATTCCAGTTGAGTTTCTCTGTGCGTTTCTCAATTTCTGGGGGTTTTGAATACCAGCCCGGGTTTTGCTGACTCTGCCAAGCCCAGCTGTGCTCACACTCGGCTCTGGAGGGCTCCCACCATCAATATCCGTGTGGTTTTCCCCACTGGCTCTGCTACTGGAGCCGTAGGGAAAAGCTGCCTGCCCGATGTATTTATTTGTAGTGTATTTGTAGCTAGATGTATTTATTTGTGTTTATTTGCAGTGGTGTTTTCAGGTTGAAGTTTATCAACGTTTCTTCTTACCTTGTTTGGCTTTAATTGCGTTTCTCCGAGCGTGTGACCTGAGAGAGGAAATGAGGCAGAAGGAACACATCCTTGGCTTGTCCTGCAAGCCCTGCCGAGGCACCTTGAAAGTGTTCTTCGTTTATTTGGAGCTCGGTGTCAGTTTGAGACCTTTGAGGAAAGATGTATTTGGCTGACAACTTGGGCTTATTACAAAGTAAAAGTGGGGTTCATGAGGAAAAAAAAAGAAAGCTTCTGTTTGTGTTTCTTATGTGCTGATGTATTGCCTGTTCTCTGGGGTGAGTTTAACCCCTCCCACCCCCCTGAATTAGTAGTGGAGCTTTTACTGAATTGAGTGTTTATCATTTATTTGTCTTCTCTAAGCAATGGGAAAACAAAATTTTCACCCGGCCTTGTGGCAGTTTCCACCTGGAAGTTAAAAGTTGCCGCTCTTTTATGGAAGTTAGAAGACTCACATGAGGAACTCTCCCTTCATGGAGAAGAGAATACTCCTAAACCCTTAATGGAAAATTTGCAAGTTTGGTTTTTCTTAGATGTATTAAATTTTAAACTGTATTAAATTTAAAGGCTTCAACCACCAGTGTTGGTGATGCTTACGTGGTTCTCACAGGGGACCGAGGATGGATGCAAACAAAGATCTGCCAGCAAGTGGTAAGGTGCTCAGTTAGGGTAAGTTCCACCAGTGCTAGCCTTAATTTCTGTTTAGAAAGAAGCTGTCAACCCCAAATGTGAGCAGGGATGATAGAATATTTCTCATCTTTCACCTGCAAGCAGGAAAACCAGCAGCTATGTGGCAGCACATTGAATTGATTCCCTTATCTAGCTGATACCAGCTGCAGGAAAAAAAAAAAAAAAGAAAAAGAAAAAGTGAATGAGCTTGAGTAAACCAAGGACATCAGAGCACTGCCATGGACAGGAGTTGGGAGGGCAGGCCCTGTCACTGGCAGCACGGTCCGGGGTCTCCTTAATTAAGATAGTAAATTAAGGGACATTTTTATAGCAACAGCACCTTGTGGTTTATCTAATCTGCTCCAGGGAAGCTTCCTTGGAGGGGGAAAGCTGTGCAAACACTTGAGAGCAGCGTGAGGTGGATGGTGCCTGCTGGCAGCAGTGACTCAGAGAGGGATGCAGCAGTGCCAGAGCTTAGTCCTGTTCGGAACACAGTCCCCAAGAGGGGAGGGGAGGTGTTGGTTCCTCGGATTTCCCCCTTGGCTGTGGTGTTGGGTAAGATTCTGTGGCAAACTTGCTTGTTTCACAGAGCTCCGAGGTGTGGGTTGGGTGAGTAGAGATGAAAAGGCTGCTGACATGCCAGCTGTGAGGAGCAGTTCCTCAGGGGGGCTTGCAGAGTCTGAGGTTTTGGACTGTAACATTTGGAAAACGTTGCCACACGAGGTCAGGGCTGCCCGCAGCAGCATTAGCAAAGCTTTGCGCTTCCTCCAAACCGTGGAGGAGTTGCTGGTTTCTCAACCTGGGAGAAGCATGGGCTAAAAGCAGGATTTGGGATGGGGACAGCTTCAGGTGGGAGTCTGGTTCTGATCCTGACACGCCTCGCTGTTCCCCGTGGCAGTCAGCGCTCCTGTAGAACAAACCTGTGGAGGGTCAGCTTGGCTGAGGAAATGCTTCCCTGCAGCAGCTCGTGTACAGGCTCTGAGCCTCGGGGAGAGACCAAGGCCATCTCCTCCTTCTCATTGTCCTGCAGTGTAGCAGCTGGATTAATTTTCCACAATGCAAGACTCCTGCGCCTTAAAAAAATAAAAGAAAACCAAAACAAAACCCCGAGGAATTTCAGCTTCTTCGTGGATGGGGTCTGAACACGTGTGCCTGCAGGGGGAATGGAAGAATTTCTGGATCTCTGAGGCTGTTTTGTGCCAAGAGGAAGAACCATGAGGTTCAGTCTCTAGAATGGCTATAAATTAACTAATTTTTACAAGAGAAACCCCAAAGTCTTGCTTGCTAACAGCTTGTGCATCGCCACTCACTGATGTTCAGACCCACTGACCACTGTAACTATAGAGAGTGACAACAATTTCAAGTGACAGCAGGATCCCCAACTCTTCTAATAAGGGATTTGCCAGCTCAGTGCAAAGCTGGGAAGAATTTGGGTTGTTTGAGTGGCCGTAGCCATGGGTCAGCATGGGCTGGGTGAGCAGGGCTGCTGAGCTGGCACAGGCTCCTCCTCCTGCTGCCTCAGAGCCCACGGTGCTGGCAGAAATTCCCTCGAGCATCCTGGATCTTGGGCTTTGTCCATGCCCAAAAATAAAATCAGGGCTGGGCTTTTTTAAAATTATTATTATTTTTTTTAAATCACAATACAGGTAAAGCTAAATGGAAAATATTGACTGTCAAAATCTGAAGTCAGGCTTCGAATATGTTGAATATTTTGTGATAAGGATGCCTAAAAGCCTATTTGTTTTGTGCATGTTATCTTTTTCAGACCTGTTTCTGGATGGAAAATAAATATAAATAGGTTTTGCTTCTTTTTCACTTCTGTGGAAGTCAGACATCAGCTCTTTAGTATTTCACAGAATATTCAGATTTGGAAGGCACCCACAAGGATCATCACTTCAGATTTCTTCTGGAAGCTTCACAAGCACCTGGTTGTGGGGTTTTTTGCCCACATTACTGATTTTTTTTTAAATCTATTTATTATTAAATAGCTGGCTAGCAGCAGCTTTACACTCCCTAACCTAAATGCTATGAATAATGTGTTTAGAATATTGATCTCTCAAGTACCCTTAAGGTAGCTACATTTGACTTGGAGATTTAGATTTCAGCTTCAATTAGAATAAGTCATAAAAATGTCTTCTTTACAATTCTCTTTGGTTTAAATAAATCAGAAAGTATGTGAAATACATAGCAATTGACATGCTGTGTGTTTTCAGAGATAAACTGGGAGTTGGGATTATGGGAGCTGTACCGAAGTGCAGGGATACCCTATTGCTGGATATGACTGGCATTTCAGGAAAATAAAATAGAAATGATGGATATATTTAAAGCTGACTCTTTTTAATGAGTTTTCCTGCCTGGTGGCTTGACTTATTGCAGCTCAATACTCTTGAAATGACCTGGATTTGAAGCTGCACTTGCCCAAACTGATTTTTGTTGCGCTGTTGCTAAACCCAGCTAGAAAGAATAGGGAAGGAGGTTTTGCTAGGCTTGATTAAATTCAGTAATATTTACTTTTTCCTTAGTTAAAAGTGGATAGAGCTTTCCTTTTTGCTCCTGAGTGTTTAGTGTGAGATCTCCTTGACCCAAGCATCCACTGCTGTTCCTGAACTCCTACATTGGAGCTTTATCCCCTCCTGTGCTTTTCATGCTGGAACATGTTTTCCTTTTTGTCATGGCCATTCATGCCTTTGAAGGTACCTGAGCTCGTGTGGACTGGATTTTTTTCTTTTTCCAGGTATTTCCCAAGTATTGGAGCTGGAGGGAAGAGATGGGATGAAATCGTCATGTGAAAGTTACTTTTTGTCAGAGCCAGGATTAGCTCTAGTGACCGAATTCCCCTCCTTTTCCCAAATGCAGGCTGAGGGCTGCTGTGATATTCCTCACAGGTACAGGGCTTTCAGGGGAAATCCCCTTGATTTGATTGAAAAACCTTGATAATGCCATGGTGGCACCTGAACGGGGCTCACCTGCTGATCCCTGCACCAGGCTCTGCCTTTCTTTGCACGAGGTTTGCTCTTTTCCCCTCTGGGTGCTGAGAAATTCCTTCCTTAGAGTTCAAATGGCAATTAAGAGTATTTTTTTGCTCCCCAGAATTTCAGGTTGCTTGGAGAACTCCGTGTGCAGTCGCTCTGTGAAACAAATTGCGTGGAAATAACAGATCATAACTGGTTTAAATGGTTTACCTTGGCATTATTGGGTGGCAGTTCTGTTGTGCTACCTGGAAAGGCTGGATAGCTCAGTGATGAGCTGAAGTTGAGTGGGCAAATGCAGCTTAAATGCTCTGTTTTTATATCTGTTTCCTAAGCTCTGATTTTATTCAACTGCTAAAACAGGGCAGGAGGAGGAGGAGGAGGATGCTTTCCTGAAGCAGCACCTAAATTCCCACTTCCACAAGTAGAATTATTGAGGTTTTTCTCCACAAATGGCTGAAGCTACACCTGAAACAATTAGCTGGCAGAGTGGCAAAAGCAATTTGAGCTGGGTTTCTGTGAGCCTGAGTGCTCATCCCTCACTCTCGGAGACTTTTGCCTCCGAAAGACCAAGGACTGCCCTCGAGTCCTTGGGTGGAATGCAGGCTGGCAGGGGGATTCCAAACGTTTAACAGAAATATTGCTCTGAAATATTTATCCAGTAATTGCGCTGAACAGCTTTTGCTCTCCAATTTAATCAAGTATTTTATCACCGCTTCAGGCTGCCGGTAATAGACCGAACGGAATATTTTGGATCTTTACCCCTCTTGCATTATTCATGCTCCGTTGTCTCTGTTCTCGGCTTGCCAGATGAATTACTTGTGTTTCCAATAGTTGGGCTTGATTTATTCTTTTTTTTCAGCCTGTGTAATGCTTAGACAATTCCCAGGCAGATTTGGAAAATAACTTCTTGACGACACCAAGTTTAGGGTCGCATTGATCTCGCGTGCACTGATGCATCAGAACTGACACCGTCCATTTGAGGGCAGAGCTCACCAAGAGAGACTCATATTTGAAGACTAAGTTGTCTCTTCCACAAACTGCTTTTATTTTTTTTCTTTACTGGCAATATTAAAAAAAAAAACCCACCCAGTTCCTTTTCATCTTGCCCCGATGACTCATCTACACTTTGATACTATAAGGCTATTGAATACCAGAAGTTATAGACTCTGTTTTTTGGCAGTAGAACTGAAATATTGCAGGGTTTGACTGAAGTAGCAGTGTCCTGGCAGTGTATCCTTGCACAGTGGGGCTAAGGGGAGTATGATGAGTTTAGGGAGGGAATAAAGCAAGAGCTGATAGCGTTGGGAATTCACCTTTACTATAAGAGGGAAGCTTATTTTGCAGGGGTCACAACAAATAAAAATGGTGATTTGGAGCTGCAGAGTGTGTTTTGACCTGTGTGCTTCCCACTTGGAGCTGGACAGTCCATTTGTGCTTTTGGTGTTTCTGTCAAATCCTTCCTAAGGAGGAATGAAGTTTATTGACAGGAGGAAGAATGGTGCCTATATGGATAAATCACTCACTGTGTACCTGAATTTACCTCTTTTGGTTCTTTCCTACATGAAATCATTGAAAGAATGAGTGCTTTAAGTGCTGTGCAAACTGAGGGCTGTAGTGAATAAAGCAGCAGCCACTTGAGAAAGGACACAGCCAGTTTGCGTGGTTAGCTCCTTTAAATGGAAAAAAAAAAATAGTTTTCAATTCAGAGTTCAGTCTTGAGCAGCTCCTCCTGCAGGAGGATGAAGTGTGTGTGTGCTGTCTGTGTTGGGGGGAGCTGTTCTGCAGGGTCTGTTCTGTTATTCTTTTCTTTTTGGCAAGTCCTTGCCAAAAGTTTTGTGATTAATCGAGCTGTTGCTGTGCACCACAGAGAGGTGATCTCACGGATAAAGTTGCTTAGAAAGCCCTTTCTCATCAATTGTAGCAAATTTAGCCAGGCATTTGAAACACTTCTTTTTTATTATTGTTTCTCTGCCAGAAATATTTTAACTGCATTAGAAATCTTTGTAGGAGCCAGTAATAACTTTTCTTATGAACTGAGAGCCAAGAAACTGCTGAAGGTTGCACAGTCGAGTAAAATGTTTTTCCTGGCCTTGGTGTGCTGTAAGGGAACGGCTGTGGGAGTTTCCCTAGATAGTGATAAAGAGCAAGAAGTGGTTAAATGGCAGGGAACAAGGATACCTGGAGAGGGTGGATGTTAGGGAAGCCTGTCAGGAGCACCACACAGTGCTCAGTGCTGGGGCTTGGCAAGCCCCTGAGAGAGACACCGGGCTGGTGACAACACAGTACAGTCCAGGTGACTGCAAACTGGGGGACAGTGGAAGCGGGCATTGCTTTCCTGCCCTTGGCAACTTGGACTTGCAGTTGTGAAATGTTAAAATACAGTCCTTACCTGGCAAGAGGGACAGCTCAGCGTGAATAAAACAATTGGGAAAGGGAGGTTTTCCCTCGCTGAGCGATGTGCAGATGTGCCAGTGGAAGAGGAGTGCTGAAGTGGCTTAGCTGTGATCCGCTGCCCGCTCCCCAAGGATGGGTTGGGCTCCTTTGCCCCCCACTTTCATGTGCCCTGGGGAAGGGGATGGGGCTGACCCCTCCGTGCCTTTTGGTGACCCATTAAAAAATCCTGAGACATGAGGTATGCTAGTGAATATCTTCAGGGCTATACAGAAAAGGATCTCAGATCTGTACCTGGCATTTAGTAATTGAAAATTCCGTCTGGCATTCGGTTTTGATCCTCATCTCATGTATTCACTTTCTACCACCGAATCTGGCGGTGTGGATCTGCTTCTGACTTTTCTGAGCACCTCTACGTTTGCTCCTGAGGGCTGCAGCTGAGCCATTTCTTCTTTCTCTCCCAGGAATGCACGTTGTTTCCCCTGTGCAGCTCTTAAATGCGTTGTTCTTTAAGCTGGTGGTGAGCAGAGGCATGCTTCACTCAAATTTTAAGCCCAAACTGGCGGTCTTCGACAAAACTTTTCAACTTGAACTCTGTAACTTTTCCTCAGTCCTGCAGTTATAGAGAACAGGGTTTATCTTCTTTATTTTTCTCTGGAAAGATGATGATGATGATGATGGAGGATTGCCTGATGTGTTTGTGATTGTCACTGGCTTTAGAACCTACTGGGAGCTGTCCCTCTTCCACTGTGCTACCTGTGGGTGCTTTGTCACTGGTTTATTTGGGGCAAAAATGGGTTGCTGATCTGAAAGTTTAGTTACCCACACTTCACCAGTGGATCACTGGTGTGCGTGTTGGCACTATGGCTTCAGCTGAAGACTTCTGTGTGTCAGCTGTGCATGCTGCATGGCTTATAAACGGTGCTTTCATTCCTACTGGAGCCTTTGTTGGTTGTTCCAGAGCTGGGTTAAAAAAAAAAAGAAAAAGGGAGGGGGGTGAGAAAAATAAAATGGTTTGGAAAACTGCAGTCTGAAATGTGTTAGCTGTTTGAATAAAGTAATTAAGTGCTGGATGTGTGTGAGACTTGTACCAGTTACTTGCTCCATACAGTGAATTGCATGGTGTTCTCCTTAAAGGGGGGAAAATAGGAAGTACAAATGCACTGGTCCAGAAAAATGGAGTGAAACGGCCCTCTTGGTCATCTTTGAGTTGGTTGTTTTGGTGTATTAATGTTTCTAAAGCTTTGGGGTTACTTAAAGCCGCTATTTTTTCTTCTTCTCATAGTAAAGAAAATAATTAACAACTCATTGGTGTTTTAGTGACGTGAATATTCATGGCCTTTCCCCAGTAGTGCCATTGGGGAGCTGATGAATTTTGCTTTCCCTCTCGCTCCTGTGGACAGCCGCTAAGCTGCCACCAGCTGACGGCTTCAGCAATGTTGTTGGAACTCCACAAATCATCCGTGCTGTCAGCGGCAGCAGCTCTGAAATCAGCCAGCTTGACTCTGTGTGCCCTCCCCTCTTGGCTGAGCTTGTCCCTCCGCTCTGGTGGTCCCTCCTGGTGACTTCATGGAGATGCTCTCCCTCTGTGCCCCCTGGGAAGCACCGGTGACTTTCCTTGGCATGTTAAGGCCAAAGAACTGCTGCAGTGAGCAGCAAATCACTGACAGTGTGTGCTGTAGTTTAAGATCAAGTCAGTAAAGAAGACCTTTTAAAGCCCGTCTGGAGTTCTGTTTTGTTCTCCAGCTGTGCCAGGTTGGCTGCTTCTCCATGGCCTGGGACTGTAAACTCAGCTACTGTGGTGAGAAGCAGGAAAAATGGATTCCCAGAGGGCTCCCTTTTAGGCAATCTGGAACATCTTTGCTTGGTCTCAGACTCCTCTTGTTCCCAGGTGCTGCAGCACATGGAGAGGAGGAGACACCAAGGTGCCAGTCACCCAACTGACTTGTGAAATGTGCTTTCTGTGAAGAGCCAACACTGACAACCAATTCAAAGCCTCCTTTATTATCTCAGCCTTTTCCTGCTCTTCCCGAGGACCAGACAAAAGCAGCTCATCGCTTGTCTCCTTGAGTGAGCTGATGATTCCAGCTCTTAACACAGTCCATTGTTAAGAAGAAACTGCAGCAGAAACTCGGTTTTTACAGGCTGGACTGCAGAAACGCTGTGATTGTGGCTGTAAATCCCCTGCTGTGCAGTCTGGACCGTGTAACTGCCTTTCATCCCCACGCCAGCCCAGCGCAAGAACTTGGTGCTTCAGAGATGGGGTGTGCAGGGAAAGTCTTGCTGAAGCAGCTGTGGCTGCTGCTGCAGGAGGTTTTGGTGTCACAGGCTTGCAAAATGGTTCCTCCGTGCAAATTCGTGTGTGATGGACAGAAGGCTTTCCTAGAAGGAGAAAAGCAGCTGTTTGAACTTGGCAGTTTATGACTCACTGATGCCCTAACAATCAATTTAGGCACACTGAGTTGGTAAATGATGTCTTGCTGTTTGCTTAAGTACTTCATTTGGGATCCTTGAAGGAATCACAAGGTGGAATAGGTGGGAAAACACTCCCTTCATAAAAATTAGCCAGCTGTCATGTGGGTTTTGAAAAGCTCCTTGTTCTGTCTAATTTAGTGTTTATTTGAAGTAGTCTGCTCTAAATGGACCTAAGTGAGGCACAGGAGCCTTTTTCAGGCAGCAGCAAATGACTGAACCTGCTGTGTTTTCTCCTGGAGCAGTAAACACGTAAAGCAGCATTTCCAGGTTGGAGCTGATGGGCTCCAACGCCCTTTGCCAGAACGTGCCACAGGCACTCTCAGAGCCCCGGGGTTGTGGAAATGGAGGAGTCGTCTTGCACACTTTGGTGTTCAAGTACAGAAAGTTGGTTGTGTGCTTGGCTGCTGCAGCTCCCGCGCTGCTCAGGTTCCTCGGTGGTGGCTCCAGGATGAAGCTGTCCCGTTGTCCTCGCCAGGTGACCTTGGATGTGTGATGCCAGGCAGGTTGGGCTGCAGTCACAGCTGCTTGTCCTGCCCCTGTTGTTCCTGACCAAGTGGCTACGGTGGCCCAAGCAGTGCTTTAACAGCTGTAGCCTGTTCAGTCTAAGGAGTGGCAGTGGCTGTTTCCCCATCCTCCCCACTGAGCCTGTCTCTGTCAGATGGAAAAGGTACCGTGCTGTCAGCTAATGATTTGCTTAATAGTGTGGTTAAGCACCAGTGGCAATCAAACCAGTGACAGAGTTAAAATTATCTCCTAATTAGACTGAGAATCAAAGAATTCCTGGCTTGAGGGAAGCGGGGAAGGAGTTTGAGTTTAAATGCAGTTCTAGGAAGGTTTGGGACACCAAAGGAAGTTCGTGTCACCCCATTAAGGTGAGCCTGACACTTGCGTGAGCTACCTCTAGCCAGATCAGAATGAGCATTTTTAAGCCTCTTGCTGGGCTGTAAATAGCGTGGGGAAAGCTTACTGAAATCTGTTTGGGGCTGTGCAGGCTTTATTTCTGTTCATCTTTCTAAATTCCATTTATACAGGGTGCACAGGTCCTGGTTTTTCTTACCCAGCCTACACCTAGGACGTGTCAGAAGTATCGGTGGTTCCGAGCAGGGCTGCTAAAGGGGAGTAGGGGGAGGCAATTTTACAGCCCCTGTCTGGAACCTCCTGGTCCCCAGGAATGTCCAAGGAGGGCCTCTGCAGAACTGCAGGGGTTTGTGGCGTGGTCGCCTTGAGGAGACATCCCTGGGGGCTCCTGCAGCCAGTGCCAGCTCCCTGGAAAAGAGCTGCCGTGACTCGCTTCAAGGGGGATCAGCGAGGGAGCAGCACCTCGGCGTGAGATGGAGTTGGCTTTGCACGCTCGCGGCATTCAGCCAGCAGAGACAAGAGTGTTCTTACTTCTGCTGGGATTTCTGCAGGGTGTTGGGGGTTTTAAACATGTCCAGGGAAATTACAGATAATTTTATTTATTTATTATTTTCCACTTGGTAAAAAGGAGTGACTTTTACAAGGTGCTTTGCTGGAACTTGCTTTTTTTTTGGAGAAACCAGGTGTTTAATCTTCCTTAGGCAGGACTTTCTGTCTGCAAGATGTAGAATTCCAAAAAAGGAGTTTGCTATTAATTAATAATGAATGTTCATGAGAGAGTTCCCTCTGCCGGACGTCATCCCCTGAGCTGCCCCACGCTCTCCTACGAACTTGCCAACCCCATTTCTCGCCAGTCCACAAAACCAAGGGGGTGGTTGTTGCTCAGTGGTCTGGGAGATGATGCTTCTCAATCTGTCAGTGCTCTGGAAGGTGGAGGTTTTGCTAATCCAGAGAGTCTTGGTGTCGAGTTCATGACACTTAATGTTTTACTGGATTTAAATCCATCTTCCCTGTTTATGGAAGGTGAGAAGAGCAGCAATTATTGCTGATCAGACTTGTTTTCTGTGTCTGTTAGTCTGGCTACTGTGCTGTTAAACATACTCTATCTATTAATAATAAATAATACCTGAGAAATAGAACAGGTCTCGCTAATGTTTCCAAGCCAAGGACCACACAGACTGTTGTTCTAGATTGTAAAGCTGTTAATGTCTCTTTGTTACTGTTAAAAAGTTGAAATACTGCGTGTTTGGAAGTATTTGGTGGCCCAGCCCCTTGCTGCAAGCCGGGGCTTGTGACAGCTTGGTGATGACCTTGTTCAGAAAGGCTGGAACAGGCCAAAGATTCCCCCTGCCCCTCTTCCTAAAATACAGCGTAACTTCATAAATACCTTGTTAGCATTTGCATGCTGAGAACCTCTCAATTAGAGAAAAAACCTCAGGTGAACTTAAATTAATTTTCTTCTTCTTGCCTGCAGGCATACTGGAATGAATCTTTTTGGGTTCCTGATATGGAAAAGAAATTCATCCCCAGACAAGAAGGGTGCGCAGGTTACCCGCAATTCAGGTGTGATTCCCAGGCTGTATTCAAACTCTTGCAGTTGTAACTTGGCCCAAATTATTTTCCCAAATTTATAGTGATCTTCTTGAATTACAGGAACAAAGTGTAGAGATGATAATTTTTTACCTTTTAAAACTGGCTTTAAAACACTCAAGTACCCTGTGCCTGCTGTGCAAAAGGGCAAGATAGAATTTGAGGAGGGGGATTGTTTGCTCTTCAGCTTCCTCACTGGTGATGGCACAAGGTCATTGCGAATGTCACTGCAGAAATGGTGCTTGGCTTGGTAGACAACCCGTGTGGGATGTGTTCTGCCTGAGTGGGTTTGCTGGGTTCTTGCATTTCTGAGCAAATATGACTGCAGCTGGTGCAAGTCCTGCAGCGTTGTAGCGAGGCTGTGACCTGTGTTCCTCCTGTTTCCCTGCTCCGTGCTCATCTAGCTGCTGCTTTGGGCATGTTTTTAGTTTCCATCATGGCTGTTTCCCCTCAGAAATGAGTGATCTTTTGATATTAAGTCCAAACTTAATGTAAGCGTTCCTGGTTTGCGTGTCTGCAGCAGTGGTCTGCTTTCCCACTGAGGATTTTTTTTTTTGCCTCCAGAGCTCTTTATGGATTCTCCTAATATTTGTCTGGACAGCCACTTATACTGCTCCCAGCCAGCTACTTCAGTGCTTCTCTTAATGCTTTCTCAAGGGCTAATGTGTGTTTGCTGCTGTGCTGGGAAAGCACGCAAGGTTTCGGCTCTCCGAGGTGCCATCAAGCCTCCTGCTCCCCAAAAGGATAAATTCTTTGCTTGGAAATGCCTGGGCCTCATACCTAAACTCATCACCCTGCTGCTTTCTGTCTGATTTTAGCAGTAAGCTTTGTCTATACCGAAAAAAAAACCCCGAACCAAAACAACCCAACAAAATACCATCAAAAAACGCTGTGAAGAGAGGGATCTGCTTCCGATGTCTCACGCGAGTTTTTGTGGATGTGGAAGCTTTTAGCAGAGCCTGTTGGAAAGAATTTGGAGTAAAAGCTGTGGCACCTTATTGTGGCTCACTTCTGAGTTATTTGCATGCAGTTCACTCATCAGCAAAGTAGTGTAAGAAGGGAGGGATGAAAGAATCTGACTTTAATGGATTTTCCTATGTAACTTGCTCTCTCCATTGTTTGTTCACCCAACACAGCCAAAAAAATTTAAAAATGAAGGGGAGAGAGGGACTTTCTATGGGTAGGTAGTGACAGGACAAGAGGGAATGGGTTCAAACTGCCAGAAGGCCAGGGTTAGATGGGATGTTGGGAAGAAATTCTTCCCTGTTGAGGGTGGGGAGGACCTGGCACAAGTTGCCCAGAAAAGTTGTGGTTGCCCCATCCCTGGAGGTGTCCGAGACCACTCTGGACGGAGCTTGGAGCAGGCTGGTCTTTGGAAAGTGTCCCTGCCCGTGGCAGGGAGTTGGAATGAGGTGGGCTTTAAAGTTCCTTCCAACCCAAACTGGGATTCTGTGATTCTGGCCTCTTAAGGCTATCCCCACAGAGGAGCAGAAACCTGGGATCCACAGCTGAAAGAGCTTTAAGTCATAATTAGCATTGGATCAAAGGAGAAGTCCTGCTTCCCTGGGCCGTTTAGTGCAGTGAGCAAGCATTAAAAAGGTTCTTGGAAAGAAAGGATGGAGAGTGTCTGTGTGAATCTGTGTGAGCTGAGCCAGCTTCCTCACTTGGATTGAAAGCATATGTTTTGAAGTCCTTACCTTGATGCCTGTCACTCTGTGTCTTCTCCACAGAGGCTTTTTTCCCCTCTGTTTTGTGTGTATATTTAATTTTCCAGAGAAGAATGGCTCAATTTTCATTAACTAACTGCGACCGTCAATGAAAATACAAACGGTAAAGGTGTCTCTGACAGCTTGTGTAACTCAGAGCCAAATTGTAAATTGCCTTCTTCTAGACCACTGAACACCTATCACAGTATGTTAAACCCAGTTTAATTGATTTGGAAAAGCTGTAAGGAAGCGATCAAGCCAAAGATCTCCTGTTACTTTCCCTTTCCAAATCCCTGTCTCCCAGGATAATCTCTTTTCCCAGGACTGTCCATTCTTAAATGGCCTTAATGACTAGAGAAATGGTCGTTTTCCTACTATTTTTTTTCCAGTGGTTCATTTCCAAGGCTTCTCAATCTCCCTTAGTATGAATTAAGCCTCAACCTTCATATAGGAAAGAAGTGTGAGCTGCAAACCCTTTGGATCCCATGTATTTGTGTACCCATGTACACACAAGCATGTGTATCCCTGATGCGTGGTTTGCAGATTATAATTGGGCAAGTAGTTCAAATCGGCTTTTTGGGACTGGCTGTCGAAAATGGATTTGTTTTGTGTTTGATCCTCCTTGTATCTTATTTGCTACATGAAGCTGCAACAACTACTATGTGGAAAAAAAAACCAACCTGTAGGTAGTGGTGTAAACATATTATATTATATTATATCTTTGGTGCTTTTTAAAACAAAATAAAAACACTTGAGCTGAAACAATTGGAAAAATTCCAATTAAAATGAAAAGCAAGCCTTGTGATCTGGGGGATAGAAAATTCATAGAAAACGGTGCTTTTAAGCAAAGAGGTGGAATGAAGTGTTTGGGTAATCCTGTTTTATCACGCATTCTGGCAGTGGTTAACTTGATAAGTTAGGGGAAGTCTTTGGTCTGTTTTTCTTTAAGATTCCTTAGTGATTATAACATGGATACCTGGATTTAATCATTATATAAACTAAAGGTGGGATTTATGTCCATAAACCCCTTTTTGGCTGGTTTTGCCAAGACAGAGGAGGGTGGGAGGGGACGGAGTGCTGAAGGTGGCACCTAAAGGGGAGCAGCAGCCATTCCCGAGGGCATCCAGCCTCTTGTCCCCACAAGAGAGTGATGGACGTGACTGAGCTTGGAGGGGTGGCGCTGGCTGTTACATGAAATGATCGGCTGCAGTTCGTAAAACTTTCCTAAAATTTCATCTCTTTGTGCCTCCGTGGTGCTTTCGTGCATGATTACATTCAGTTTCGTAGCACAGCAGTGCCGTGCACGAGGTGCTCAAATGAATAGCTCTGAGCTATTAGGAGATGCTGTTGCAGTAATTCCCTTTATCAGTGGTCAATTAAATAAAAACCTTTTGGTCTCTGGGCCTCCTGCTTATGTTGCCAGAGATGGCCGCTGATGAAGCAGTGAGTGTTCCAGTCAGCCCCACCTGCTGCCAAGGCTGGGGTTTGGGGAGCAGTCCCACAGGTGACAAAAGCTTTTCTTCCTCCAGAGGAGCCAGGAGCAAGTTTGTGATTCTGAAACCATGCCCAGAATGCTGCTGGAGACCCTGTGGGTGATGCTTGTGCTGTACAGAAGGGAGGGGGGGGTTCAACCCCATTTTCCTGTGGTTAAGGGAGAAGGGAGCACCTCTGCTGTGAGGAAAGGCAGGGGGAGAGTTGGGATTGTTCAGCCTGGGGGGAGAGAAGCTTTGGGGTAACCTAATTGTGGCTTTCCAGTACGTGAAGGGAGCCTGCAAAAAGAGAGACTATTTACAGGGGGAATGGCTTTAAACTGCCGGAGGGCAGAGTTAGATGGGATGTTGGGAAGAAATTCATCCCTGGGAGGGTGGGCAGGACCTGGCACAGAGGAGCTGTGGCTGCCTCTGGATCCCTGGCAGTGTCCAAGGGCAGGCTGGACAGGGCTTGGAGCAGTCTTGCCCACTGGAAAGAGTCTCTGCCCATGGGAAGAGGCGGTGGAACAAGATGATCCTTAAGGTCCTTTCATGCCCGAACCATTCCAGGATTCTGTGATTCCCTGACTTTCTCCTCTCCCAAATAGACCAGGTGAGACGAGCAGGGAAAAGCTGGACCGGGAGAGCTTCAGAAATGAATTTAGACACACTGGTTAAGCGTCAGGTTGAAAATTAACGTGTTTGTGCTCTTCCTGCACGTTATTAGTGTGTCAATAAAGATCTGCCTCTGCAGAGCACTGCCTTTCACTCGCGCTTTAACTTCTGCCAAGTTGCCTCTCCAGGCACGTAACTATGGCACACAGGAGGTGAGCATTGCACCAACTCCTCTCTCAGGGCACGGGAGGGGAGGCCATCCTGCAAAATAAGTAAAAGTACATCATTAACCAAAGGATGTGAAACATTAATGTATAGGGATAGTAAGTTTGCATGTAAGTATCCTTGATCATCCGTAGTCTGGTAGCACAATGAAATGGAGTTCTTTAATGGCTTTAAAACATTCATGCGTTTTTATTGGAATTTTTTTTTTTGTTGTTTTTTTAGTCTTGCCAGGGAACATAAGGGATTTAGAAGCCAGAGCTGCACAGTAACAATCCTTATGGCAGACGTGTATCCGGGGGGAGAAGGTCAAGCATCCATTCTTAATCAACTGGAGGATTCTTGCAGGGCTTCGTGAGCTGTGTGTGGGACTAGCTAAAGGATTGATTTTTACTCTGCTAATCACACCTGGTGCTAAACTGCTGCAAACTGGCTGTAGAAAGCAGGGAAGAATGCCAAGTTCAAGGCCTACACTTTGGTATTTCTTCCAGAAAAAACCTGGCTGGTGTTAATTTGCTACAGGTATTTGTAGCCAAACTTAGTCTTTTGTTTAGGACCCAAACTTGTGAGAATCAGAGTATCTCTAAAGCTTGTCTGGCACTTCTGGGCAACACTCTTCCACTTCCCTGCTAAGTGCTTCATAAAGGATTCGATCCTAAAGTGAGTTTGGCCTCTAGGCTGACCCTGTAATGCAAGAGAAGGAACCACTCTTTGTGGTTCTGGATGTTCTGGATCTGGTTTTGCTGTCTGAGAGTACTTACCTTTCTGTTCCACCGCTTTTTGGACCAAACCCAGGTGTGAGGTTAGCCAGAGAGGTGAGGGGGGGTATTTTGTGTTGTGCTTTCCTGCAGGGAGTTGATGTTGATCCCCTGGCAGTGGGATGTGCTGGGCCGGTGTGGCTTTGCAGGGTGTTGCACCTCCCAATATTCCAGAGCGTGCAGATCCTCCCAAGCTGTGCGTGTGCTGGCGCCGACCCCGAAGTCTGCAAGAGCCTGCTGTGTCTTTTCAAGAGCTGAAAGTGAGGTTCCCTCTATTTCCCTGGAAAACCAGTGCGAGTTGGCTGCTCCCCAGCACACACCGAGGCAGAAGGAATCTCCTTGCACTTGTGGGAATGTCTCTCCGTAACTCTGCTTGTTGTTTCTTTCTTGATGCTGGAAGTGCAGGGATCTCAGTGAGGTGCTGTTTGCTCTCCGGGAAGCTCTTTTTGCAGTGGGAAAAGAGGAGCAAGAGCTCTCATTTTAAACTGGCTCTAACAGGGACTAAAGGAGTTGCCTTAATGGGATTGGTAAGTGCTAGAGGAAGAAAATCAAACAAGAAACCAAACAACAAAACAGCAGCTAAGTTGCCCTGGGGAAATTGCTGAGGGGAATTAATCTGATGCCTTCTCTCTTAGTTATGCATGCAGTTTTCAGCTGTGAGTGGCTGAGAGAGACAAAATCCTTGAAATTAGTGAGCTCAAAACTCACTGAATTCTTCAGACTTTTTTTAAACAGTGCTTGACAGCCCTCTTAAATTTTGAGAAGAGTTATTAACCTTTTCAGTAAGATTCAAGTGATGAACCTGAAAATTAGGGAAAGGAATTTTGCTCTCAGGCTTCAAAGCTGACACAGGTTTAAATGCATCCTAGTGTTTTGTTCGGGTTTTGTGTTTCAAGCCTTCAGGATTCAAAGGAATTAAATTCTCAGCTTTTTTTTTTTTTTTTCCCTAGTAACCATGAGGATTATATTAAAGAAGTGGAATCCAAACCATCCTGCTCCAGTAGAGCAAAAATATTTTCATGGTGAAACTGTGATTTGGCATCACAAACTGTCAGGGAGAAGTTCCAGCCCTGTTTTGTGTTGTCTGCCAGAGGTAGGAAGGGCTGTGTTGGATGAAGGAGGGAGTGTGAGGGTCTGGTGTACCCTGCCTATCATCTGTCTTAAGTTAGGAAGAAGGTCATTCTCTGTAAGATGTTAACACTTGCAATAAAACTAAGAATATAGACTGAGAGAAGGGTTTGGGTTGGGGTTTTGATTTGTTTTTTAGTTGGGGGGAAAGTGATGTGGATGGTGGCAAGGGAAGCACCTGTTAAAAGCAATGGATTCTGCCTGACTGATGTGCTTAACATGTCAGCTCAACTTTTTTCCCTTTTATTACCTTCTCTTCCCTCTCTCATCTCCCAGAGGTTCAATCAAAGCCATCAAATGCAGTGATGTTCCTGCTCAACAGCAGTTCCTTCTGCAACTCCTCATTTCAGTATCTCCAGAGCAGCAGTAATGCCTGGGAGAAAGGCACAATGAGTTACTTCATCCCTGTTTTTCCCTTTTTCTGCAGAGAATTCATCTCCTTCCTGCCCCCTCATCTTCCTGGACACTGTGGATTACCTGCTTCTTTTTAGGCAGATGGGCAAAGGAAGCAGGATGAGAAGGGAGTATTTATAGCTCACCTCCTGTTTATGTTCCCTTCCTAGCAGATGTGACAGAGCTTTGTACTAATGCTGGAAGAAGAGAAAATTCAGACAGGAACGAGAACTGAGGCAAATGAAGATCATTTGCTAGCGCGTAGGTCATGCAAAGTGCTTCCAAATGTAAAGAATAACACTTCCCACATCTTGCTNGAAAGACTCAGAGTTATAGAATATTAGTTATTTTATGGTTTGGTTTTTTTTTTTTTTTTTTTTTTTTTTTTTTTTTTTTGTGTGTGTGTCTGTCTGCAGCTTGATTTTAAAAGAAGGAAAAAAACCATGAAGAATAGCACTGTGTTTCAGGCGGGTTCTCGCTTGCTTGACCTTCATCCGCGTTAAATGCTGCCCTGTGGAGGCAGTGGGCGCAAAATGTTCTTTTTGGTGCAAAATCTGACCTCTTGAGTGGGATGGAGTTTAAGGGCATGCTGTCAAAGAGAGAGAGAGGAATGAGTTCAAGCCAGTCGGATGTTATCAGACAAGTGTTTGGGTCCTGGGAGACAAGCTGCGTGGTTGAAAAAGGCAGCAGTTTGGACTTGGAGAAAATTGTGTTGGGAAATGTATGGCTTGTTGCTGTCGCCGTGAGGACACAGCTCTTGGCTACAGGCCACTGCCTTCCCTCTCCAGCCAAATCCCGGGGGGTTTGCATGGATGCCGTGGGAGCAATACCCTTCCAGGAGCGAGGGGTGTTTTACACATCCCAGACTCCTTAAGTAGATGCCCAGAGGGAAATACTACATGGCTGTATGGGCTGTGTGAATGTATCCAGAGACCAGAGCAAGGAGCTGGGGAAAATCTCCCATACATGATTGCAAATCTCTGGTAAAGTTAGACTCCATTTCAGAGAAGATTGAGGTGTTTTTCTCTCAAAGAGAGATATCCTGGAAGCGGGCAGTGGTGTCCAGGCACCTCAGAAAGGAAAGAAGAGGGTGAGAGATGCAGGCAGCAGCAGCCAGGCCTGTGTTGATCCCTTTAGGAGGTGGCTGAGGAAGGCAGTGAGGATGCTGAGGAGGAATTAGCTGAGGTTGGCCGGGCAGTGCCTGGGCGCTGGCGGGTCCCTCACAAGGTGCTGCCATCTTCCCCTTGTCACCCTGCTGCCTTCAGAGCCCCTCAATGAGGAGCTGCTGTGGGCTGGGAAGGTCCTGTGAGTGCTCAGAGCCCTGCATTGGCTCTTTTGTCAAGGGTTTTATTGGCAGATTGGTTTTAAGAGTGTAGCCTGGGGCTGGAAGGGGTCTCTGTGAGGGCTGTTTGGGGTCTCATGGAGCTGAGGGGTCTCTGTGAGGTGTCATGGGGCTGAGGGGTCTCTGTGAGGGCTCTGTGGGGTGTCATGGGGATGAGGGGTCTCTGTGGGAGCTCTGTGGGGTGTCATGGG
>VWZN01000372.1:15660-100411 GCA_013396955.1 Regulus satrapa | reverse complement strand
AGGGGGGGGGGTCTCTGAGATCTGTGGGGTCTCTCAGGAGGCCGAGAGGTGTCTGGGGTTGAAGAGTCTCTGATCTCTGTGGGAACCTGGGGGATGAGGGATCTCAATGTGCAGTGTCTAAGGAGTTTCTGGGCAGAGTTCGATTCTGCATAAAGGGTTGGGTTAGGGGCAAAGCGTTAATTTCAGTCTGTTTCTTGATATTATCTACTTTAATTGGCAGGAAATCAACTTTCCCTTAGCCCGGTCTGTTAGCCAGTGAGGAGTGGTGACTGATGTCCCTGCCTTTATCCTTTTATCCTGCATCCTCCTGTGGTGTTCCTGAGGAGTGAGGGAGCAGCTGGCCCCAGTCAATCCCTCCCAGCTAAATGTACTTAAATCCAGTCAGAGCTTATGTGCTGCTGCAAAAACACTGGATGTGCTGGGAAATCACACATCGCATCCCTTGGGCAGAAGGTTTCTGGTCAGGGCACGGTTTTGCCCTGAGTCTCCTTTACTTTGCAAACAGCTGCTGTGAAGGGGAAGGAAGAGGGGAGGACAAAAGGGGACTTTGGTAATTTAGGATCGAAGTACTGTTTAAGAGAGACCAAAATCTAGCAGATTGAGTACAGGAGCAAAAATGAGGTAAAGATGGATAAATGGAGCCCTTCAGCATGTTTGAGGTGGGTGGCTTGGGTTGCTGTGGCTGCTTGGGGAAGCTCGAAGCAATTTTCATCACTGAGATTCCAGCCTGGAGGTTTTAGGATAATCAGTTTTTTTAGAGCCAGGAAAGACATTCACTGTTTCATGCAGCAAAAGTCAGGATAGAGAGGAAAATAACTGTTTCTTGTTGGAAAAGGTGAGCTGCTTTGTATCAGACTTAAGGAAGCCTCATATGAAGGAGGCCTCATAATTTCTAAAATAGGTGTTGCTGGAAGCACTTGCAAACGTGTCTCATAAATGCTTTAGTTGTAATAAGAAATTTTTAAGCAGGGAATGCTCTGTTTTTCACAGAAGCTCTGCAGCTCTTGCTGCATTGGTACTCCAGGTAATGAGTTAGCAGCATGTTTTATTTGGGTTCCAGTGTAAGATGTTCACCTTTTTTCATGCTTGGGGTGATGCTTTTGGTTTGTTTGGGGTTTTTTTTTTTTTTTTTCCTGGCCAGCTTCTTTTCTGATTTTAATTAGGGTTTGGAGACTCAATCTCCTCAAGTTGTTAGCATTCCCTCTTTGATAATTACATACCTGGAGAACAGGAGCTGCTCCTTTTTCCATCAGGGAGCACTCACTGGTAGCCCAAAAGATTGATTTTTTCCAGCAAGGAAAAATCACCCAGGTAGATTGAGAAAGCTACATTAGGACATATAGAGATGCTGCTATTTTTACCTTTGGGTTGTCTAATAATCTGTCTAACAGACCTGGACAAAGCTGGAGGAAGCATTAGCTTTAGGTAGAGAACTGAGACCTTTTTTCCTCTTGCTTCTTTAATCATTTTGGGAGCGCAGGTGCCACGTAACCCTGAGCGTGTTCACCTGCACCTCACTGCAGATGAGGCAGGAAAGGAAGGATCTGATGGATGTGAAATGTGAATTCCTGTGAGGCCCAGGAAGTTGTCCTAGTGCTTAAAGCTTCTCGTTTCAGCAATCGGGCTGTGGTGCTTTTCACACTCCCAAGTACTGCTCGTTTTCGGAGAGCTGGGCAAGTCTGTCTCGGCTGAAATTTGGGTGAGGTTATTCCACTCTCTGTTGCTGAGGGGAGAGGTGAGCTGTTGGCTGTTTCCCTCAGGGGCAGATCTGGCCAGTAAAGCTTGAAACGAGTTCCTCTCTCTGCCCTGCACTGCTCCAGTCCCCAGCTTCAGCCTTCTGACACCTTTCTGCAGGAAGCTGTTGAGCTGCAGCCATTGGATAATGGCTTCAAACATTTTTCCCCATCTCAATTTTAAAACAACAGTCTCCCTTCAGGAATAAAAATGATGGATGACTCCTGAAGTTCTTGCTAACCTCGGGTGACATATCAAGACATCTTGGTCTCGGCTCAGTTCTGAGTTCATTTGTCCTTTTATTTCCCTTCCTAACCCACTTGAGGCTGTTTTTACCGATAAGGAATTGTCCCAGCAGCACAGTTCAGAGCTCCTGGAGTGACAGGTACGAGTGTTTTAACAACATCTCTCCTGTAAAATGCACTGGCAGCTCACTTCTGGGGAGGGGAGTGCTGAGGAAACAGAGAGGGTTCAGCCCATTCTGCACTGCAAGAATTGTGCAAGTCTGGGGACACCTCAGCTTTTTGATGAGTGACCTTAACGTGCCCCGTGAGTTTTTTTCAGCTTGTTTTGCCTTTTCCCTGTTTTGTTTTTTGAGGGCAGGAGGTTTCTGGAATGAGCTTGGACCTGGCAGATGCTCATAGCCTTAAGGTGAAGTGTTAGCATGTGCTACCTGATAATATCTTCCAGCTACATGGTTATTTTACACTGGGGTTGTGCAGGGATTGGGGTGTTCTGATAACTGCATTTTGGGGCTGCTGTTCACATTTGGTAGAAAGGCAGAGCCCTGCTGTGCAGTGTTTGAAAAATGGATGAATTATGCAGTGTAGAGGGGGAGAGTGAAGCAGGAAAAAACCTTCTATCAGTGCTAGCTGTGCTGTAGGATCAGGTCAAACGGGTCTGTAAACAGTCTTTGGCGTAGTGCTCTCTGACTGAGGGGGGTTTGTGTCTCACCGAGTGACTTCTGCCCCACTCGTTTTTATATCCGATCCTATTTTTGGAAGGATTGGAATTCCCCTCCTTAGGTAAAAATCGGTTCTGAAAATGGATTTGCGTGTGGCACCACATGTGATCCTTGAAGCTTCTGACTTCGTTAATGATATAATAGTAATGCAAACACAACAGAGCTGGGTTTGCACGGTACGCAGGGCTGTAGCTGTGTTGTTCTCAGGTCGCTTTGAGTCTAAAACCTGGGTGGTTTTTTTTTTTCAAGTGGGAGGGACAGTCCTGGTTGCTCAAGGGTAGCACATGGTGTCAGAGATTCAAGACGACTTGCTTATTTCACTTGCAAAAAAGGCAAGTTTGCCCTCTGGTTCCCAACACGCAGATGTTTTTTACAACATTACTTTTGCTTCAACATTCAACTTCCCGCTTGAGCTACAGCTGTTTGGTGCCCGCTTCTTTTTCTGCGTCTGGTTTGACCCTGGGAAGCTGAAAACGCAGTTGAGAGGAGGCAGACTGAAAATGACTGATTTCCGTTGTCAAAACTGGTAGAAATGAAGGATAAATACAGCACACATCACAGTGAATTTCTAGAGCCGTCAATGCAGTGACCATCGGGGCCAAAGGTCCTGCTTTCAAGAAGGATTAGTGGAAATTCTCCTTGGTTTGGAGATCAGGCTTCAGAGGGCAAGGGAAGCAGCAATGAAAGTTACCAGAAAATGAAAATTTGGCAGCTGTGTTTCAGCAGTCAGCAAAGAAAAAGTATCCCAGAGCATAGCAATGTCCAAAGTGGGCAACAGCTGTTGAAAAATCTGAGGCTAGCCACTGAAATCTTAAACCCCCAGAGACAGGTGAGGGCTGGTGTGCTGTGCCTTGGGCTGTTTTGTGCCACAGTTGGGGTTTCGGTATGGGGGAAGCGTTGTAATATAATCTAAAAAATAGACTTTAAATGGGACTGCTTGTAGATTTTCGTGGGCAAATGGCTCTCTTGCTAAGTTTGCAGAACATGCAAACCCACTCACGGGCTTTCTTCCTGGTGGGCTCTTGCCGTTTTTTATTTGGATAGCTCAGTATTACAATTATTGCTTTTCATGTCGGAACAATTTGTTCTTCTACGCACAGGCGTGTTTACTACTGTGTGCCTCAGAGTTTGCCTTCCCTCTGTAAAAGGACACCAAAAAAGTCCTGTTGGCATGGAAAACAACCAAAGAGAACGAACCTGTTAATCCACAACTCTGTAAACATCCCTCCCGGCGATGCAGAAAACTTCCCTTTTTTTTTAAAGACTTATGCTTTGATACGATTTCCACTCTGGGTAGTGAGCTCAGTGGATTTCCTTAGAGCCGGTTGACCGTGTGGCCCTAAAAATACCCGTCGCGTTAAGGCAAACAAAGCGCAGCTGTTGAGTTCGGGGCTCTGCGCTCTGTGAGGAGGATGCCCTGGGGGGTGCCAGGTGGGAGGGAAGAGGCTGCTCCCGGCAGGGTTCCCAGGCGGGCATTGGGAAAGGGCGCGGGGGCCGGATCCTGGCAGGCTCTGAACGTTTGTCCTTTTCTCTGTGCCTGTGTTTTCCAGGTGCACCAGCGGCTGTCTCCTTGGCAGAGCGTGAGAGTGGTGTATTGCAGTACCGTAGTGCCCTCTGATGGTGAGTACGCTCCTGCCTCGCTTGGGCTTCCCTAACTCGCCTTTCATTCCCTGCCCCCTTTCCTGCTTGAGGCTTTTTTGCCCGGGCACCAATCCACTTCGGAGCCGAGGAAGCGACAGAGAGAACAACGTCAGGAAGAATTAAGTTTTCTATGAGCTGTCCTTACAAAACTGGAGGGACTTCATAAAGAAAGATGGAATTGCGTGCAACCGTCCAAATCTTTTTGCCAGACTTCTTTCTGATGTAGCTGTGAGGTCTGCGTGATCCCTCTGGACATGAGGAAGAACTACATCTCCTGTGCAGTGGAACAGATAGCTCAGACAGGCTGTGGAGTCTCCCTCACTGAGGATACTCCAGAGCTGTCTGGACACAATCCCATGTGCGCTGGGATGTCCCTGCTTGAGCAGAACTGTGGTCCCTTCAGCTGGCCCCTACCTGCCCCCTGAAGTCCATTTCTGTAACAAAAGTGCAGTTCAGCTGCGTGCCAAAACGGTCAAAAGCATCATTGTGAAGCCAAGGCAATATTATTCCTTTATTTAAATTCTGGGACAGCTCAGACATGGAGCATTTTTTGATAAGGTTGTCAGAGGGTAAAGCAAAAGGATGCACCGGTGGAACTTGAAAAAATCTCAGTGTGCTACAGTGCAAAGAGGAAGGGAGCAGCTCGCTGCCTGCTTAACATCTGCGTGCTCTGCACAAGGAGTGGAGCACTTGTGCTGGCAGACATGAGCATTGAGCGGGTCCTCTCCTCGTTAAGACTTGTTAATGAGCTCTGAAAGTAATAAATGAAGGGTTCCTGCTTCCCCTGCCAGGATAACAAGCGTGCAAAGACAAAGAGAATGTGGCTGCTCTGTAGAGCTTACATGAGAACCTGGGGGATTAAACAGGTAGAAGTGTAGAGGGTGTGTAAGGTGGAGATATCTGCCTGTGCCTGATTTGATTTTACCTCTCCTCCTTTATGCTTGAATAATTCTCTCATTATTTCTTCCAATCACTTTGCCTTTACTAGTGGCCAATGCTCAACACTGGCTTCTTTGGCCACACTTTTTTCTTTTACTATACTTCGGCTTGACCTCATTTGTTGCTCAAGTTGATCTTAGGCAAAAATAGAAATATTTTTTAAGAAATACCCATGACCTGTTGCTGATGCACATATGATTGAGTCAAAACTTGGTGGGGCTTGGATGGAACTCGTACCTCGAAGCAACCCTAGGCTTAATATAGTGTGTAAAGCTTTCCAAATCCTCCATGGTCTCATTTAGCACCATTCCTGGCCAGGCTGTAGATGACTATAAATGTAAGTGAAGCACACTTGTATAAAATTAATTTCTTTAATGTGTCCCATGCATTTAAATCCTGGCTTAACATTTAACTAGGGGAAGATTGGGTGAAACCTCAGCCCTGTAATTAGTGAGGTGCCAAATGCTTTTCCCACTTGGTAACCTGTGAAGTAGATGCAGGAGGATGCCCAGGGCTGTGGGAGAGAAGAGTGAGGCAGCCATATCACGGAGGGCTTGTTAATAACTTTTACTGGAGCTGCCTGCTGCTGTCTGTTAGGTTTGTGTTATTGTGTCCTTCCGATTTCCTTCTTTTCTTTGCCTCAAAATTCTCTCTTCAGTGCAGTAAAAATCTGACCAGCATTACTTGTGAGGGAAGTGTTGAGAGGATGGACCTGGAATAATGGACTTTGCCCACCAATGAATTAAGCCTGGAATTTACATTTCCAAGGTTTTTTTTGAGGAAAACACAAAGCAGTTCTATTTACAGACTTACTGACCCTATCTTACGAAGGGAAATAATTTGGTCTTTAATACTTCACCAAAGCTGGAAATGCTAATTGCAAGGCTTTGTTTGTGCTCCTAATGCTGCTGACTCCTAAAATGCAGCTCCTGGGAGGCAATTCCTCCAGAGCTGACTGTCCTGGAGCTCTGGCTGTGGTGTGCTACCAGTGGGGATACTTGGAAAAAGTGTCAATGCAAGCACTGTTCTCTCTTCTGCTCTGCAAAAAAACCCAAACCATTTTAAATGTAAAGAAAAGCTGATAGCTGGTGTCGTAACAGCTGCTGCTAAGGAGCTCTGGATTCTGTCTGTCAGTCCAAATAAATTAGCACTTTGCTTTATTTCTTTTCAGTAAATATCTGATTGTTGTCTCTGAATTCTGTGCTTCGAAGCACTAAAGCTACTAAAATCCTGTCAGATGCCTGAGTCTTGAGAATAGGCATTGATAGGTTTTCAAATCCTGAGGCCTCTTAGGATGCTTCAGTTGTTTTGGATGTCCATACTTGGTTGCTTCTGTGTAGTCTTCAAGGACTTGAAGACAGCAATCCCTTGCAAGAGGGAAAAAGCTTTTTTATGCTTGATTCATTTCATGAAGGTGTGTGGTGGTTAAGAAAGAGAATTATTCTGGCTTTGTGGAAGTGCCCTTGGTAAATCCTTTCTCAATATCCACAATCCAGCAATTTTGCAAAGGTGTGTTGGCCCAGGACTGGTCCTCATAGTTCTCTTTGCTAGTTAAAATATCATTATTTGCCTTTTATTTCTGCTTCTTTCCACTTTTTGACTGACTGTTTTTGATGCTAGCTGCTTAAAATGACTTAGCATGTCAATCCATGAGTTCAGGGAGTTTAAGGAGACAGGAGCTGACCCAAAGCTACAACAGGTTGGGATACTGAGGCAGATGAATTGTGGGCGGGGTGTGACTGCACCATCCTTGAGACACAGTAAATGCTCTGAGCAACGAAAAACCCCTTATGTATGTTTTTACATAAGGAAGACACCTATAAAAGCAAATTATTTTGAGGTGTGCTGTTATATCTTAGCAACTCACTTGAGGACAGTTATGTCTGTGATTCAGTAAAGGGCTTGGGGAATGTGAACTTTTCACTTTTCTATGGATGGATCTCACGAAGCACACGGAGCAGGTTGTGGCAGTAAAATAATAACCAGCTTACAGCTCACACAGGTCACTACCACCATGGATTTTAGCATTACAGAAATCCTCAAGAACGCTCTCAGAAAAGCTTCTGGCAGCACCAAAGAAATGGAAAATCTTGTTTTATCTGCACCTGAGTGGTGATGCCTGTCTGGAGAAGTACAAAGCATATCGATCCCATGAATTTTAGATGAAATGACCTTGAAGCCTAAACTCGCAGTGCTGCTCTCCTACACCCTCATGCTCCTGACTGCTTTCTTACGTGTCCTGCCGCAGGACAAGGAGGAGGAAACCAAAACTAAACAAGAATAAAAAACATTTGAAGTGGGTCCTTCCTTGATATTTCCTAATAGACACAATCTGCCTTTGTCTCCGGAGCTATAAATCCTGATATAAACAGCAGTGTTTTGTCTTCCGTAGTCCAAAATGCTTTTATTTTCAAAACCTAACCAAAACATACCGTGTTGCCATGTTATGGCTTTTAGATAGCATGCTGCCTTTAGGACAAAGCTGACTGTGTTTAGAGTAAATAACTTTTACAGAGTACAGAAAATGACTGCCAAGTTACTGGAGTGAGAATCTCAGCTATCCCTCCGTTTTTCTTTGGCCACATCTCTTGAGAACACCACAAGTTTAGTCTGTTATATTCAGCTTTTAATCAGGTCTTTCTTCATGGAACAAGCTGAGAAGATGTGCTCTCTTTTAATGCCAAGCTTGTGTTTCTGTTGTCTCTGTAGAAGTGACGGTGGTTTACCAAAACGGGTTGCCTGTGATTTCTGTGAGCCTGCCATCGCGGCGCGAGCGCTGCCAGTTCACCCTGAAACCCATCTCAGACTCTGTGGGGGTGTTCTTGCAACAGCTGCGAGCGGAGGACAGAGGAATTGACCGGGTTGCAATCTACTCAGCAGGTACTCCTGTTTGCAGACCGAATTGATTTACTTGCTTGCCAGCTGTTTGCGTCCGGCCTTTTGCTTTTGAAGTAAAAGTTTGCTGTGGTGCGAGTTCTTCGACCTTCCTGAAAGAGCAGAAGGTAGAAATGTTATTCCTGGAGGGAGGATATCGTGTAGTCAGGGCTGCTGAGGAAATCAATCCCAATGGAGATGTTTTCTGCTCTTTTCTATTTATTAGGAGAGGTGCCAGCTATGCCACCTAGGTAGAGGTTCTAATGGATTTATAAGGAATTGGGTGTGGAAAGTGGTACACGGGAAACAGTATCCTGCTTTAGCCATGAGGACTCAGACCTGTTTCACCTTTCCCTTGTCCTGGCAAAAAGTGTGGTCTTTTGGAAAGAACCAGAAGCCAAACAGCTGGATTTGGGATGGTGTTCCAACTTAGCCAGGGCGCCTTTGTGTCTTTGTTCCTCCTGCCTAATGCCCCCCCGTGTTTTCCTTACAGATGGCACCCGTGTGGCCTCCTCCACGGGCATAGACCTGCTGCTGCTGGATGACTTCAAACTGATCATTAATGACGTCTCCTACCACGTCAGACCACCAAAGAGAGGTAAAGCAGCCTGCTGCTGCTCAGCCCTGGCAGCACATTTCTGTATTCAGTTCCCTGCCTCACTGCAACGGGCTTTATTAACTTGTTCAGGAGCATGAAGCCTTGTTTCTGAAGGAAGGCCCTGTAGCTTCTAATCCTGCCCTTGGAGCCTAATTTAAAGGTATCCAAGTAATCGGAATAATCACTAATGAAAAGCAGATATTTCATTCTGTTCAAAGCGAGTGCCCCCAGCCCTCAAGAGGAATAAACAAAGAAATAGAATTCCTTTCAATTTCGAAGTTTTTCAAATATTTTTTTTTTAATTACTGAAAGTAATTTAATTTATCTTGTTCTGAAGGAATACAATACAAGATGGGAATTAGATTGAAATTTAGATTGTCTGGTTTGGAAGAATAAATTGTTGCTTCCCCTGACAGCTAACATTGTTTCCATTTAAGTGCCATACTTTGAATATTGCAGATAAACCTCAAAACCTTGTTAGCTACCTAACAGTGAAATAAAGGAGACTGTGTTACAGAGACCCTTAGGAGGCTGTGTTACGGAGAATCAGGTAGGAAAGGAAGGGAAACCAACCTAGTTTGAGTCAATAAGAAAATCCATTTCAATAATATTCTTTGGACGTGTGTGATTTTCACGATGTGAAAACCTGCAAGAAGCTTTTGAGACTCTTCAGCATTACTGGGGAAGGCAGGAACTCAGGGGTTTTATCTGCCCTCTTTCTTCTGGGCAGCTTCATAACCTTCATGAAACACCAGGTTCTTGTATGCCCGTAGTTACTTCTGAGGATTTAAACAAAATGCACAGCTTGAGAAATGCTGTTCTGTTTGGCTCGTGGCTCACAGACGTGGGGGATTTCATTGTTCTGTTTATTCTGGAATTGGGAGTGCAGTACTGGGTGAGATGCTCCTTTCTCCCCTTAATATGGGGTAGACTGACCTCTACTAGGGATGATTTTTTTTTTCCCCATCTCATTAAAAGCACCTTAGCAGAAAACTCTCCACTAAGACTGGGTCTTTAACCACACACACAACGAAGTGACTCTGCTGTCACCCACTGCGTGCTGACAGGTGAGCTCTGGGATCACCAAGGTTCCAGGAAATTGTCTCCTAGGATGCACTTACCCAGGAGGTTTCTGTAGTTGGTGCTAAAATGAAATTGCCTGCAGATAGGCACTGAGATTAGTTCTGTCAAACTTTTCAGCTACTGCTTTTGCATTTTTACAAGATCACCTTGTGTACTTGAAAATGGAAATGCCAGAATATTGTGGTTTTAAGTAAGTATTTCTTGGTCACCTCACATGGGTGGTGGAACACATGGATTTTTCTTCGTAGGAGAACAGGAGCCCTTTAACTGGAATGAAATTATATACTTTGTGTGTCTTGGCACAGGCAACTGAGTCACTTTTTTTCCCTTGAGCTGCTGGTGTTAAAACTTAAGCTGTCCATGGCTTTTTGATTGGGTAAAATCATATTTTGATAACTTTAGGTACAAGTCCAAGGATGCTACAAAAAGATTTTATTTGATTAATGTCAAAATCTTTTGCTTTAATTTCAAACTTCTTTTTTTTTTCTTTCCCCCTATGTGAGCTGTAAGACAATACAAGTAGTCACAACTCCTTTACAAACTGGTGGATGGGAATCCTTTTTGAGTTGGAATGCGAGGATAAAGGTGTTTTTTGAGTTGTGGCCCTGATCTTGTTTCTAGATAACCTTGAGGGAGAGCTTGGCTCCTCTGCAGGCAGCACAGCAAGGGCTGTTACTCACAGAGCATTGGGAAACAGTTCTTGGTCCTGGCACTCAAAATGCTGCTCCTGGGGCTGTCTGGGGTCCCTAACCCACAGTGTTCAGTTGCCACCAGCAGGAACTCTGGCTGCTGCTGCTCTGTACTCTGAGTTCTGCCTGTGTCTTCACAGCTGCTGGGATGGCTCGTAGCTCGTTTAGTTCATCTGGCTCCTATATAAATATGAATCAGAAGCAGCTGTTGACATCTGGCCAGCTTTATAGAACATCTCTTTTTCCTTTGTTCTTATCTGGTTTTAGGAATATCCACCAGTAAAGCCTTTCTTTCAAGGGAATCCCATTTGTCTGAGAGTGCTGGAGCTCTTCCAAAGACTCCTTTGTTGAAAAGATACTTAGGTTTGTTTCCTGCGCAGACTAACAGCCCTTTCCCAAGGGCACGTGAGAAGCCCTGTGGGTAGGGTTGTAAAATGCAGCCTCTGCTTTTCCCTAGAGCTCCTAAGCCATGAAAATGCCACGACGCTGAATGATGTGAAGACGTTGGTTCAGCAGTTGTACACGGCCTTGAGCATCGAGGAGCACCAGCTGAACAAGGAGAAGGAGCTGATAGGGAGACTAGAGCAATTGAAGGAGCAACTAGCACCTCTAGAAAAAGTAAGGAGCTTCTCAGTGTGTTGTGTTTATCCTCCAAAAGCAGCCTGAATGTATTTCCAGGTTTTAATTGGGTCCTTGGCATGTTTCAAATGATTTTAAGATCACCGAAGCGAGTGTTTACCAAACCATGTCTGCTTTTAGTTTCTGTGGAAATACACAGTTTCCTTGCTCTAAGTAATTGGAAACGAGCTTATTAGTAAATAAAGACTGGGGCTAATGCAACAGAACATCTCTGAACATAGAGAAATAAATACTTTCCTGAGGCATTCAGAGCATGCTCAGAGTAAATATAGGTGACAGCAAGATAGTGATGGAAAAGAAGTTTAGGTTTGTTTGTATAAGCATCACGCGTAATCAAATCATGTTTCAAACTCCCTAATGTTATTATTCATATAAGGGGCTATTTTTACATTACTATCTCTTAACAACATGAACATAATTACTTCTGAGACTGCAAGGTGCGTGTTTCTGCCTTCTGCAGGTACGGATGGAGCTCAGCAGGAAAGCAGAGAAGAGGACAACCTTGGTGTTGTGGGGAGGCCTGGCCTACATGGCCACGCAGTTTGGGATTCTGGCCCGCCTCACCTGGTGGGAATATTCTTGGGACATTATGGAACCAGTCACCTATTTCATCACCTATGGTAGTGCCATGGCAATGTATGCTTATTTCGTAATGACCCGCCAGGTAGGACTTGCTGTGCTGGTATTGACACTTCAAGTAGAAGACTTGCTCTGAGCTCTACTCCCTAAAAAAAAAATAACCAAGTTGGGCCTGGTTTGCCCCTTCCTTTATGCTCTTGGAAGCCAGATGCCACTTGTTGAATTTATGCTGGCCAGGGAGGTGGTGTGTGGCTGTGGGGTGTTCTCACGCTGGTCCTGGCTGGCTGTCTTACCAGAAATGCTTTTCTTTGTTTGGGGCCTGACTGCTGTAGCCAAAGAGATTCATCTGCTGGCAGATATGGTCAGTACAGACAGGTGTGGCTGCCTTGAGGGAAGGCCACTCCTCTCACATGTCATGCTGGCCTTTTTAAAGAGCTCCAAGGATCAGGCATCTTGTTGGAAATGCCTTTCACGGCTCTAGCCTCCCATCCAGATGAACAGTCAGTCTCTGGATCCTTGTATTTGTGGCAGATTCTCTATGGATTTTCTAGTGCGTGGTTTGTCTCGTCAGTTCCTAATCCTGCCTAAATAATGAGGAAGGGAGGGCTCCAAGTGCCTCTGCCATCAGAACAGATGCTGCAGGTATTCCAGCATGAGCAGTCCCAAGGGTCTGTCAGCTGCTTCGTTTCAGGGACAGTATTTGTAGCTTTTCCCCCTCCTTTTTTCCCCGTCAGTATGAAATCTTAGTTCTCTGTGTGGAAGGATTGGCACACTGGGGACAGGGGGAAGGTGAAGGTAACTCGCTGCTGGAGTGTAACAAATGAGAGGAGAAGCAAATGTCTGACTTTGCAGGGTCTGGCTGGGATGGAGTTAATGCTCTTCAGAGCAGCTGGTGTGGTGCAGTGTTTGGCATTTGTGACCAGGACAGCCTTGGTAACACAGCAGTGCTTCTGCTGTTGCTGAGCAGTGCTGGTACAGCACCAAGGCCTTCTCTGGTGTTTTGTTTTTCCCTGGTCTGCCCCCTCCTAACCCCCCTGCTTCCCATCCCTGGGAATAGCCTGGGGGTGGGTGAGGTGTTGTGAGGGCGCACATCTGGGACAGCTGTCCTGCACAGACCGAACTGGTGCTCCACACCACATCCTGTCACATTTGGGAGTTAACTGGGAGGCAGTCTCTCCAAAGCAGCTGTTGCTAACAGTCTGGCTGGGCAGGAGGTGGTGATTGCTTTTGCATCACTCTAATGTTGTTGTGGGTTTATTTCCTCAGTTATTTAAGTGTCTTTAACTTTACACTTGTCTTTTTTTCTTGGTTTTTTTCCCTACCTTTGGATCCTCCTCTCTCCCATCCCGCTGTGCAGCAGTGAGTGACTGGGTGGGGGTTTAGCTGCTGGCAGGGGCCACTCCCCGCTGTGTGAGCTTTTTCCAGGCTTGTGCCTTCTGTCAGAAACTGGTCATCCTCCCAAACACACCTGAGACATCCTGTGCTGCCTCCCTGCTCGAGCTTGATTCCTGTTTTCTCTCCTTCTTTTCCTCTTTAGGAATATGTTTATCCAGATGCCAGAGACAGACAGTACTTACTATTTTTCCATAAAGGAGCCAAAAAGACACGATTTGATCTAGAGAAATACAATCAACTCAAGGATGCAATTGCTCAGGTAACAAGAATTTTTCCAGAAACAAGATAAAGAAATGACTCCTCGCTAGCTCTTCATTACCATTAATAGGCACACCTCAAGCAAGAATGAATGTGTTTTGAGTTTTCAGCCCATTTTCTTGTCAAAGCCCTGCTGCAGTCACTGAATTGGCTTTGATATTCTCAGGAATAGAGCTGCTGGAAGCATAAATCAACACTGAAACCCATATCCATCTTTAAGTGCCTTTCAGAAAGTGCTGGCAAAGCTTGGGTTGCTTCAGACTCTTTATGCCTCAGAGGAGCCTAATTCAAGATTTCTTTTCTTCTCAGCTCCTACACACCAGCTGGATTTAGTGAGGAAAGAAGACTTGAGTCCATTCAGTTCAGGTCTTCCTGACGTAGCACTTCAGTGCAGTCCTGGAAAATAACGTTCAGAAAATGTAGCTGTATTGTTAAAGACAGTGGGGGAAGATTTCTCAGGCTCTGGAGACAGACACTCTTGACAGATTATCCACATTGTGGGATCTGATCAGCAAAAGGACTCTGATAGAGATGTTTCCTCGTGTTTCTCAGAGCTGTATTGCAGAAGGATGGTGTGAGCAGAAAAAGCAGAGTTGCCACATTATTTTCACTGCTCTCTAACATCCTTTATTCCCAGGAAATGACAGTGTAAAATATCCAGGGCAAAATGAGTTCTATCCCTGCCTTGGAGAAGAAACTGCATAAGGAAGGACCCACAGGTCTTTCTGGGGTTTTTTATGCCATGTTGAATACAGACACCATATTTTTCAGGAGCTTTTCTTCTAGGAACAGCCATCCCCTAATAGTCTAGTTGGGTTATTGATCTGTTGGGTTTTTTTTAAATTTTTATTTTTATATTTCAATGAGTTTATGGGGATCCAAATCTTTCCTACCCTATTCCTTTAAGTGGCTGTGTGCAGACAAGTTCAGAGAGCTACAGCTGAGAATGGGTTTCCTAAATATGGGCCTGCAACTTAATTTTACCCTAAATTTCCTGCTGGACTGGGGAAAAACGAGGAAATGTGGGAAAGCTTTTCTTTCCCTAAAGGGAAATGGTACTGGGGCATGTTGTTTTGGGAGCTTGTGCTTTATAGCCTGTCTTTTACTTTTAGGCAGAATTGGACCTTAAGAGGCTTCGAGACCCACTGCAAGTTCATCTGCCCATCCAGCAAATTTCTGAAAAGGACTGATCAGCAAAGAAGCTCTGAACCCCGGCAAAAAACCTGTTCATAGCTCTTGCCTTTTTTAATTAAAGCATTGCAGGTGGAAGCTGGGACGTGGTGTTGGGGGGTGGAGGGTTTTTACCTTTAATCAAGACAAAGGACTGTAAAGGGGGAAATTCTCTTAAATCTGAAGATGGGACATCATGGAATGTTAGTTCTGAAAAGGGCTTGGCAAATAGTCACATTTTAAAAACTGTCAGAATGGCGATTGTGTACAAATACAGGATTGGGGGGGTTCATGAAAAGAATGTAATGCTGGGGTGTAGGGGTGTCTTCTTCCAGCTTTGCAGGGTCTGCCTCTTGATAAGACACCAGCAGCCTGCTTAGCTTTTTAAATTTTCCTTTACCTGATTCCAATCTCTCTTTCNTTTCTTTTACCTGATTCCAATCTCTCTTTTTCTCTTGAAAAAAAAAAACAAAAGGAGAAAAAAAAAAAAAGAACAAAGAATCCAAGCCACCTGGAGCTCTGGCTGGTGATCAGAACTTGCACTCCACCGCCATTAACACGCACACTTCTGGTCAGACCTGGTCTCTTTTATAAAGTTACTACAAGACTGCTTTCTACTGGAAAACCGTGAGCTTCCCCTTCCCAGCCCACCCCCCTGTGCTCCACTGACTTCCTCCTTTGCTTATTTGTAGCACAGATTGGTTGTAGCCAAGTGAGAGAAGGAATGAGTTTTCTCGTGGACGTTTGATAATCGATATTTTTGGGTTATTCCCTAATAACTCTATAAACTTTGCGTCCCAGCACCCTCGAGCTCCTCCTAGAAATCCATGGCAGCATTGCATGAGCGGTTTTTTTATATTCAGTCTTGAGGGAGCGAGGTTCCCCTCTCCCTACCCCAAATCTGAGAGCCACCTGGACTATGACATTATGAAGGATATTAAAGGATGACAAAAGTGTTGCCAGAAATCGTGACTCCTGCTTCTAAATGCACAGTTTTGGAACGTGGAATAACGAAACTTGATACTTGACTGCTCGTGTCATGGGATAAGAAGGTTTCATATTTCGTCAGAGCATTTCCCTTGCCCAGAGCCTGGGGATCTTACAGTGCAGGACACAGAAGTGCTTTGGTCCTGTAGCACTTAACCCCTGATTAAGTAGCTTTAAGTGAACTTTGTGTCCACAGGTCAGAATTTCTTAGGAGTGGCTAATGACATCTCTTGTTCTTAGCTAAAAAGAAATAAAGGAAGGAAGGTCAACCCATTGCCCTCTCTCTTAGCCCAGGCTGGCTGCTTTCTAAGCAGATAAAACATCTCTTCACTCAAAGCAGGTCAGTCTGCTTTAGCACCCTGCTGATAAATGCTGTGGAGACAGGATGGAGGTGGGAGAAAGACACTAAACTTTATATACTGAAAGGCTGGCTGCTTCTTTTTTGATGTTTCACTACTACTCCTCACTGTGTCGTGGAAAGAGGCTTCTGGTTTTTTCTTTTTTTTGGAGAGCCATGTTTTAAAAATATAGGAAAGAAAATAATTCAGTATTAACTAGATGCCAGGTGCCTTGCAGATGTGGAAACACAGCTGGGATTGCTGCCTCTTCTCACTCAGTGGCATGTTGGACCGAATGGGTGCATGTTTCTAGTTTTGTTTTTTTTTTTTTTCCCCTTCCCCTTTTCCTCTGTCTTTCCATTTAATTACATTGTGTGATTATTTTTTATCTGTTTGATCCTGTTTGTGTGATGAGTTTTAAAAGGAAAAAAAGTGAACACAATCCTGTAGCTGAATCCTTGGTGTGTGTTTGGGATGAGGGAGGGAGCATGGAGAAAAGTCCTTCTTTAAGAAAAAAAAAACCAAAAAACCAACAAAAAAAAGAACTGAACATGTGTAAAATCCTGTATCATTTATGACATATGTATAAAAGAGCAATGTACTTCTGGAACAATAAATAACTATTCAATTTTTGAATCAGTGCTCTTGAATAATATTATTTTCCCCAGCTGAGAAGAGAATATTCCCTGTGTGGCAGCTCTCTCCTGAGTTTCCTCCGTTTCTTTTTGTTTAGGTTGTGTCTTCTTGACCGACCCTACCTCAGCGAGGCCGTGGTGATGCAGCTCATGGCTTTCCTGAAGAAGCCTGGATGGAGATCTGGCTGCCAGGCCTGGCTGCCTAACACAGGGATCTCGGCAGCAGTTGAGGTGGTGAGGTAGAGGTAGAGATACTCGGTCTAGCAAAGATCTTCCTTTGTTTGGCCAGCATAGTGACAGGATAGGAATAAATATGGGCAGGTAACGCCCAGCAAGCCAGAAGAGAGGTACCTGTGCTGTCAGTGGATTTCTATACTGCACTCAAGTGCTGTTTTGGAGAAAAACTGCAATGTTAGGCTTCAGTTCCTTTCTTTCTGGGCCCTCGAGTGGTTTGATTTGTCCTGGTGATATGTGACTTGTTCATTAACTTTGGGAATCAGCAGAGTGTGCTTTGTCCTGACTTTATGGGTTATTAGGATGAGATGTTTGGTGCAGGTTTCCATCGTGCCCATGGAAAAATTACCTATTAAAAAAAAATTACCGTCCGTGATGAGCTAGTTTTTGAAAAAAACAACTCTTGTGTTTCTCAAAGCTGGAGGGGAAGGTCTGGAAGCTGTTTGTTGTCTCCTACCTTTAATCACTGTTGACAGGCCTCCTTCCTCCAAGCTGCCCTTAATCTGCTGCTGCCCCCAGGTCAGCTGCTGCCACCCTTGGGTGAATTGCTTGGTTCAGTTGCATAAGAATTTATCCATTTTGATGTCCAGGAGAACAGGAGACTTCCTGACATCTTGGCACCGCCATCTCTATTTTGAAAGCAAGAAGATGCTGTTACAAAACTGTTCCAGCACATGCTTTCATGATGTTCTGGAGACTGTGTGGGTAACGAAAGTGCCCTGAAATCCACAAGCCTCCCACTCCAGTCTCGGTGCCTTGGAATGCTAACACTGAAGGGAAGGGCAGGGTTTGTTTGCTCTCCTGATCCACGCTGTTGTATCTCAACATCAGCACACTCTCTTGCAGCAGCTATTTCCCCTTTGGGAGCCAGGCAGGTGACAGGGTCCTGTCCCCCTGGCAGCACTTGCAGAGCAGGCAGTGCTGCCTGAATTTTAATGTGCCTCTGCATTCCTCAGCCCCGGTGAGGGAGAAGCAGCAGGGTGCACTGCAGTGCTGGGATGCTGCTTTTTCTACCAATTTGGTCATTCTTCTGATTAACCTCTTCTGTGTGGGAGCTTTCAAATAAATCCATGCCAGTTCAGAGTTTCCTGGAGAACTGCATTAAGTTCCTTTTGCCACACCTGTGAGGCTCTGCCTTGCAGGCCCCTCCGGGGAGAAGGTGTTCATGGCTCCTCTTTCCTGAGGAGCAGAGAAGAAACCCTTCTTCTCTGCCTCCTGTAAAAAAAAATGCCTGGCAGGCAGCAGCGATGATCACCTTGCTGCAGTTCTTCCATATTGGCTTTAAGGAGGGTTTGCATGATGCTCTGAAGCTGCTGTTGGCTGTCAGCTGTGTGAAGCTGGCCAAGCTGCCCTGTCTTTGAGCCAGTGGACCCAATTTCTTTGAGATCCCCTGGGGTTTGTGTGTGTGTGTGTAGTTATAAAAGCAAGCTTTTTTCCTCTGTGCCCCATTGTATGCCTTCATTTCACAAGGAGATTTTTATATCTCAAGTATTCTTCTGCCTATCCCAAGAGATGCTAATTATTCCTTTTTAAAAACCCATCAGGCTTATTTACTGACAGTAAAGGGGTAAAAAGTAAAATTCTGTAATGAAAATGAGATTTGCGGTGTACCTAAGCCCTGAAGCAGGGGAGAAGCTGCTCCTAGGCTGTGCTGCTGTGGCTCTGAGAGCTCTTAAAAGATGAGTCGTCCTTCTCTTTCTGCCCCTGACTGGTTTTGCAGTTGTTGGAATGCTGTCTGTGCCCTACTTCCTTCATCTGAAAATGGAGGAGCATGGAAAACACGCTGGGTCGATAGAACCTGCGGAAAACCACTCTCCAAACACCAAATTCTGCATCACAGTGCTCCACGAAGGGAAAGGAAATAACTGCTTCTCTTAACTAGGAGCGAAGGACTTTCCTGATTTAAGTGGGTTCTCCATTTTGTCCTTATGTGGAGTTTGCCCACACTTCACTCAGCTTTCTGCTCCTTCCCTCTTCTCCACAGCCTTTCCCACTGGCTCTGAGTCCTGGAACAAGTTATTTACAGCAACAAGGCCTATCTCCAAGTCCTTGACTTCAGTGCAATCCATCTCAGCTGCCTGTCAGGGCTTATTGTCAGCGTGCATCCTCCAGTCAGTCCCAGAGCAGGGAGCCTGTCCTGTGGGCCAGGTTCTCCTCCCTCTCTGCGGCAGGAAATGCTGATTAGCTCTTCCTCCTGCTCCTTTCTGGGCAGGTTGCAGGCTCCTGCACCCAGAGCTGGGCTTTACACTCCTCCCAGGCTTTGGTGCATCCTGAGAGGTGGCTCTGGCAAAGCCGAGATCGCCTCAGCAAATGCCAAAGCATTTTTATTCATGAGCCCATTGCAAGAGTTTGAGTTCCCTGTTGTGAGGAAGGTAAAGCCCTGCAGACATCTCTCTTCCACAAGAAGGGTGGTTGCCACCTGCAAAATGAGCATTTTTCTTGTGCTAAGAACAGATATACACAGGCTTTGTAGCAGGTTTAGAAAATCGCTCTTGGATACCAAAATAAAATCCCTGCCCTCTATTTTAGTTTTGCCTTCCTTCTTCATATTTTTAAAGTAGTACTGGTGGCTTCTTTTAAGAGATTCTAACTCGAGCCTGATTTTTTTTTTTTTTTGGGGGGGGTGTTGGCCCCTTTAATCTTTGGGGTGCAAATGTGGAGGTCAGGAGCAACATATTTGTTGTACACGATACAATTCTGTGTACAAAATGCCCTATTGGAGTTGTGTCTCTCCCAGAGCATCTCCTTGCAGGGAGATTTTTTGTTTGGGTTTTTTCCCCTCCATGTATCCTCTCAGGACTAACTGTTACAGCTCCCTGAGGCAGAGATTGTTTGTGGGGGAATTGGAGCCATGAATATCACCCAGAATTAACTGTCAAAGAGAAGGTGCTGATAGAAGAGCTGCTTCTGGTGCTTCTTCCCAGAAATGTTTAATGTGGTAGCAGATTGTCTTCTCCAGCTTGAAACCACTTCCTTCAACTAGATGTTGCGGTGATTTGGGATGGTGTCATCTCTGGGAATGCTGGGGCATCTCCTGCTTTAATGAATTTCTGAGAACTTGATAGGGCCTGTAGGTGACACCTTTGAGGCTCCAATTGGCAATGCTGCAGTTCATTTCTCTGTGTTAATTGTCAGCTGTCAGTCACTTACATGTACCTGTCAAAACCTTGTTATAACAGACTCATCTAGCAGCTACAAAACAAAAGCAGCTGGTGAAGAGATGGTTCAGAGAGCTGTACACAAACCTGTCACAAACAGAGCGTTCCATTCAGGCTTGTCAGTTTTATTTACCTGGCACCAAACGTACGAACCAGCCTCTCGATGAAAGTGGCAAAATAGAAATTGCGGTGGCTTTGCTGTGTTATTCTCTGTTCAATTTTAGTTTCTCTTCTGGGAATTCACATAATCACCTCTTGAGGGTTATCTGCCTTGATAGCTTTGTGTCGTGAATCTGTTCTCCTTTCCTGTTGTTGGGAAAACCTTTCTGGTACTGCACAGCTGTCAGCACAATAGAGCCACAAGATTTTTTTTTTTCCTTGTGAGAGCAATAAAAGTAATTTATTTGGAGTTTTTGATGTTGTTCCCTAGAGTCATTCACCACCGTGCTGGGGTGGAGTAGAGCAGCATGTTGCACTTTACTCCCAGGGGCACACCCCAACAGAGAGAGGCCATTGAGAATTTTCTGTAAAGTACAGTCCCTGCAAGACAGACGAGCACCCGACTCCCTGTCTTGTGCAAATTCAACACGTAAATAATGGAGCCCTTTTTTTTTCCCTGCTGGGGTTTGAAGCTTGGTGTCGTTTCTTAGGCCAGCCTGCTGCAGAAATGCAGGATGCCAAGGGAATGGAGAAATGCCCCCACTTGCCTGATTGTGTGATTACTGTGGGCTCAGCCGCACTCGCTGCTGATGGAGAGCTCTTGGGCTGGGGTAAGAGGGAAGAACCCTTTCTGGGTTTGCTGTAGTACAGAACACATTTCAGTGTCCTGCATCTAGAGCTTGTGGCTATCTCAGCCCACTTTGGTTTGAGCTAGTCAGGAGAGGTTCTCATTTACTCCCTTTTGCATCCAAATGAATTCCATAACGTTAGGATTGGTTTGTTTTTTCAAGACAAGAGATTGTAAGAGCACTGCAGAAAAGTGTCATTACTTGCCTTGTTTGATAATCTCGCTGCCGTGGTCAGGTTGTGTGACCAGGAGGGGCAGGGCCTCTGAGCAGCCTCGGAACAGCTCATTTCCCTGTGGGACACCGGTCTTGCAGTTTGACTGATGTTCCCATTGTAGCTCTGCTCCAAGCACTCCTCTGCAATCTGGGCTCGGAAGGATCGGTGCTGCTCCTTTGGCCGCTATTTCCTGCAGTTAAGGCTCCTTAGCTGCTGTTTTCTGCCTGGAGGGAGCCGTGGAGTGTGACTCCTGGAAGGAGCACAGATAACAAGCACCCATCTGTTCTCCTTTTCCATCCCTTCGGGATGTCCGGGTGGCGCTGGTTAGAATTCTTCTCTGGATAAGATAGTGGAGGTGTCACTGCGGGGCGCTCGGGGCAGAAAACAATAGCAGGTCAAGTCTAAAAAACAAGATGGATCAGTAAGTACATCCCTGCTGTCAATAAGGGGCAGAGCTGCTCTGGGCAGGTCAAGGCTGGAGCTGCAGCCCACGTCCCTTCGGCTTCTTCCTCTGATAAACTCCCAGGAGAGCAATCACACTTGCTCTCCTGGAAGCCTGGAGTCAGAAGCTCCACTGAGAGGAAGGCTGTAAGAGCCACAGTCTGCACGAGGACTTGCAAGCCTCTGTCCCTTGGGTGGTGGCTCTTCCTTGGCTCAGTGGGATGTTCCAGTATTTGTTTTTCTGTGTTTACTTTGTGGTTCAGCTCCAGCCGGTGTCTTCGATGGGTGAGTAAAGAGGCATTGCCTGATTTCTGTTGGCCGTCTCTGAGCCTTGCTATTTCTTAGGTGAAAGACTGGAAGGTGGGAGAAATATCCCTTTTCTTTGAAGGTGATGTGAAATTCCTTCCAGTTGGAAAGATCCTTTTGTTACAGAGCTGTGAAGTTTCCCATACTAGGAAAATCTCTATTGCCAAGGCACTGTGGGATTTTCCTCTCCCTTTTGGAGGACAGGCTCTATGAGTAGACATTATGCTACCTTTCCACCTGCTTCCTTGACAAATCTGAACTGAATTTAGTGCCATAATGCAGTGCTGCTGCCTTTATTGCTTAGTTGGGCTGGAGCAGAGACCTGCAGTTAGTTACACAACGCACCCAGGATTAATCTCTGCAGGATGGGGCACTCACCAGGGCTCGCTGGAGCCTGATTTTGTCACCCAGTACATCTGCTGCCATGTCAGCCAGAGAACTAACGACAGCATCAAGCTTACAAATGGAAAAGCTTTGCTTCATAGCTAGTGCTTGTCAGCTTCAATTGCTCAGGCCACCTAAGAGGCATTGAGGAAGAAAAGAACTGAGCCAAGAAAAATGAAAAATAGTGAGCTGGAGACAGTTATTTGTCTTGTGCAAACCCCCAAGCGTGCTGTTTGGGGAGAAGAGGTGAGAGGCTGATCAGTGGCTTCTCTGCTTTTGTGGATTTTTTTGTTTTTTAAACTCAATTTAAGTAATTAAAATGAAAAATCTGCTGCCTAAGACTGCTTGGTGTCTGCAGGGAGGCTGGTGTTGGGGCAGCACTGGCAGGACAAAGGTGGCTGTGAGGATCTGCAGTGTTCCAAAGAGCACCATCTGCCTTTTCTGCTTGTTTGCTTCCCCCTCACTCCTGCCAGAAGCTCTCAGGGGAATGAAAGATGTGAGAGAACGCCACCTCAATTCCCCTGACGTGCCTTCTTCCAGCTCCCTCTGAGCTGCTGCATGTTCATCTCACTAAATTTTATCTTTAAATTATCTCCTGGATGTTTAGGAGACAATGTAATCTCCCTAGATGAGCGTTCCCAGAGTCTGTCTACAAAGGATATTTCATAATTACATGAAAGCTAATGAGAGCATTGGTATTTTTAGTGCTGCCCAGCTGGGAAGCTGACAGGGTATTCCCGCTTCACCTCATTTAGCTTTTAACAACACGAAAACCTTTTCATCTTAGTCAGTGGCTCACCCTAAGGCCACACCAAATCCTCTTGTGGAAACCAAGGGAATTACACTGAGGGAAGCCCGGAGGAAACTCTGTTCAGGACTTATCTTTTCCTTTTGGGTGAAGTCAAACCAGCTTTTGGAGGATGGGGTTTAGAGCGCTGCTGCTGTCTGTGGGTAAGGGCAGACAAGCAGAGGCAGGTGAACAGGAGAGCTCATGAGGGAATGCCTGGTGAATCCCATCAGAGATTCCCTGCTGCATTCCCCTCTGTGCTGCTCGAGAGAACGAGGCTGGTTGTGGTGGCAGTGAATCAGCTCCTCTGCATATATCTTTGAATCGTGGCACTAGAGATTGCTTCATAACCCAGATCCACGCTCCCTGTGCCAGCTCTGCAGCACTCCTGACTCTGGCAGCTGCTCCTGCCTTTTCTGCTGGATTTGAGACCAAGCAAAATGTATCTGTGGCTGAGGAAGGCGTGAGGGATGTCAGATTTGTGAGATATTTCTGTGAGGTAGCACAGCTGTGGGACAGATGTTTACAGAGGACACAGCTAAATAAGAGTGACTTCAAGTCTATTCTCTGCAGTGCTTGTAGCTCCCGCTTTAAAGTCAGAGAAACAAACCAAAATAATGAAACAGGATCATTTGTCTTTGTTTTAGAAAGAGCACAGTATTCCCCCCTCACCCAAACTCCATCACACCATTGTCAAAACAAAACAGCACAGCTTTAGAACTTCAAAAGAAATGTGCCGTGGAAAGTTGAGGCTGTTCCAGTCCAAGATGACTTTTGTCAGAGTGATTGGTTTTATTAGCCTAATTTTAGGAAATGGTAATCAATTTTCCTTACTCAGGGCAGTATTAGCATTCCTTTTGCTTAATAGGGAATTGCTTGTCATGGATAAGTTGTGCTTAATCAGGTGTTAAATGCAAGGCAAAATGGAACCTCTGGACTTTCAGTGAGGAAGCTGCCAAATGAGGGTTAATTAGGAGGAGACTGAAAATTTAATGAACATTTAAATTCTTCATCTATGCTCTCCCTATGGTACTCTCCTATTTTAATTATTTGCAGAAGGTTCAGAAAGGCCTCTGAAAAGGGACACACTCCTTGAGCACTGCATGGACAGACATGCAGCTGCCAGGAAATCCATGGTGTTCGTGCCTTGCCCCAACAAACACTCACTTCACTCACAAACAGCCGATCTCCTGTGCAGATTAGGAGGGTTTGTGGGCTTGCAGGGAACACAGCTGCGTTAAGGGTTTAACTGTTGCTCCCCAGAAGGTCCCAATTCAGACCTTCACGCCCTCTAGGTTTTAAGATAATGGATAAAAAGCTTTGGCAGCTCAGCTGTGAGGGCTGACACTGGCTGTGGATGAATTTTAAAGGAGGCTGCATAATCTGGTTGAGATATAGTCCTTTGTTCTAAGGCAGCTAGGAGAGTCACCGGTGACTTCGGGAGGGGCTTGCAGGTGCTCAGTTCGTACTTGAACAAAGGATTGTTGTCCTAGGCTAGATCCCAGAATGTGTTTCCTATGGCAAAACCTGGACCCCAGATTTGCTTATATCTTGTTTTCTTCCCCCTCAGCTAAACGGCGAGTCAGACTGTTGCATAATGTTGTAAGAGCTCTGTTAATTTACTCATTCCTCCGAGACCTTTGGGATGAGCTGTCAGAATTTTCTGCAAGGCAATGAGTTTGCTGGTTCCACCTTTTCTCCCCAGGGATCTCTCTCTATCAGGGAATGGGACAAGTCAGGGACGGAGAAAAAAACCACTTGTGTAATTACCCATCAACAGCTTGGTTTTGATGTGTGGAAAAGGACTCCCCAACTAATTAAAGTCAGAAAGTGGTAGGTTTATTGACAGCGCCGGGCAACACGCGAGGTAACGCTCGAAAGACGTGTGCAAAGTGCACAAAGCCCTGGCTCTCCATTTATTCCCAAAAATCTTATATATTCATAGAGTTACCCAATATGCATCACTTTACCACGCCTACCCCTACTTGGTATTTAAATGAACTCAAAAGTCCTTTTACGCTTTGGTTTGTTCCTTGAAATGAGTTGGTGGTCTCGTGGGAGGAAGGGCTGGAACGTCTTCTTCGCTTTAAACGTTTCACCTTTGTCTTGTTGGCAGGTCTCTGGTCACTTGGGCCTAGTCCAAGCTCCCCAGCCTGGTTCTGGTTCTGGTTCTGGCTGGTTTTGGGGTCCAGGTGCTGTTAGGGTTCCTTCCATCGTCACGATGGCTTTTCCTCCCTTTGAGTTTCTACAAATGAACTGAATCAGATTAATGGAAGTCCTAATTAACTTAGCTAACTCCATCTGCTAATGATCAACCGTTCCGTCCTGCTTTTAATTTTCAACTAAGTTTCAATCAGTACGTATCACTTCTATCTTTCTAACTATTTTCTTATAATCTTTAGTTCTTTTAACCCTTTGATCCAGTTTGATATCTACCCAGCCGCTCTCTCTCTGTGTGTGTCCCAGCCCTGGACCCCTGCTCTGCCTACATCAGCCTGAACGAGCCCTGGAGGAACACGGAGCACCGCATCAACGCCTCGCACGGGCAGCCCACGTGCGACAGCGGCATCGACGGCGAGTGGTACCGCTTCACGGGCATGGCGGGCGACGCCATGCCCACCTTCTGCATCCCCGAGAACCACTGCGGCACGCACGCGCCCATCTGGATGAACGGCAGCCACCCGCGCCCGGCCGACGGCGTCGTGCGGCGCCAGGCCTGCGCCAGCTTCAGCGGCAACTGCTGCCTCTGGAACGCCACCATCGAGGTCAAGGCCTGCCCGGGAGGGTACTACGTGTACCACCTCAGCAAGCCCAGCGTCTGCTTCCACGCCTACTGCGGGCGTAAGTCCCCCTCGCTGAGCCCCTCTCTCCCCCTTCGGTCCCTGGGAGGCTGCCCGGCTTCTCCTGGCCTGTCCACGAGGCGGTTCCACCCGCTTTGTTCCGCTGGCGGGGTTTTTCCACAGCTGACCTGGCCTCAGGGGTTTAACGCTCCCCGTGGGCCCCGTGGTTTGTCTCGGTGCGCGCTACCGAAGTCAGAATTCGCATCTCTGACTCGCGGCGATTCAACTCGATCGTTTCTCGGCAGCTCTGCTCTCCCAGCGTGGGCCGGGCCTGTAGCTCAGGGGCTGCGCGCAGGGTGGGAAGCCGATGGGACAAATCCTGTGCTTCGGTTGCACGCTCAGTGCTTTGTGCTGACGTTGTTCTTGTCGTGCCCTAGATTTTTATGACATCTGTGATGTGGTGGATTGCCAGGACTCCTGCCTGGACACCAATGACTGCACGTGTTCCCCGGGTACGACACTAGGACCTGATGGCCAGACATGCCTTGGTAAGGGTGGAAATAAGCTGTGCCAGTTGCTTTTCTTCCCTTTGTTCCATTGCTCACACCTCAATCTCTTGCCTTACAAAGCACTATTAAAAAATGACATATCCTGAGAGGAGTTTTCCCCTTTGCTGCCTAGAGCCAGGACTATGATTCCATAATGGTTCCAATATATGACATCCACTCTGGTGCCCTTGCAGCTCCATGTTTGCGAGGCTGGATTTGCTTTCTGCATGGTTCAGCTGCTGAAGGCATAGCAGAGTCTCTTTGCAAGATCATGGTGCAGGATCTTGCAGGTATCACTGTGGTCCTCAGGAAATGCTGTGCAGTCTGGCATTAGAGATTTCCTCTCACGTGCTCTCTGTTGAATATCTCTCCTCTAAAAAAAGGTTTTGCTGGCTGCTCACTAAACTCCACCCCACTTCTTGCCCTTCTGAGACATTGTCCAGGGCCTGGGGCTTGAGGACACCCAAAGTCCCACCACAGCTGCAATGGTTTTAGGCTGCATGACAAGGGGCTATTCAGGGAGCTGGCACTTGGGGGCAGAGACCAGCATGGCCAGGAGGGAGGTGAGAACAGAGTGGGGAACGGTGGGCTTTGGAGGGAATTTGTGGGGGGATGCCCATGAAGTTCTGAAGAGAGAGGGGCTGGGGTTGTGTGTGTGGTGCTGGGGGAGAGCATCTGGGTTGAGAGGTCAGGAAAATGCTGGGACAAATCAAGGGGCTGGGAAGGGGTGACTGTTGGGGTGCTGCATAGCCACACGGATGGATAGGAAGAGGTAAGGGAGAGGAGGGAGGAGGAATCTCATCTGTCACTTGATTTGGCGGTGAAGCTGAAAGCAGAGGTGGCCCATGAGGCTGTGTGGCAGGTCAGTCTGTTCCATAGGGGCTACACCTGACAAGGCAGGTGTGGGTGCTTTCTTTCTTCACACACCTGGTGTCTGTGAGCATCAGGGCAGGGCCCACAGTCATTCCAGTGTGCGGGAGGAGCAGCCTGGTCCTGCTGCAGAGTTACACTTGCTCGCAGTGATTCTGGGAAAGGCTTTTGCTTAAGCAGCTCCACTTGTCTGCAGCCAAGTGGCTGACTGAGCTCTCTCAGATAATTAAAAGCATTTATTGGCTGATTCTGTGCAAGCCTTCCAGTCACAGAAGTGCCCTTGACAAGCACTAGCACTCGGTGAATGTGTGGCAGGCTCAGAGAAACAGATTCCTGCAGCAGGGAGGCACCCAGGAGTCCTGAGCCTGTCTGTGTGTGCTGCAGCTGCTTTCATCCGCCCACGAGCAGGATTTCTGCACTGCTGCTTCTCCTCGAGATTCCCAGATGGCACAGCACCTCAGCTGGCATGATCACACTGGTTCACCTACCTGCAGCCTCTCTTGTGTGGCTCTCTGAACTTTCCAGTAACTTTCTGTTGTGCTGAGTAATTGTGCAATCACATCTCTGAGAGCAACTGAGAGCCCTCCTTACAGAGGAGCCAAATAAATCCCTGTTTGTCTTTCCTAAACAGAGAATGTGCTTCCTTGCCCAGCTCTCCCTAAGAGGGGGCTGAAGCTGCCACAGTAATGCAGCAGAGAAGCTGTGGCTGCCCCTGGATCTCTGGAAGTGTCCAAGGCCAGGTTGGATGGGGCTGGAAGCAACCTGGGATAGTGGCAGGGGATGAAACAAGATGAACTGAAAGATCCCTTCCCCCACCCCGAACATTCTGTGGAGGTTGAGCACCTCCCTGTGCTTCTCCTCAGTACATTATCTGCTTTAAATCCCAGAGCAGAACGGCTGATCCTGAGTTACATTTTAATTGAGGGGTTAAATAAGGTCTTAGACTTCCTGTCACACATCCACCAACTCGGTGCGTTCCCTTTGAATTCTTCAATGCCTGGATCCATGTTCTGCTGAGCTGTGGTTAAAATCAGCTCAGCACTGTCCCAATCCAGTCTCGAGACTTCCAGCCTGTGTCCCCGAAGTGCTGCTTGTCACCGGTGGGGAGGAGCAGGGACAGAGATCTGTGTGTGCTGTAGAACCAGTCAGGAGAATTTCTGGGCCCAGCCCTTGACCAAGACAATCTCTAGGCCCTTCTAACAACATCTCCTAGCCCTTTCCCTTTTCACCTTCTGTTTTTAAGCAGCTTTAGTTTTATTTTTAGAAGGGAAAGTGTGGAGCCTGTCACGTGTGTGAAAAGCAGAGTGTCTGTGTGAGTCTCCTGGACATGTTTCCTTCCTCCCAAAGCTGAGTACTGGCCAAGTCTCTGACTAAAAATACTCAATTCACATTGCTTGTGGAAGGAGACACCACCACCAGCTGCCAGCTGTGGGTACTGAGCATGTGTGGGACCACAGATACCTGAGAGAGCTCATCTCTGACCCGTCTGTTAAAATGGTGCTTTTCTTTTTTCTTGGTTTTAGGCTTCTGACACCTGATAAATGCCAGTGTCTAAGCTGTTTTGATGAAACCTCATGTGAATCTTGTTTGATAGCTTCAGCATCCTGGCCTGCCTAAGAGAAATCCATTTCGTGGCTCAACAAGAGCAATGTCTGTCCCTTCCTCTCTGTTTGATTTGCTTTTTGCTCACAGAGATTAAATCAGGTTGAGGAATTAGAATCTCAAAGTACCTTTTATTAAAAAAAAAAAATTTAAAAAGAAGGGCAGACAGACACAGACTTTAGCCTTTAAAAAAGAGTTAGGAGGAGTTTTCAGAGTTTTACCAAGAGATTTACTGCTGTCAGTGTCACTACTTTAGTGGGATTATTCATTACATTCCAGAGCTTGTTTTGGTTGGTTTTCAGATGAAAATGAGTGTGAGCAGAACAACGGAGGCTGCAGCGAGTTCTGCGTTAACCTGAAGAATTCCTTCCGCTGCGAGTGCGGGGTCGGGCGCACGCTGGGAAGTGATGGGAAAACCTGTGAAGGTGAGGCTTCAGCTACCACAGGCTGCTGGAAACTCTGTAAATCATTCCCTTGCAACACTGGCTTTCTCTTGGCTCCTTGCACCTGGGATTAAATGTCACTGATATCACCCCTGCGCTTGCCAGAGAGGTTGATACTAAAATAATCCTTCAAAGCAAGCAGAGAGAAATCTCCTCATTGTTCTCCCTGCCTTGTCCATTTCTGTCAGGATTTGCTTGTGCTGATCTCCATGGAGGAGAGGCAGCAGTGGCTCTGGAAGATTGATTGTCCAAGCAGAACTTGTAGCTGGATTGTTGGGGTTTGGCTCTGGAGGTTCGTGTGGTAGAGTTTTGTGGGGGCAGGTTTAGCAGCACAGGGTTTTGGCAGCTCACATTAGGCACAGGGTAATGGCATGACATTAGGCTAGAGCGTGAGGATCACTTTAGCCTCCCAGGATAGAGACTGAGCAGAGGGGGTGCCAATCTCTGGACAGAAGTTAAAATTGGGATTAGGGCAGCATTTTGCTCTTCGATGTCTGTGGGTTCTGCTGCTCCGTGCAGCTGCCACAGTTCCTTCACAGTGGTGGCACAGCCGGTTTGAAAACCCTTGATAAATTTAGACTGGTGGCTTAAAGACCAAATTGTGGGCCTGATGTGTTGTCAGTAACAATGTACAAACATCCCTGAGCAGAAATAGGCAAACCCAGCAGAGATCGAAGCGTGCCTGATGTTTTCTGTGGTGAGCTGTGAAAAGCACTGTGCCTCCTCACAGCAAAGCTGCTCTGTGGTGTTCACAGACACTGTGGGGCCTCAGACAAGAAAAACAACTACAGATGTGCCTCACTTTTCAGCTACCCAAAAGAGCTAAATCTGCTCTCGGTGTTCTGCTGGTACATCACTCATCCAGGCAGTGATGCTTTCCTGGGAAATGCTGCTGTGCAGACTGCTCCTTAAGTACTTGTCAAGTTGTGTGGGGCCAGAAATGGTCTGTGGGCTTTGTCCCTGCCACATCCACCTCTGAGCTGCTGGAGCATCACAGAAATGATGTGATGATATTTATTCTGTGTGATATTTATTCCCAAGTGCTGCACTCCTCTGACAGGGCTGGAATAGTCTGTTTGGAAACTCGTTTGTTTCTGCCATTCCCCAAGTTGACTTTTAGGGCCTTTGATATATCATTTAATTTCCCTTCTGGAAGAAAGATGGTGCCTTTCACAAGTTTAACACTGCTGCTGGGGATTTTTACAATCTTGTTAGTGAGTTTTATTTCTGAAGATGGGCCCTCAGCTTTGTGAGCCGGTAGAGAATGGCACGTGAGGTGTGAGCCACCTCACCGTTTGTTGCTAAAAATAACAAAAGCAAGAGATTTAGCTTGATTACATGAGTTGGTGAGGGTGAGTAGAGTTTAAAGTATCTCAAAATTTACATGATGATGCTTTATCCATTGCTTTGACTCGTATGGGGTGTTCAGGCTGTTATTTTCCATGCATTGTATAAGGTTGATTATGGGATTTCCATTCTTTTCTTTACATTCCAGTGAAAACCACACAGTGATTTCTGATGTCAGGCTCGGGCAGAAATATATTTATGATTTGCTTGCCTTATGTTCTGTTATTTTACTGAGAACAGTAGCACTCATCTAGCATATTCCTCCCAGCAGCTAAGGTTATTTGAAAGAAAAAAATCATGATGCTCTACATGAGTAAAAGTGTACAATTAAAAGAGGGGTCTCCACCTCATTTTCTGGGAAACAAACTGTTGGATTCCAGCTGTATTGGTCAGCCTGTTGGTTGGTCAGGGCTCTGTTGGGGCCTGCAGGGTGTGCTGATTTTCCTTTCTTCCCCAGAAATTGAAGGCTGTCACAATAACAACGGAGGCTGCAGCCATACCTGCATTGAAGTGGAAGACACCTACCAGTGTGAATGTCCCAGGGGACTGGTTCTGTCAGAAGACAACCACACTTGCCAAGGTAGGTCAACAAAACCTCCCCGGCAGCTTCTGTCCCCTGAGAGAATGTCTGAAGGAACTTTTCTTCTTGTTTTTGCTGGCTTCTCTTAGTCTGTCCTTTCCAGTTGGGCTAATGGAGCTTGGTTAGCAATGACAGACCATCCAAAAGTGAGAGCCTGGAGATGTTGCTCTTCTACCCAGCTAGGACAACAGCCACAGGGCCCAGCTTGAGTGCATCCTGCACCACGTTGATCGCAGGGCAGTGTTCCTTTACCACTGATACTGCTGAACATCTCCCATTATACTGCTCTGTGCACACCTCTGACAAATGTATGCTGTTAGAAGGGACATTTTCCATGCTTCAGAATCTCAGCTAAAGAGGTCCAGTCCCGCCCAAGAATGGGGTTAAAGAGAGAGGCATGTTTTTTTTCCAAGTATGCCATTCCAGGAAGCATTCCTATGCCTTGAAGCAGGGCACTAACTTTGATATTAGGTGCTCCCGCTGCCCCTTGGAAAAGTGCCTGGGATAGCATCTAAAAATTGACTGTTGCTTCTGCTGTGTAGAGGCCAGGGCAGCGTTACCCTTGGAGAACCTTCCATCTGAACTTTCCACAGGGAGTCCTTCATGCTGAGTCACTTGTGCCTATGGCATGCACATGGAATAAACAAGCTCCCTGGTTTCTGCAAAGATTTCTTTTGCAAATGCATGCAGGCTAGCAGCAGCCTGGTGTGCTCAGAGAACCTCCTGCGGTCTGATGTGCCATAGAGTGCCCAGACATCAGTCTGGAGGGACAGATTTGGGCTTCATGGTGGCCAAAAGGGCCTCAGAGAGGAAGCTGGAATGGTTGGACTTGATGGATTTTCTGCTTTTTAAGCTTTTTAGAAATGCAGGACTCCCAAGAGTGAGCATTGCCCACTTGGGGTCCAGCAGTGCTGGTGGGGAGGCAGAGGTGGGAGTTTCCCACTCACTGATTGAGGGTCTGATTGATGAATACAGGCCGGAACTGAGTGATGTTTTTCAGTCCTGAGGCAACCCCAGCAGGGTTGGAAGTCCTGGATTTCCCAGCCAGGGAGGGTTTCTGCTGCTCGGGAGGCTGTTAATGAGAGCAGCAGCACTGCTGGGAGCCAGGCTGAGGCTCAGGATACAGCATCTCATAAAGTGAAACTGCCTGTTCCTTTGCATTCATGAATTTATGTCCCCATGCTGTGGCCTCCAATTCTGAGCAGATATTGAACTGCATCACACAATTTTTTATGACACCTAATCAGGTTTATATTGGTTCAATTAACAGTGCAGGGCAGGCACAGTAGCCTGAAGCAATTGGATCTGCAGCCTCTCTCCCCTCCTCTGCACTGTCTCCACGTTCAGAACAAACATTAATAATCTTCCACAGAAATCACAGTCTATGGGCTGCAATTTTTCCATAAAGATACCACCCAGCAAAAAACTTGGAATTTGGCAGCCCATCCTGGTACCCCACCTCTTCCTGAAGAGTAGGAATGAAATACTCTTATCCCCCTATCCCTTGCCCAATTTTTTGTGCAGGTAAGCAGGGTTTATGTTTGTAGCAGTGGGTCAGGGCTCCCCAGCACCAGAGAGCCTGTTCTGCTGAGCAGTCTGTGCAGGAAGATAACCTCTGCTCCAAGCAGCAGCATTTTGAAAGGCCAAGGATGGAGCCAGGGCTTGGATTATGGTGCCAGTAACAATGGCAGACAGAGAAAAATGAGCGTTTGACTCCCCACAGAAGCTTCCTCCCAGGCTCGGGTGCAGAAGAGAATTTAAAGTGGAAATGAAGAAGCTTTCCCAGTTCTCACAAGTGCTCTGAGAAGTACGAGGGTGAAGAACTAACATGTTTGACTGGCACACACTGGGTGTTTCCCCAAACAGACACGAGCTGGCTTGAGTCAAGAGGTTTCCTTCACTTGTTTCTGTGTCCAGATGGAGGGCACACAGCTCCTGCAGCTCCAGAGCACGGGGAAAACGGAGTGGTTCCCTTCTCCCACTTTGTGCCAGTCAAAGACACTCAGAAACAGAGAGATCCTGATCCAAATCACTCCTGGACTTCAGAGGATTGCAGCTGGGATGCAAATCCCTTGCCCTGAATGTCACCTTCATAAAAGCAGTACATTTTCTTATTTATCAAGGACTAGAAGAGCGAGTCTTTAAATCCAGACGGTTCTCCAAAGGATGTTCCTCTCTGTCTGCATTATGCTGTGCTCTCCAAGTCCCTTTGTCTGCTCCTGAGCTGTGCCATTTCACATGCTCAGTTATTCCCACTTGCCTTCTGCTGCCAGTGGAGGGAAGGTTAAGGTAATTTTTAGTTCTTTGAGCTTCTGTTCTAACCCAGCAGTGTCATTATGGGAACATATTGCTTTGGGCACTCTGCATACATTTTGTCGTATCACTTTGAAATTATCAACTTTTAATCAAAAACCCTCCCTGAAGGTACTCTGAGGCTGTTGCAAATACCTGAGCTGGGACAGGGAAATTTTTTAAGGGGGGGGTGAAATGGCTCTTTTACAGTGTGCCTTATATCAAGTATCCAGAATCTTAAATTATATAATTAATGACTGAAATTAAGGGAAGGCAGGTCATAGGAATGTCAAGGACTGGGACTGCAATTAATTTTGGCAAAAATCTTGGGAAAGTAGTATATTTGCAAAAAGGTTTTGTCGTGGGATTTTGAAATATAATAAATGTAAATCCTGCAAAAGGTTTGTTTTCCTGGCTGAAACCACAATATATGGCACCAGTATGTTTGTCCTGTCTCTAACTGAACTGAGTAATCCTAAGGAATAGATAGACAGCAACTACTTTTTTATTGAAGATTATTATCTCTTCCTTCCTTTTTATTTTGTCCAAGCTCTGTTTTCTCCTGCTTCTTATGTAATGAAATTTTAATTTAAGAAAATTCACACGGAGGCCTGTATTAAAATTTAAAGGTTGGAAGGAGGTGGAATGAGCGAGCTAATTGGGTTTGTTTGTCAGAGCTGGGTTTATTGCTTTTAAAAATATTATTATGGCATTTTGAGGTGGTTCCATTTTAGCTCAGTATCTATATGGAATTACTCTGCCTTGTTTCAACGTGTTCTGAGTTTGATGTAAAATCTGATTAAGGGTCTTAAAAAATGGCTTTGCCTGGGGTGTTGGGAATTTGATACCCATATCTGGCAAAGGCTCTTCCCAGGATATCACAGTGCAAGAGATAGCTACCAAATCTGTGCTGACTATTAAGTGAAGCTGGAAAGCACAGCTAAGTTTCTGCTGCAAGATTGTCTTCATTGTTTTCCGAGGCACTGCTGTGGCTGGAGATTTTGGGGCAGTGGCAGCTCTGGTTTGTGTTGGGTAAGGGGGAACACAAGATGGGTAGTTAGGTTACTGTGTGAGGACTGTAATCATAAATACTGTGTGTGATTCCCCTTTTTCCCCCTAATTATAACTGATATAGCCCTTCCCCAGCTCACAGATTGTTACTCTGGGCACTTCTCTTGCAGTTCCAGTGCTGTGCAAGTCCAGCTCTATTGAGGTGAGCATCCCAAAGGACCTGGTTGGAGGCCTGGACCTTTCCCTCATCAACACTTCGTGCAAAGGCGTGTCCAACGGCACTCATGTCAACATCCATTTCTCCCTGAAGTCCTGTGGTACTGTCATAGATGTACGTATACCTGTCACCCTCTGGGATTTGGGGATTTGGCTGTGGCTCGCTTGAGGAAAACAAAGCTAATTTAGCTGTACCCTCAGAGCCGTTTCCCGTGTTGCCAGGCTGCTGCCCTCAGAGTCAGAGAGCTTGTTCCACCCCCCTCCAGCAGCGTGTGTCTGACAGCTCTGCCCTAGCAGAGGGGGAGCAGAAGTGTGGAGCCCTGCAGCTGGCAGCAGACAGAGGTCCTTCGTCGGTCTGTGGGGACGAGCAGCATCATTCCGGTGCCGCGGTGTAAATTCCCCCGCCGGGCCTTCGAGCGGCTGCTCCGAGTATCGGCCCAGAGAGGTCTCTCTCAATGCCCTCCCCTTCCTTTGCTGCAGGTAATAAATGATAAAATCATTGCCACCAACCTGGTGACAGGCTTGCCCAAGCAGACCCCGGGGAGCAACGGGGACATCATTGTGCGCACCAGCAAGCTGCTGATCCCGGTGACCTGCGAGTTCCCGCGCCGCTACACCATCTCCGAGGGCTACGTGCCCAACCTCAGGAACTCCCCCCTGGAAATCATGAGCCGCAGCCAGGGCGTCTTCCCCTTCACTCTGGAGATCTTCAAGGACAAGGACTTCGATGAGCCCTACAGGGGTGCTCTTCCCACCCTCAAGCTTCGGGACTCGCTGTACTTTGGGATCGAGCCCCTGGTGCACGTCAGTGGACTGGAGACGCTGGTGGAGAGCTGCTTTGCCACTCCCACCTCCAAAATTGATGAGATCCTGAAGTACTACCTGATTCAAGATGGGTGAGTTCACTGCTCTCTCTCTTGCTGGCCATTTAATGGGAATTGGCAGCGGGGCTGAGCTGTCTGTGTGGTGCAGGAAACACTATCCCTTCTCCACAGCAGCCTGGCTGCCGTGCTCGTAGCAATCACCAGCAGCCACCGAGCTGAAACCACCTGTCCCATCAAAAAGAATTGGGAGGAACAGTGGGAGGCAGTGAAAGAGGCTCCTCTGAGTGCAGCCTTTACAGGATGTATTTCCCTGTCACTAGCCTTGTGGATAATTGAGTTGGCTCCTGTAGAAAAGATTCTCTTCCCTGATATCCTCTCTCTGCCAGCCACAGAGTGCCAAGCCAATGTGCAGAACCCCCGTGGCCATGTGCCACTGCCAGGCAGCTGTCGCAGCCACTGGAGCAAGGTTCTTAATTTTCTCATAATGGCCTCATTACAGCACGAGCCAGAAGAGCCCATTGCTAGTCCTGGTAGGAGCTGCAGGAGAATCCTTTGCTTTGCTCTCCCTGATGCCTGTCAGTGCAATAAATGTAGGGTCTTTCAGTTTGGCTGTAATTTTTTGAGGTGTTTGGGGTTAGCCATCATTCCAGGATATGCTAAAAATAATTTTGTGCAGATCTGTGGGTTCAGTTTTGTAGTGAGTTTTGCATCAGAGGTTTGGGGAGCCTTGCTGTGGGCTCAGCTGTGCCTCCTGAGATAATCCCTCTTCTCAGACTCTTCTTTGGGTGCTGAGACGACTGTGGAGGGTTTGCATCCAGCTGCTTAGCCAGACAGCTCTGAGGAATCACAGGAGGAAATGTCACAGCTGTGAGGCAGTCTGCTGTCCTCTAGGGAGGGAAATCCAGCCAAAGGAAGATCTAAGACATACCCCAAGAGTTGTAGGCTGATAGTCAAGGGAGCGTGCTTGTGTAAGTCCTGTACGCTGCCTGCCAGACCCTTCACTGATGACAACAATCATGTCCTCAGCTGCCAGACTAAATCATCCACTGTTACAGCTGCTGATGGCAAGTCCTGTGTGGCTGCCTTGTAGCAAAAGGATCCTGCCATGTAAAGTACCCAAAAGTACTGTTTTCATTTCCTTCTGACAGAGGATTCAGCATTATTAGCCTGCTCTCCCTCCATCCTAGGCTGCAGTCCTTCTATGCCCAACATTTCTGGGCTTTATGAGCAGATCTGTAATGGAAAAATTGATTTCATCAACTCCCTGGCTTGGCTGTTCCCATGGACCCTTCACAGAGTCAAGACCCCAAACATTCATTTGTTTTTCCCCATGAGTGAAAATGATGGGATTCAAAACAGCAGCCAAAACCTGAGCTGGATAGAAAAGGGAGAAGGCAGGAAATGTCATCTCTTGAATTCACCCCAGCACTGGTTGGAGGATTTATGGTATCAGCAGTCCCCTGGTACCTGCAGAGGGCATTAAAACTTCACTGAAGGGAAAAGTGCTCCACTCTGCAGCCATCACTGCAGGCCCCAGTGTCCCCAGGAATTCAAAATTAAATTAGCTGAATGCACTGCTAAGTCATCCCTGCTCCAAACGCTTCTGTAATAACTCAGTTTCCTTCTAGAATTCCAGTCCCAAAACCCCGTGCCAATAAAGGTGAGATTTTTGTATCAGTTTATCAGGATCAGTTAATCGGTTTTGCATCAGAGCTGCAAGAGTTAACTTTATATGCATAAAGGGAAACACTGTTTAAATTGGAGGGAATATACCCTTGGACTGAGGAATGGGAAAATTCCCTCTACTGCTCTCTTCTCTGTTAATTCCCTGCCTCTGAGAACAAAATGAAACAAAGGCGTTGACCGATGGCTCAGCTGATAAACGCCGAAGCTCTCTGGGGCACCTGGAGCAAGGTCATGTCACTGGTCAGATCAGGAGCTGTGTTTCAGCACAGCACCAGGCAGTTAAGGTAGCTCCACTGCAAAGCTCACCTTGTTTTGCCTCAGGCTGCCCCCATTTGTTAGGCTGAGGTGGATATTTCATTGTGCAAGCCTTCCTTTTAACCTTGCAACCCTGAATAAGAGGGTCAGAGCTCAGCTCCCACGGCACTGCCACCGCTCCCCAAAGCTAAGCACGTTATACACAGGGATAGGGTGATTTTCCCCATATCCTGGCCAGGCTCACCCCTTTTTCTCCCATACCTGTCTCTTCTCACCTCTCCAAACTGGGCAGCAGGGTCTCTGGGGTTTTCCTAGGAGAGTGGGATATGGTGTGGCCCACAAATGCAAAAGGACTTGCCCTTATGACTCATGAGGTATCTGAGCTGGCTTTGTCTATGAACCTCTGATTCCTTTGTGGTGTTCTTCCACTTTCCCTGTCCCTAGCCCCAAAGCAGCAGGTTTCCTTGCACCAGTGTGGAGAACCTTTGGAGAACCTGGGATTTAGGAGGCAGTTTGAGCCAGTGTCCAATAATCATCACAGTTTATGTGCTCACAAATGAGAACATGCCTCTGAGTTGACTTCGTGGCCCTAGAGCTTGGCCACTCACCCAAGAAATCAGATCAGATGCCTTGTTTAAAAAGGAATTTTTACATCACAGATTCCCAAACGTTCCGGTGAAGGCAGAAGTGCTCTTTTACAATGAAGGTGTCAAACATCAGCAGTGCTGACTGTGCCATGCACGTTTCTCCGGTAAAGATGGGAGCGAGTCACCAGCACCTCTTGTCTCTTCTACCACTGCTTTGTTGGGGTTTTTAAAGATATCTTTCCAAGCCCACATTTTTGGAACTAACTTGCTAGAAAGGACGAGCTGCATTGCAATGCAATTTCACAGCAGCATCAGGAACTCTCCAGGTGCCCAAGGCTTTGCAATAATCCGCAGTAATTATTGAGCCACCGTAACTTTGTCTGTCAAACTCTAAATGGGCTGCAGTGGTTTATAAATGCGCTGCACCTGGAATGTAGCTTGTTATAAAAGCAGCAGTTCTGTGACCTCTCATACAATCATGCATTGCTAGTGATGGAAAAATTGAAATCATACATTTTTGTTGTAGTGAATTTGAGCTGTTTGGAGCAGAAAGAAAAAATGTAAATTATACGAAGCAAAGTCAATCTGGATTTTTGTTGTTTTCAAAAATTATCTGTTATCATCTGTCATATTTTAGTAATGTGGGTGCAGGCTGCTTCACTTTAAGCATAATTTATGTGCATACAGAAAGTGCATAGCACATTCTGTAGTGTATAACACTGCAGGCTGTTGCACAGGGAGGTGAAATGAGGACAGACTTGCCTGCAGCTCGCTGGCAGTCCCTCTCTGAGGGGACTGGGCCACTCAGCCAGCCCTCTGCTGCTGAGCTGTTCCTTGTCTGGAGATGCTATTAGCAATGCTGCTGTTTTCCCCCATCATTCCCCACTTTTCTCCTGTGGCCAAAGAGGAAGTAGCAGAGAGGGTAACTGAGCCTGAGAGAACCAATCCCTCCTTTTCATTCTCTGGTTAAGTAGGCTGGAATGTCTTTTCTCTTTCTTTTTCCATTCCTGGGAAACCCATTAAAGCCTATCCCTCTGCTCTCCTCAGCTGCGTTTCTGATGATTCCGTGAAGCAGTACACGTCAAAAGATCATCTTGCCAAGCATTTCCAGGTCCCTGTGTTCAAGTTTGTGGGCAAAGACAACAAGGTAAGCTCAAAACTCAACTCTCGGATAGTTCATCAGGTCTGATATGACTGAGGACCTTCAGCACCAAGTTGGAAAAGGGTATGGAATGGCTGGCCCATTTCATGGCTCCCTGTTCCAGGAGTAGCACCTTACAGGAGCCTGACACAGGTACTTCAGGAGAGATTGATAAAAACAAATAAAATTAAAATATGAAGGACAGTTTTGGAACATCAGTGCCCCAGCAGGCTAAAATCATTGTTGCTTCTGGGGTGGCCCCTTGTTTTCTGGGTGAGAGAAGTGTTCTCAGTCACCAGGCACATTTCACAGTGCTCTGTCTTTAAAACAACACAGTTTTTAGTTTGGGATCTTTTCAACCTTCTGTCTTCTCTAGCTCTTGTGAGTACAGATGCGAGGACTCCAGACAGAAAGCCACCATACTGCTTAATTCAGTGTGAAACCAGGCTGTCTCCCTGGGGCAGGAGCTCTGTAGTGGGAGGACAGTGGAAGGATTAATGCCATTTTCCTAATGCAAATAGCTTTCCTTTCTGTGTTGGAGGAAATTGGATCTTCCAGTCCTTCTTATGCTCAGCTGACACTGCCTGCTCTAAAAGGTATAAAGCTGCTGCTCCAGCTACTGGAGGGTCCCAGTAGGGTTAAAACAGATGAGATCTTCTAAAATTCAGAAATTTTCCTTGGCTTTCTAATTATCCCTGCTGTCTCCAACCTGCATCCTCCCATCCTGCAAAATGGATTCTGCTTCAAACCTCTCCAAATCTTTGTGGCTGCTGCTTGCAGGGATCTTGCTCGCTCTCCTTGTCATTTACAAGGCAGGGAGCAGCAATCAAGGAGAAAAGGCGGCTGTCCCCTTGCTGTTTGCATTCTCCTTCTTCCCTCGACTTAGCCTCTCATCACCTTGCGTTCTCCTCCTTTTTCCCCTCAGTTTCCTGGCTTTATTTCCCCATCTCACTTGAAACTCTCTTGCACGTCTCCATCAATCCTTGCGAGGCTTCACGCGTTCTCGACGTGCAGCTCCCGCCAGTCCACACGAGCTCTTCCAAGCTGATTCCTGCCGTTTTCATCCCTTCCTCTGGAGGATCATTTCACTCCTTCCTATTCCCCCTCTCCCCGCTCTTGGCTCTGAGATGTCAGCACACAAGGAAACGTTCGGGGCGGCCCTTTTGGCCGCGGACAGCGGCGCCGGAGGCGGAGCGCGCGCCACGGGGGTGCTGTGGCGGCGGTGCCACCCTGACCCCGTGCACGGGGTGACCCGGAGGCGTGCGGTGACGCTCCCGCTGTGTCCCCACGGCAGGAGGTGTTCCTGCACTGCCGCATCCTGGTGTGCGGGGCGCTGGACGAGACGTCGCGCTGCGCCCAGGGCTGCCGCCGACGCGTGCGCCGGTCGGCCGAGCGACGGGAGGGCGAGCAGGAGGAGGAATCTGTTCACGTGGCAGACCGTGTCCTGACGGGAGGCCCCATCAGAATCGACTTGGATGACTGACACCCACCCTCTGGAACAGCATCGCTGGCCTTCCTTATCGCTGCCTTCCGTTGCGGTCGTTCGAGAAACGAGAGGTGTTTGTTAAAGCCCCGCTTGAACCTCAGGACTCCTTTCCTTAACTCTGTGGTGATTAGTATTTTGGGCCCACGAGGCAGCCCTTGAAGTGTGAGCTGGACTGCAGAACAGTTTGGTTTTATCTGCATGTCTCCCCAGCAGCCCTTCAGCTGAAGGGGCCCTGTTTCTTTGCAGGCCGGAAGTGTTTCCCAACTTTGCCTTTCCCTACGTCCACCTAGAGGCCCCGGGACTGTTTGTCCTTGACTAAACAAATGTTATCCAAGCCCTTCTTGCATCAGACAGTACAAATAGGATCGTAGCTGAGTGTGTTTGCTGTGCAGCTCTGTGAGTGATGCTGGAGCTTTCGGGTGACTGTTAATAAAAACACGTATAAAATACATCGCATCGTGTAAGTTCCTTGGGGCAATGCAGTTGTCATTACAGGCAGCTAAAGTTCAGATCCGTCACAGGCAAATTTAAATAACAGAAGGTATTTAATGAGATTTGATCTTTTTAGTGCATTTTGATACTTGCGTGTAGTTTAATAGTGTTTCCTCCTGTATTTAGTGTATCATTATTCTTCTCCCTCTTCTTCCACCACCAAAAATGCCTTCCATAAGTGCTATAGCACCTTGATTGTAAGAGAAACCCCATTAAATATCTATAAACCCCCTCCTCCCACGCGTGCTGCTGCCAAGTGTTTGTTTGGAAGTTGTGATGCACTGCCCTGCTTAGCGAGGCTGTGATTCCAGCAGAGGATCGGAGGAATCACATTCATTATTGATAGCAGTCATTGGTAATGTGGGCAGTTCTCAGGACAGGGCTGTCCCCTGCGAGTCGGTGACAGGAGACACCGACTGTGGCAGCGCTGTCAGTGGCCACGGCAGGGGACACAATTACTGGTGATGGCGGTGGCATCGTGGTTGTCACGAGTCTTTTTGGGCTGTCAAGCTCCTTCTGAAGAAAATGTAACGGATGTGATCAGCTCAGGCTTCACTGAGCTGTGTGGTAAAGGGTTAGAGATGTGCTGTGGAAGGGCGGAGGCACAGGCAGGGCCGGAGGATGAGGGGAAGGGTCCATCTCCACTGGTGGCAGTGGCACTGCAGTGCACTCCCAAGGGCTTCTACAAGAAACTTCTCAGTGTGCAGCTCTGTCCTGTGTGGTTGGAGGTCTGCTGGAAGCCCCCCAACCTTCATCACTCATGTTCTGCTTTGCTTGGGGCAGCCAAATTGCTGCAAAAGCCAAAATTTGCTGCTGCTCTCAAATGGAAGGGGAATCCATTTGAAGGAACCGTTTAGAAGGGAGTCATAAATCACATCAAACACTTCAGCCTATTTCACAGATTTATTTGTTCTGGCAAGTGAGATTCCAGTGAGGAATGAACATTTAATGACTGAGAGTTTAATAATTTTTCTAAATAGCTTTATGGCTGCTTTTCCAGTCTTGGAAATACGTGCATGTCTTAGAGTAAACAAAAATATTTCTATTACGATAAGTAGGTATAAATGGAAGGGCACTTCTTGTGTGTTCTTATCTAACCATATGTGAAAGAACAAGAAAGGGAAAAGGCTTCTCCTAGGATTGCTGTTCTGCTGATTCACATCTGCATTAGGACCACATCGGGAATTTCCCACCGTCACTTCTTTGCTCAGGCAGCCTCTGCTACGTATTACTTGTTTAGATAAAACAAGAGCTGGAAAATGAAATTAATTATCTGGTGCCTTCTGGAGAATCAACTGGTCTTGTCTGTTCATATGGAAGGGATGCGGGGGGTGTTATGGGAGGAGAAGTTCCTTTCCTGGCTTATTTCAGTTTTCGTGCACATTATTTGGTTCTTCCTGAAGCAGCTTTCCCACTCCGCAGGCTGAAGACAATCCTGCCAAACACACAAAGTCAGGAGGAAGCCACGGGATGAGCAAAGCCAGAGCAGGGTGGAATTGAAGATGAGGTTCGTGCAGCAACCTGGAGAACGCTGTGATCAGCTGCTTCCACGGCTGTACATCACTGGCTAGCAGGAGAGGCAGCAGTTTTTAGTTTGGATGCAGTTTTTACTGGAGTTCACGTGCTGGTTTGCTCCTGCACAGGATTATCTGGTGCTTTGACGGAGTCGCCGCCACCACTTGAAGGTTCAAATATTTCCTCGTGGAACTGCTGGTGGGGTTTTTCAGGTTACCACAGTGAAAAATGAACTTATTCAGTTGCTGGCCTGCTTGCCAGCAACTTCCCAGGGTTTTGGGATGACTGGCGGTCTGAAAGCAGGGAGAAATTATGATTTCTGTTAGTGACGTCTCCAGCTCATCAGTGTCTGAGTACAGAGATTTTGTTCAGAACCCTTTGATTTCTCCAGTGCATGTCATCACCTGCCAGCAGTTGCTTGGTTTTAACCTGACATCACTCGGACTCTGAAATAATTTAAGATATTTGCCAGCCAGTTGGCTATTGAACATAGACAGCATAGCTATTTTAATTTCTTTTTTGTCATTTAATCATCAATTAAATGCTCACATTTAAACTGGCCACAGGCACCGTTTCACCAACAAAATACAAAGTTTGGGAAGTGTCTGGAATGAGAAATGTTTCCTTCCCATCCCTAGCCAAAAGAGTGTGTTTCTTAGCTGGATAATCAAGGTTGTCTGTCCAGCCTCATGCTCTGACAGAGTGGTGAACCTTGGCAATGCAGAATTCCCTCTCCAGTGGCATTAGCCCAGCTAGGAAAGGCTGTCATTCCATCGGATCAGTGTTGAAGTCCTCTGTGATGGAAAATGTCCCATGCAGTCTCTTCCATTTTCCTGGTCTGGATACCAGCGGGCCCTGGCTGTTCCAGCCCACTTGGGGCCAGCGGAACGTCTCACTGCTGTTCACTGTAAGGCAAGGATGACTGGCAGGAACAGGAATACAGGGCTTAAATAATTTATGGCTCCATGCATACATTTTAAACCCATTTAAACTGGAAGAAAAGCAACCAAGACAGACTCTTTCCACTCTTGTTAAATCACCCTTTTTCAGCCTTAACTTCTCTGAGGCAGATGGAAGAACATAACCATAAATATGTTTGCAGGAGCCGCTGAAATATTTACGTGGCACGGCACGCACACATCCAGTAGCAGCTTCCTTCCAACAAGAAACCCAGCTGAAAGCTGTCTGCCAATGTTCTATTGGAGGCAAAATGCCACTCACCACTTCAAATTCTGCTTTTGCATGCAACAAAAGCTCCCCATAACAGATGGGAGTATTAAGCATGTTTTAGAAGGAATGGTGTGTGAGGCTGCTGATAGCAGCCCCACAGAGGTAGCATGTGAGTCCTGTCACCTGACAGATAAGCCTCCAGAATTTGGAATATCTCATCCAAGGCCACCGTGAGCCTCCTGTTTTCCTCGTGAGAGAGATGGAGGTGGATACCCAGCCATTTTGTGTAAAAAGGGATCCTAAGGGCAAAGCTTTGTTAAATGCTGTAGGAGAAAAGTAATTAAATAGATGTGGATGACACTGGCAAAGAAAAGTGGCTTCCTCTCCTGAGACTGGGGCGGAGAGGGCTGTGATTTCCCATCTGATAAATGGTGTGCTTTGGTCCCGAATAGCAATTGTGTGCCACAAACAGCTCAAGCCCTTCTCCTCAACCGATGCTTAAGGAAATCTCCAGATGTCTTAAATCAGTTTAGGATCCACCAAGTATTTAAATATGCAGGGCTGTCAGGATGTGTAATGACAGGATGGAAAGTGTCAGGGATGGGTGTGAGCGGCGTCCCGAAAGCAAGCTACCCCTCTTCAGTCTGTCACCAGCGCTGCAAAAATGTTAACAGCATATCCACGGACTGGGAATTTCACAGGCCTTGCAGAAACCTAATGCCTTGCACCGCAAATCAGAGAGTTACAGGGTGGGGGGGGAGGTAATAGCGTGTATTTAAGGTAAGTCCCGTGTTTATAACCAGCACCGCATCCTGCTTGGTCCCTGGAGAGAACTGGCCCGGGATCCTGCCGGCTGGTGGGCTTGGAAAGGGGCGGTGGGGCTGCGGAGGCACGGCTGCCCCTGCTCGTGACTCTCTGCTGGGCCCGGAGGCTGTCGGGGCTGCTTGGCCAGGGTCCCCATGCCCTGCTGGGCCCCGGGGCTGCCAGGAGTCCCCGCGCTGGAGAGGGGCTCACGCGGAGCGGGCGGCCGCTCTTCCTCACAGTTCATCCCGCTCTTCCTCGCCGCAAATGCAGGCGCTCCTCTGGCTGTTCATGAAGGGCCGGCAGCCCAGGGTCCAGACGGCGTTGAACACCGTGTCTGCCATGGATTCGCAGGCTGTGGAGAGGGACAGCACGGGCAGGTAAGGACAGGCAGTCACCCCAGCCCCGTGGCGTTCGCGGCTGGCAGCGTGGGCTGGCGTCTTTTCTCTCTGAGAGCGGCGTTTTTATAAATCCCGAGGTTCCCTTTTCTCCCCAGGGTGGCACTCGTTTCTCTCCCCCCCCTAAACGCCTCCTTTCTTGCCTCTTTCAGGCCTTACTGGTTGATGGATCATCTGGGGCTCTGCAAACAGCACTGTTTACCAAACTGATTTCCCAGGAGGCCTCCACATTACTCCTCCTGCTCTCAGTTTTGCCTGTAGCCACTATTAACCAACCTTTCTGGGCTTTTTTGGGAGTTATGATGCTAGCTGCCAGCCAGCATGAAAAATCCCATAGCAGCTGACTGCCAGACTACTGGCCCCTCCTCATCCCCAAAAACAACCCTGAAAGTGCTTGTCAGTGAATGAATAGGTTAATGTTAGGTATTTAGACTTTATTTACTGGCACTGATTGCCGCATGCATAATGAAGTTAGGAAAGCCTTGCCTTTGGGACTGTTTCCTCCCTTATCTCAGCCTCTCCAAACACCTCAGAGCTCCTGTTCCCTTAGGAGGCTGCTCAGTTGGCAGGCACAGGAGAGGCTGGGGTGAGTCAGTGGGAAAACCAAGGCTTTGGATGCCAGATAAGAGCTGGGATGGCTGTGGAGGAGGACTGTGACAGGAGCTGCTCAGAGCAGCCCTGGGGACAGGATCTGTAGAGTCCAAGGTGAGGGGAGGATGGCTCGGAGGTTTCATTGTGTTACCTGTGCCTCCTACAGCAGCCAGGACAGAGAAGCTGGAGGGATCTCTTTCCTGCCTGGCAGAAGTGGCGTGGCTCAGCCCAGGAGCGTGGGCTCTGCTCTACCTTAACTCCCTAGGATCTAGGTTTGCTTTGCTGAGAGAGCGAGAAGGAACCAGATGAAAAAGTGGCAGGGGAAAATCTGAAGAGATAGGAAAGAGTTGGCTGCATGAGGACCTGTTGATAAGGGTGACCACAGAAGACTGGCTGTGCTCAGCCTGGAGCACTTAAGTCTCAGTCCACATCTTTGATTTCTCTTGCTGGTCTGGGCACTTTTCCTGTGGATTTATCTGTGACCAGGTAGGAAGCAATCTGCACTAGTACTGGTGTCATGCAAACTTCCTATGTGTCCTAATCAGGCTGCACCTTTGGAAAACAAAGGCATATTTAAGGATACCTTGGAGCAGGGTGTCAGCAGAGCTTACCAAAAAAGCTCTTCTCAGACTTGCAGGCTGTGGCTTTTAAAATTGGGCAAAACCAAGGTGCCACTTGAGCTGCTGGCACATCACTAGAGCTTCATAGGCACTTCTGAGCCATCCAGAGCAGCCTGCAGTGGCTCAGCCATACCCAGCCTGGTGTGTCCCTGGTGTCCCTTATCTGTGACCAGATCCCTGAGAGCCCTGTCCTTGGCTCTCTCAGTTCTGCTGGCCCCTGGCCACGTACAGGTTTCAATGTGTGCCTCACTGGCCCTGGAAGGCACTTTGGTATCTCGTGAAGGTGTTTGAACTGTCTGGGAGTGCATCCAAGTTTTGGAGGAACTGCTTCCAGGGTCATTTGTGGGGTTTTTTTTCACACACTCTGATGTTTTCTAAATGCAAACAACCGTAGGTCTCCAGCCTTGGGACAGAAGTGCGTGGCAGAGGGGGCAGATCTCTGTGTTCTCCCCTACCTGTGGCGAGTGCAGCACAGACACGCTGCTCCCTACTGCGGAGTTTTGCTTCTTTTTGGCAAGCAAGGGGCTCCCCGCCCACACCCTCCCCTCTACGCCTCCCTGCGGAGGGAATGCGAGGCAGGATCCTACCTTGCACCTTGGAGACGAAGCCCAGGCTGCGCTTGAGGTCGGAGCAGATGGAGTGGAGGCACCAGCGGAACTTGGCGTCGCAGCGGTACTTGTTGGCCCCACAGGTGTCGTAACAAATGTCCAGCTGGTTACAGCACTTGGTCATGGCAGGGATGCCCAAGTCTAGCTGGGGAAAGAGAAAAGAGATCCCTTGGCTGCGTCCTGGCCCCAGGCTCACGCAGCTGTCACAGGGTGAGGTGCTGCAGGGCCCAGCTGGCTCCTTCTGCAGCAGGAGGGGATGTGTGCTGCTCCCTCGCCATCTAAAGGATGAGGGAGCAGCACGGGGGTGTCCGTGGTGCAGGTTCAGCGCAGGCTACATCACATTTTCCTCTTGCCTCTGTGTCCCAGGGACATAAATGTCTGGTAGAGAGGTGGGAAACAGCCCCTTCACGATCATTTTCTAGTTTTCATTTGTCAGACCTCGTCAGAGAGCTCCATGTCCTTGCCAACAGTGGCAAGGGTCCTTTTTCTCTTTTCCTCTTTTTCCCACAACCTGACACGATCCTGCGTTTTGGCCTAATAAACACACCATATTTTAATGCATTATTTCTCAGAGATGTTCTTGAGGCCAAGGACAAGCACAGCGTGGTCAGGGGAGTTCTGCTCCCTGCAAGCTTAGCTAATAACCCTGGGGGTGATGGGGCAGAAGGTCTGTCTCCTGGAGAGACTGGACTTGTTAGCTTGTTAGAAATTATTCCTCTTTTTGCCCTTCCTCATGTAAAATGTAGGAGATGAATTGCTCCTTCGTTGCACTCATGGTTGCCTGGGTACAGAGGGGGCACTGCAGAAATGCCCACAAGGATTGAAAAGTGAAATAGAGTTTCAGGAATTAAACATGAAAAATGGGCTGCAAAGAGAGGGGTCGTCAGAGCAGGGATCTGCCTAATTGCTGCAGACCCCGTGGGCAGCAATAATGCATGAGCTAAAAAGGAATCTCTGCTCTGGGAGCCTCCTGGGAAAGCTTTTCCTGGTGATTCCAATATGATTTCATTAATTGCCTTTAAGATAACGAGGGGGTGCAGTATTAAAGCCTGTGGGTTTAATTCAGTGCTTGGCAGAGGCAGGAAGTGTGGGAAAAGGTGAAGGGGCAGGTGTGGAGGATGCACTCAGGTGTTGCTGTGTGCACACAGCTTCTTGTCACCCAGCTGCCCAGCAGAGCACAGCCCAGCCTTTTCCTTGCCAAAATGATGAGCTGGTGATGTGATGGGAGAGCTGCATCCTTTGGGAATGGTGGGTGGGACAGTACATACACTTTCGGTACCTTGAGCCCCAGAAAATGGGAGCTACAGCCGTTGGGTTCTTGGGGTTTGTAATGAGGCCGTGGCATGGGAGCCTTCCCTGGGAAAGAAAAGACAGGACAAATGTTAGGAAAGTTAAAGGAGCTTCCCGAGGCTAGGTCCAGAAAGCAAGACAGCTCCCCTTTGCTCTGCATCCCCAAACACCACTAGCTTAGCAAGGGGGTTTCTTTCTATCCTCAGCTCATTCTTGGACTGTTGGTGCGCTGTGGATCTCCCCCAAACTGTGCCAGACCTTGCGTGTCTGATCTTGCTCTGAGCACGTCTTCTTGGTCCCTTTTCTGCCCATGCTGATGCACTGCCACGTTTTGCAAATCATTTCTATTCCTTTAATCCCTGCACCTTCCTCAGTCTGCTCCTTAATATGCATAAAGGAGCAAAAACTCCCTCTGTGAATAATTATTTACCCAGTGTAGGAAGAGTTCAGCTCGCAGCCAGCTCTAGCAGTACCTTCAGCAGCATTTTAATCTGATTTTAGTAGGGGAGCCTGTTCAGTGCCCGACCACCCTCTGGGGGAAGAACCTATTCCTGATATCCAACCTAATCCTGCCCTGACACAGCTCCAGCCATTCCCTGGGTCTTGTCCCTGCTCTGGGAAAACATAAACTCTGTGAATGCTTCCACAAAAATATATGTGAGCTGAGCCTTCTGAAGCCCATCACATCAAGGGTTAAGTTTCTGCTTCCCTGAGCACAGCTAAAGAATTTATATAGACATAAAATGGATCTCATTCAGCCCTTCAGGGCAGGGCAGGGTTCTTTTAAACTCCATTTCCACTTCTTGCTTCTTGTCAGCACCGGGAATTATTTAAGACGCTTTCCCCATTTTTCTGTTCAGGTACCTAAAATGCCAGTGGTTAATTCAGCCATAAATCTGCTGTGTCCGTGGGGAGGCCTTACAGCCAAAAGCCTCAGAGGGACTCACGCAGGAGTGTTCCCAGCATCTCCCAATTAAACTTTGCCCAAGCTGTTTTGCTTAAATGACAGATTTGCTACAAATAAATAACAAACTGTGAGATGCCAACAGGCCATTTTCCCCTTCCAAAAGAGCCTTGTTGGTTTTTTGGAAGGGGGTGGGAGCTGGGACTCAGAATTCAAATGTTTCTGAACTGATACAGGAGGCAGAGGGAAGTTCAAAATCCACTGTGGATTTTGCAGGATGGAGTCAAATTGGAGTGACTTGCTTTTAATATTGATTGTAGATTTTGTTCCTGCAGCACATTGACAGTTAATGGGATAAGATGGCAAGTCTGAGTAGGAGTGAAACTTTTTGGGGATGTGGAATTCATAGAAGCATAGAGTGGCTTGGGTTGGATGGGGCCTTTAAGATCATCCAGTTGTTCAGTTCTGCCTCCATGATCCAGTTCCCAGCTAATTGTTTGTTTTTCCACATCTTCAATTAAGTCAAGTCACAGATATTATTATGTTTTAGAAAGCTGTCCTGAAGTAAAATCCCCTCACATAAGGATCACGCTGATCCACAAAACATCAAACAGTCTTCATGATAAGCCCTTGAAGGAAACCTGTCCCCTGCCCTCTGCAAATCAGAGCTTTCAAGCTCATAAAGTGCCCTTTTGTACTCTTTCTCAGCTAGGTCAAGCACAAGACACCACAATTCACCTCCCTCCCACATCTTGTTTTCTAGTTAACAGGGAAACAAAAGCAAAACAGCAATATCAGGTGTTCCTGCCTCTCTGCCAGCATCGACTCAGTGCTCCTGTTATCATTTATTGCTTGCCCATCCTTACAGGCAGAAGATAGATTTCAGGCCACTGCCTTGTTGGCACAGCCCTAGAACTGAAGCTGAGTTTCCCTGATGCATTTTAACACCCCCAGGCTGTTGTAGCTGTTCCAAGAGGCTGGAAAGCAGCCAGCTGGCTGGAACAGCTGCTGGCCACGCAGGAGGTCTCAGGCACTGCAGTGATGGGACGCTGGCAGGGGGAGCCGAGAGTATTTTTGGGTGAATGGATGGTCTCAGGGCTCCTTGAACTTTTGGGTGGTCCGTCGTTGTTTGTGAGCCCCAGAGGTGCCTGCACACAGCCAGCCTTATTGGAGAGCTTGGCTTTGAAGGCTCTTTTCCCACAGCCTGGAGGTGCCCCCTCATCTTAAAGCCCTTCAGGACCAAATGCTGAGCAAAGAAAAGCAGTGAAGTCTTGCCTGGCCAGGAGGAAACTACAAGGGCTTCACTCCCAGCTCAGGCTGTTTGTTTCCCCTGAGATGCCCAGGGAGACTTTGTAAGCAGGAGGATATTTGCCAGTAAATGCTAGTGTAACCCTAATGTCCTGATTTAAGGGACTAATCCATCAAGTTGGTTCTTTTCAGACCTCAGTAGCTGCTGAAAAATCAGGAGAGTCTTACAGCTGGAACAGCCAAGTGCCATTTGCTCAGCTGAAGATGGATGTGGCAATCACAGGTGAGTCCTGACCTTTACCGTGGCAAAATAAGCTATTATTGATATCTCTTGGATGAAATGAAAGTAAGTAGAAGGAATAATTTTTTGCTTCATGCCTGGGAAAAAAAGGCAATCGGCTCCTGATTCAGCACAGAGAATGGTTTCTGTTCATCCTTCTGAGCAAGGACTGGATCTCACTGGTTTGGGACCATCCCAGCATCCTCTCCACTCACAGTTTGCAATGTCTGTGCCAGACATTAGCAAGGACAAATGGTCCTGGAAGGGTCCAGCAAGACCCTTGGAGCCACGTGGGCAGCAATTCAGTAGCGTCCTCCTTCAGGCAGTGATTAATGAGCTGTCCAGCAGAGGATGAGAACTGGGCTAACGATGTGCTTGTTTTCCTTTCTACGTAAAGCACTGTTCCAATAAGATGCAAGGTGCTCCTGGGGTGTGAGCAGGGCTTTGTGCTGCTCTCTGGGGATGCTTTTCACAAGGACAGGCAGGGAGAGCCCTCTGGATGTGTCCAAAAGCAGTAACTCCTGCACAATTTGGTGAGTCCTGAGGCTCCCTGAAACCAGCTCTGAATATCAGCATTGTTCTGAAACCTCAGCCATGTTTTTTCCACTGCCAGAGGTTTCAGTCTCTAAATTAAGGAGGGCAAGTCCCTTTCTGCTCTGAATTTGGAGCATGGTGTGGACCTATAGGAGGTTGTCACACACATGGTGTGGGTTGGGCTGGGGTGGGGCCACCTCCTCTGAGCACTGGGGACACAAATGGCCCTCCTGAGCTGCTGCAGAGAGGACGGAGGGACCCCTGGGCTGAGGGAGCAGGGCCACTGTGGGGCTGTGGTGATGGGCTGAGGTACCTGGCTCCCTCCATCCCATGGGGCTGAGGTTCCAGGCTTGGTGCTCCCTGATTGTTCTCAGTGTGGGGCCTGGGGAGCCGAGCTGGCAGCAGAGGGAGGACACGTATATACACAGTAGATGGATGTTGGGAAAAGGTTTTTGACCCAGAGGGTGGCTGAACATTGGAGGCACTTCTGGGCTCATCAGAGAAGTTGTCCGATGGCTGCCAGGGCCAACATGGACAATAATTTCAGGCACAGGGTGTGACTCTTGGGGTGTCCTGCCCACGGCCAGGAGTTGGGCTCAATGATCCTCATGGGTCCCTTCCAACTCAGCCTGTTCTATGATTCTGTGACATAATTCATGAGGAAAAAAACCAACCAAAAACTCAGCAACTTTCAGACTGATTTTAACCTTGTTAAAAATCAGGCAGGGAGCTGAGGTCCCAGCCCTGCAGGCTCTCTTTGTCCCTGTGCCCTGGCTGCTGGCCTGGGAAGCGCAGGAGGCCCGTGGGATCCATACAGAGTCGGTGGGGTCCCCCCAGAGCATTGAGTACTGTCTGTGAAGAACGGTGCTCCTGGAGGAGAGGGGCTGAATTCCCTCTGTGCTCACAAGCATCCTTCCCGGGTGGTCACTGGGGGAATGGGGTGAGGCTCTGGGGAAAGGGGCTGACAGCTGCATGGGCAGGCTGAGGTGACGGGACAAGATGTTGCTGTGGGACACTCGTAGGAGGCTGAGGAGAGGATAAATGCGTGGGGAAATTCCTGGCTGGTTCCCGAGCAGGTTGTTTCCACGAGCACCCCTGGTGGTGGTCAGTGCTGCCTGGCCCCCGTGCACCCCCTGTGTCACCCCCTTCATCCCGCCCCTATTCCTTTTCGGTAAATCGCTCTGGGTTCCAAAGCGAGCAGGAGCTGCCTCGAGTAAAGGTTCCTCCCGGTGACGTGCGGCTTGTCCCCTGTTATCTCTCCCCTTGCAGCCCGCGGCACTGGCCAGCTCACAGCTGCTGGATAAGGACGCTCCGAAGGTTGCTGAGATTAGGGCTGCTGGCTCAGCCTTCCCTCCCTGCCCTCTCCCAGGCTCCGGGCAGCCCTCCCAGGAAAACCTGCCTCCTCTCCTGCCGTCCGAGAGCAGGCTGCTTTCGGGGAGGGGGGAAGCTGGGGCTCGGTGTCCCTGTGCCCAGCACCGCCGGGGACAGCTCCTGGGCAGGAGGTGCCCGCAGGGGAGGAGAAGGAAAGGGCAGGGAGAGAGGGGCCAGCAACAGTGAGGTTCCCTTACCGTATCGACATCGGTACTGACAGACTCCGTTTTTTCCCCCAAGCAGCTCCAAGAAGGAGTCGAAGTAGCTGTTGACCGCTTCAAAGCCATCGCGGATGGTCTCGATGCCCCAGTCGGAGTAGGATGCCCCTGCCTGCGAGTCCTGCTGGCCGGTGCCGTCGGGCGCCGTCTCCCCGGCGGCCCGCCCCAAGCGCAGGGTCAGGCACAGGAGCGCGGCCTTCAGCAGCAGCCGCATGCTGCGGGCCGGTCCCGACCGCGGGCAGGCCGAGGGGCAGCAGCGGCGGCTGCTGAGAGCAGCAGGCAGTGCCACCCTTCGCTGTGCCTGGACTTTAAACGGGGAGCCGGCGGGAGGTCACGGCGGCCGGGGTGCAAAGTGCAGCGGGGAGACACGGCCCGAGCTCGGCTCCCAGAGCCGGAAGTTTGCGCAATGCGGCCGGGACGGGCTCGGTCCCCGCCGCGCCGGGGCTGCGGCTCCCCAGGAACCCCGGGGACAGCGGGGCCTGTCCCACAGAGCGCTGCATGAGCCTCCCCTCCCCAGCCTGCTGGGAGATGAAGAGTATCTCTGTCCAGCATCGCTGAGCCCTTGTCTTTTCCCTGGGCACATGAAGGGGTGGGATGAGACCTTCACCCAGTTTAGCTGCTGGGTTATTGCTCCTGGCAAATCCCGTGGGCCCACGGAGCCTCAGAGGGGTCGATCCAGCAGCTTGGAGTAGTTTGGGGTTACACACACTACATCCATGGCAATTCCTTGGCATCACCTCCACTTCCAGATCAAAATGTGGTGAGTACTTGCCTGCGATGTGGCTGCTGAAGGGTGATGTTGTAGGGCTGGTTGTTACAACTCCTGTGTAAATGTAAATTAAATGTGTAGCGCAGGTGACCCAGGAGGAAGGGCTGGTGCTGAAACCTGAGCCAGGGAATGGATGGTGGGGCAGCTGCAGGTCCTGGTTCTGGAGTGGAGCAACCCTGCCAGGACCCAGGGGCCTGCTCAGCTGGTGGAGGGTTCCAAGTTGCTCTTTAAAAACAAAGCAACCAAATGAACACCAACGGCAAAAGACAAAGCAAACCACTCACAAGGAATAGGGAAGGGAAACGGTGTGGAAAGGTTCTGGCTGCTTTTAGAAAGCTTTTCAGATGTGCCCCAGTAGAGCACTGCCTCTCAGGAGGAGCTGGGCTGCAGGTATTTCAAACCTATGCCAAACACAAATGTAACTTCTGGCATTTTATTGTTTTGCAGGAGTTTCAGCCCCGCTCCATTGCTGCTTCTGTAGGGCCAGAGCTCCGTGGCACTGCCTGTGTCCCTGCACATGGCCCTGGGTGATGAGCTCCAGACACAGGAGGGGAGCCTGAGCCAAGCCTTGGTTTCTTAGACAGGTAAGTCAGAGAAGTGGGGAAGGGAGCAAACAAGCTGGTTAGTCCCTCTCCTGTGAAATGGTGTGGAGCCAGGGGCAGCTGCTGCCTGCTTATCCCGTCTGTTCTGATCCCCATGGCTGCCAGGGCTGAGCTATGGTGAGGGGACATTTAGGAGTGCAGGGAGTCCCCAGGGGAGCCTCAAACCAGTTTTGCCTTTGGGGAGGTAAACCCAGATGCAGAGAACTTGGGAAAGGGATGTTGGCAGCTTGAGAATCAGCAAATCCCTAAATACCTCAATTAAGCCTTTTGTGACATCTGAGTCACCCCTGTGGGCCACCCCTGGCAGAGGGGGTGCTGGGGGAAGTGAGGGCTCCCCTGCAGGAGCACTGGAGAGCTCAGGCCTCTCCTGCTGCTCAGACCATGCTGGGGACTGCTCTGGCAGCCGTGGGTGGAAATGGTCCCTGGAATTTGTTCAGGGAGCCCCAGTGCAGGGCAAACTGGGTTCAAGAGTCCCACGCTGTGTCTCACAGTGAGTGGAGCCTTTGGTGTCTCTGCTGGTTCAATCCCTGCCCTGCCTGACACTCCAGTTTGCAGTCCCAGTGCTCCCAGCCTTTGCCAACGGCCTGGCAGAAATTAATGTAAAAAAGAGCAAAACAGCTCTTCGGGAATGGCTTGGAAATGTGTAGGAGCCTCTGGGTGTCTGTATGTGGTGTCCTGCTTTTATGTAGAGCCTTTTAGGGTTGTTGTGGAGGCAGTTCCAGAACACAGCTTTCTTTGTCATCCCTCGGTCCCTGGTGACTGATCCATGTGCTGCTGAAGGCGAAGAGAGAGGGAAAAAGTGCCGGCAGGACTGCAGAGGAGGCAAACCACAGGGAATGTGGCATGAGCAGGACGTGCAGCCTGGAGCGGGTGGCTCTGGAGCCCAGGCTGATCACAAAATCAATTGGAACCACGAAAGCACAACAGGGCGGGGAGGGAGCAGCTGGCAGAGAGCAGAGCCGGCGGAAAGAGGAGTCAGAAACTTTCCTGTTAGTTTGTCACTGGTCCCAAAGCAGAGGTTTGTGAATAAAAAGCTCTTTAACTGCTTTTCCAAAACGTGGCAGCCCCTTTGCCCTGCCACACAGGAGGGGAGCCTTCCTTCTTCCTCCTTCCTTTCCTTCCTTCCCCAAGCCAGTCTCCTGAGAGCTTTTCGGTCCAGCTGCACATACTTTGGTTGCACCCAGACTTCAAGATCTGAAGACCAGGAAAAATGCAAGATTGAGTAAAAGTAACCTCCAGATTTCCCTCGGGGAGTGGCTCGGCAGCTGCAGCAGCGAGGAACTTCCCGACTGTGGATGTGCACAGCGGGACCCTGCAGGTCCTCTGGCCTCGCTTTGACCCACTGCAATTACAAAAACCCCTTGCCTGGGCCAGCTTTTCTCTCTCTGAAGATTTAAGGGGTGCAGATGGTTTTTGCCACGGTGGTGAACTCTGACAAGCGGTGCTGACCTCGGGATAGGCAGCTCCTGACTGCGTGCATTCATTTCTGCCTCCGTAATGCTTAAATATAGAGCAGCCCGGGGCTGGTGAGTCACGCATTCCCAGGGACACTGTCAGGCTATTGGCAGCGTTCCTGCCTTGGGAGGGAGAGGTGACTGCACCCGTCCTGTGCGCTGCTGTGTCCTCCACACCTGGGGGAACGAGCCCCATCCCAGATGGAGCTGGGAAACCCCTCTTGGCTCCGCAGCAGGAGCCAGGCTGCAGCTCCTGCGGTGCACTCCTCCTCCCGAGCATATTCCATGGTCCTGCTTGTGCCAGGAGCTTTCCTGTGGCACCCTGCTGGGGGGAGGAGGTGGGATTGAGGATTGAGCTCCTCTTCCCTCGGCTCTGGCTGGCTCAGGGGAGTCGCTGGCCCATGTTTAGCAGGGGAAGGGGCAGCAGGTTGGTCGGTGGGTGATCCGTGGCTGCTCTCGGTTTGGGAGCCTGATGAGTCACTGATCGTGGGGAGGAGAACTGCGGGTCGATGATGAAACAGCCGAGTCCCTCGGAGCCAGGTCAGAGTCCGGCAGCCAGGGGAGCTGGTTAAAGACCCCCTCCCTAACGGGGGCCGAGCTCAAATCTGTGGGCAGGTCCAGTCTCCCCGGGAGTCCCTGAGCAGGGCCCCTTCAGCCTTGTGCTGCCTTCCCCCAGCTGTAGGAGGGGGTTCTGCCCCTGTGCTCAGCTGAGACCCCACCTGCAGAGCTGGCCCAGCCCTGGGGCCCAGCACAGGAGGGAGCTGGAGCTGCTGCAGAGAGCCCAGGGGAGGCTCCAGGATGGGCAGAGGGATGGAGCAGCCCTGCTGGGAGAGCTGGGGATGTTCAGCCTAGAAAACTGCAGCAACCTCAGAGCCCCTTCCAGTGCCTAAAGGGGCTCCAGCAGCGCTGAAGAGGGACCCTGGACAAGGGTCTGGAGTGACAGGACAAGGGAGAAGGGCATCAGACTGACAGAGGGATAGATGGCACATTGGGAAGAAATTCTATATTGTGAGGCTGGTGAGGCCCTGAGGAGGCTGCCCAGAGGAGCTGTGGCTGCCCTTGGATCCCTGGAGGCACCAAAGGCCGGGTTGGACAGGGCTTGGGATAGTGGAAGGTGCCCCTGCCCATGGCAGGGGGTGGAACTAGATGAGTTTTAAGCACCTGCCAATCCAGACCATTCTGGGATTCTATGATCCTGTCAGACCCTTTCCTTTCTCTTGATCTTATCCTTGTGACATTCACAGGCCTCTGTCCCTATCTCTGACCCTCCCCAGCCTTTTCAGCTGCAGCTGCTGTGGTCCTCACCCCTGCTGGGTTCTTCCCATAGTGGTGACCCTGCCTGGTCACTCTTCAGGTGCAGAAGAGCCCCAGGACCCAAGGGTAGGATGGTGGGAAGTCACAGGTTGGTGTGGGACACGGCTGATCCAGAGCCCTTCCCTTCCTCCAAGGCCCGTCTTGGCAGGGCCAGGGCAGCAGCTCAGCAGCACTGGGGATGGATCCCCATCACCTTTCCAAAATAAAGCAGTGCTGGTGCACTTTGGGCTTATTTCCTGTGCCACAGCTGCCAAATGTGTGATCACATCAGCTGGGTCGGGGCAGTTCCCTACCTGCAAGCCAAGCACGGGCAGAACGATCAAGGCCCCCCACCAGCCCCTGCTGGTGCTTTTTGCAGGCTCCTGATGATGGCAATTAAGCACAAGCTCCGCTGCTCTGCAGGGTGAAGCCCAGGAATGGCTGTGGTGTACAAACCCCAGAGGTTTTGGTCATGGAAGAGGCCAGCCTGCCCTTCCCACATGTGAGTTTATTCTGCTGAGTCTCTGGTGCTTTCTTCCCCTCCCTAGAACCGTTCCAGGGTAAGGGGTTGTTTGACCTTTTGGCTTCACAAAATAGACCTGGAGAAGGGACCCTCAGCAGCTGACCCTGCTTTCAGCCCAGCATTATCTGCCCTCCCCTCCTTTCAGTGCTGCGTTTCCTCAGTGCAGACACCAAGTTCAGTGTCAAACAGGAATTTGGGGTAGGAACAGCTCCAGGAGATGGTGAAGGGAAACAGAGGAGATTGGTTTCCACAAACAGTGATGAAACTCTGTGTGATCAGATTTATAGCAGCCACATACGAGGAGAGTTGGATGTGGAGGATTTCTCACTGCTGCTGGCAGTGGCTTTTATTTGAAGCCTGTTCACTTTTTTTTTTTTTAATACATTAAAAATTTTATTACAAAAAAAAATGTAACAGTAAGGCAGTTTCTCAGTTGTCAGTCACTGTGAGCCCAGACAGTTTTCAATCATGTTTAATACAAAACTAGATTCACACAGGAGCCACGCCGGGGATCCAAAAGCCCTTTGGGAAAGGATGGGATAAGGCTGAAGGAGCAGCACCAGTGTAATCCCTTACACAGTCAGCGTTGGATGCATGGACACCACTGCAGAGGAGGGAAAAGAAATAGGGATTGTCTGCAGTTTAAAAATCTAAGCCAGCCCTGTTGTCATGATCTGGAACATTCCTGATGTGCCTAAGCAGATGCAAGATTTGAGAGATTTTCTTTCTTTTAACCAAGTAAAATTTTCTACTGTCAAAAGTAGAGAATTCTTTGCTGAAGAATTATCTGTGAGTGCTTCACTGCTTTAAAAAGTCGTGCACCAGAACATTTGTACTCCCCATGCAAAGCCTGAGACTGATGCTGTTTAACACTGGAAGTACTCACTGCGATTGAGGTGAGGGAGGGAACTGCTGAGCAGAATTCCCCAACTCTGGCTTTTTTTTTTTTCATGCTTTGGTGATTGTTGAACAGAGATGGGACAGTAAGAACAAAAGCAGGTGTTTTCCACACCTGTTCCTAATGGCAATACAGGGATTTTGTTCTGTGCTCCTTTACTAGGTAGGAGTGGCTTCCCTACAAGCATTGATGGATGCCCCAGAGGCAGGATTCCCAACAGCACTTTTACTTTTTACAGGCCCTTTTACTGTCAGGGACCTGGTGGGAGGTGCCTGCAGCCTGGTTGGAGCTTAACACACCAAGAGATGGGAAAGACAAGAGAGAGAACCAAGGATAAGGAAGAGAGATGGATGAAAAAGTGAGAAAACTCAGGTAGGCACAAATCTTATGGGTGTGGGTTCTTTTTAACTGTTACAATTTAGTGCTCAAAGATCAGCTCTGCTCATGCAGTCTTGGGGTGAATTTATTTAGCTCAGCTCCTGCTCTTGGTAAATGAGCAGTACAGATGTGAGGTGGGACTGTGCAGACTTTGTGTTATGGATGGACTTTGTTTTCCAGCTGCCAAAAGCCAGACAAAATTCAGGAAGGTGCAGGGCTAAGGAAGGGCAGTGCTGTGGGTCTCACTGCTACCAGGCTCAGTAGAAATTTAACAATTATTTTCCAGCAAAGACCTTTCAAAGGGTCTTCTGAAGTATGCAGTTCCTCCAACTATAGTACCTTAAACTGCATTCCCAGTAATCCAGAGGTATTTCTAGCACAACGTTTAACAATAGGTTTTGTACATTTTGGCTCAATTGTCAAGATTTAATTGAGGCAGAAAATCCAATTAACCAAAATTGGAATTTTTCCCTTGGTAAAGACTTCAGGCTGGACCCCTAAATCAGTAAAATCATCATCCAGAAAATTCAACTGTTTAGGTAGAAGCAGGTGCAGCTTCCTTTGATTTTTTTTTGTCCTCATGCTAGTGAGATATTGGGATATTTTGCTAAAAGTCCTGCTGTGGAAGGGAAAGGGTTCAGGAAAGTGAGCCTGCATCTAAAAAAGGTTCAGGACTATAAATAGGCTGAGAAGTTCTCCTGAAACCTCGGGAGCTGGCAGGAGGATGAGGGTGGGAAGAGTTCTGCGAGGACTCTGTGTTACCTCAGCACCTGAAGTCTCAGAACCAATTTGAAATTCCGGTGTCCTAAGGCACGACAATTTTGATTAATGAAGACGGGACCATCCCCATCCCCGCTGCCCGAGGAGCAGAGGGAAGAGCTGGCTGCCAGGACAGAACAAAAGCAGCATTTGTTGGTGTGGACAAACATTGCAGAAGAGCAGGGGAGAGGGGCTGTGGGTGTTGCCAGGCTGCTCTGACACTGTGACCATCCTGACTCTGCCTGTGGAACTGCTGGCTCGTGTGGTCAAGATCAAGAGCCAAATTCTCCACAAAGGCTGAGAAGGAAGACAAGTTTAAAAAGCAGGCCTGTTGTAGAAGTAGAAAACCAGGCTAAAACATGCTAATAACCTGTTTTTCAGAGAGGGGAAAAAAAAATACAAATCAAAGCATGCCTGCAGTGGTCAGGCACTCTAGGAAAGCAAAGAGCCGAGTGTCTGGGAACTGAGGAATAGGAATGAGTTTAATTCAGCATTCCTAACTCAGAAGGGAGCCCTCCCAGGCAATCCTCCTGCCCGCCCCAAGCCTGGCAGGTGTGAGGAGGACTGCAGACAACCCCTGGCTGCCCACACTGCTCAGAGGGATGATGGTGACAGGAACACCACACACAACACCACTGTTAAGTTGTGGCCCTCATCTGTATTTTGTCCTTTTTTTTTTTTCAGTAACACTTGTCAACCTCAGTATTTTCTGTCGATAAACCTTTGTGGGGGGGGGGGATTTGGAGGGAACCAAAAGCACGTTTGTCCTGTCCACAGCTGCCCCAGCGGCGCGGGCGGGGGTGAACCTGTAGTGGAGTGTTTGTTAGTCAGTTGTAAACTGGCAGGTGTGTGCATTTCCCACAGCCTGAGTACACAGGAGCACGGGCTGCCTCATTCCAGCTCCGATAACGTGCACGGCCGGCGGAATTCCTGCCCCCGCTCGTGGAGCCATTTATTGGAGACTGCAAAGACACAAAGGGATTGGGTCACTGCACGTGGTCAGCTGCTCTCCTACTGAAGCTAAATATGCTCTAGGGCAGCTTTTGGTTAAGCATAGAATTATCTTAATTTTAAAAGGGTTTTTATCATAGAAGGTCAGGGGTGCCTCAAAAGACTCTCTCATTCCAATGCCAGTGCCATGCATGAATGGGTAAAGTTGGGCTAATAAAACCAACCAACCAACCAAAATAACCTGCCAGTATGGCTGCAAAGCTACAAAAACTTAGTATTCTACATACATAATTAGTATATTACTCTTAGTAAATATAGCATTCATTTCCTGTAAACACTTAATGAAATATGCTACTATATAGAATATATTTAATATATACAGCGATATGAGGTAGATAAAGTAATCTAAATATATTTCTTTACAAAGAATGTAATTGCTGAAGTCCAAAGATAAAATAAAGCCAAGCCACCCCCCCCAGCAGAGCCCAGACTGGGGTCAGAGGAAGGTACTCACCCCATTTATTTCCCACTAGCACCGGGCAGGCCGCGTGCCGCGTGCTGTAATCGCCTTCTCCGCTCGGGAAGAGATTGTACCAGAACACAGCTGTTCCCTGGGGAGGGCAGGGGACACTCAGCCCTGTGCAACACACACTTTCACACCAGAGATTGTACCAGAACACAGCTGTTCCCTGGGGAGGGCAGGGGACACTCAGCCCTGTGCAACACACACCTTCACACTGACTTATGGGTACGGCAAAGGTAGGTACATTTGTCTTTCAGAGTCACCTTTTAAACTCAAGGCACTTTTCCATATTCTATCATTTGTTTCCTTAGGAATAAGTCTCCTTTGACTTATTGTACGTCTTATTGTATACCTGGCCCTTAATTATTTTTTTTTTTTAATCCTAAACCAGTTTCATTCAACTCCTGACCAGTTTAAGAAAGCCAAGATTATTTACTAAAGCTGAGCAGCAGGCCAGCAAAGGCAAACCTTCCTTGAAGGAAAAAAACTGACAGGAGAATTTCCTACAGCTGCCTCAAGCCTAAATCAACTCACAGATTTGAGTATTTTCAAGATGTGTTTTGGAGTATTTAAATGTTTTGCACTGGCATCCACACATGGAATATTGGGGCCCTTGGAATCACCAGCGCAGCTCCAGGTGCTGCACTTGAGGAAAATCACAGCACAGAGGTGCTCACAGTTATTTTAAAGGTTCATTTTGAAGCTCTGTTTGAGTAGGAGGGGGGTGGCGGGGTGGTTTTATCTGCTGGATCAATGCTGCTCACCTTTCTCGGCCAAACGCTGGCTCCCACTTCAGGGAAGACCGTGGCTCCCCCTGCTGACACATCACTCATCTGAACAGGTGGGGAACAACAGGTGAGTTCAGGCTGATAAAATCTCACTTTTTTAGCAAAAGTGAAGGTTACTTTTGATGTAAATCCCTTAAGAAGGCCAAACCCCCTCTGCACTCCCAGTGCACTCCCTCCCACTTGAGTGTTAAAGCAGTGAACATGCTCTAAATACTGATGCAGAGACAAAAATAAACAGGCAGGCAAATAATTTAAGCTAATGCTCAAATCTGGGGAGAAAACCTTCTTAAGACATGTAGAAGAACCACAGAGTCTAGGTAAGAAGTTCCCCATATGTATTACCCCAAAGTTAGTGGCTGCTTCACTTGCAAGCCCCTTCAGTAAAAAAAAAAAATACCAAAACAAAAGCAGAATTAAATTGTTTCACTGTATAGAATACACACTGACAGATGGCAGAAATGTATCACTTACATAGAACAACCAAGTAGCAATTCTGTTGCCTGTTCCCAATTCCTTAAAAGCATCTGGCTCATCTTTCTGTGAACAAAAGCAGGCAGATTCCATCAGCATTTCTTTTTGGTTGCTGAGAGCAGCCAATGACACACAGCTGCTGAGCCAGCAGCACACACAACAGACCCATGCAGAAGAATTAATCCAACCCCTCGATTTAGAAGGAGGGGAGGAATGCAATAGGAGTGAATCTATTAATTTAAATAAAACCAGGCACTTTGAAATTCTGTAGGAGAGGGAGGGAGGGAGGGCATTAAGCCCAGATTTCTAATGGGTAAGAACAACTGTGCTGTCTGAGGCTGAGTCTATAAATCCTCCTTACAGCAAACTGAATTATTTAATTACACTCATCCCCCTTGTCCTTGGCAGCAGCCAGGCAGCTCTTGGTCCCGGGGTCAGCTGGGACACCTCCCTGCCACGCTCCACTTTGGATTCCAGCTGGGAAGCAGGGAGGAAGCCTCAGTGACAAACCAGGCAACTAAAGAGGTGCTCAGCACTCGACTCACAAGAACAAACCCCATTTCCATGAGTTTTGACACTAACTTCTCTCACACCTCTGTTTTTAAACCCATCCCCAATGACCACAGTTTGTTTGCACTGAAATTCCAGCAATTGTTCCTCCAGGAAACAATGCCCGTGTTTCCAAACAAAACTTCTTAATCAGCTGTTGCAATGCCTCGGAGCAGGTGCTTACAGAGCAGAGATCCTGATTCAAAGTTGGTGGGATGGGCAAGGTTAAGGTTAATCTGAAGGGGTTAAACCACACAGAATTATGCCCAGTAAATAACCAACTGAATTTCAGCAGTCTGCAATTTAAGCTGGTGGGCAATTTAAATCCAATTTAAAAAATAAAGGACAGCAAGGTCAGACTTTTTTCCAGTTGTCAGGAGTCTGCTGGCACTCAGCTTACAGGCAGAAACCTCCACAGGTTCAGCTGGTGGTTTAGAGGGCTTTCTCCACGGACATGGATTAGGAAAGTGGAAGAGCTACAAAATTTAATAGGCATTGAAGAACAGAGAGTGTGCCCCAGCCCAGAGGCCCAGGCTTCACCAGGTCTAGCTCTCCTCCAGCTCTTTACTTGCCCGTGCAAAGTCAAAGTGGGGCTCATACTGTCCTCCCACTCCATAATTTGCCACCTGAAAAAGAGAAACACAGCGCTTGTGAAGAAGAAAGAGGTAAAGACAAAACAGGACTTACCCTTCCAAAATCAAAATGAGGCTCATACTGGCCTCCTACGCCGTAGTTGGCTACCTACAGTGGAAGGAGAAGCACAGGATCTAGTAAATCAGTCTTTATGCAGGCAAGAGTTTTGACTGTCAGCTACAACCTTTGCAGAGATGAAGTTTAAACACCAAGCCCCAGGAAATGTCAAGCCTCTGTCAGCAACAGGAGCACATCCAAGACTGGCACTGCAGGATGCAGCATGCTCCAGGTAAGGAGTCTGGTGCTTCCCACGGCAGAAGAGCATTTTTCTTCTCAGAAAAACTTTTCTGCCTCTCTTCAAAATGGTATTGTCACAGTGCTTTTACATCATGAAATTTAAACCACTTTTTCACCTGAATTTGACTGTATCACTCAAGAGGGTTCCCTGTCCTCCTTGTTATAAAAAAATAACCTCGATTTTTGACCAGCTCCTTGGCCATTTTATCATCAGGAACCTTGACAGAGAAGCAAGGAGCACAGCAGGTCTCAGAAGTACTTAATGGGTGTCCTGCTTTCTAGGTACTCATGCTCTGCTCCCATCAGGGAGTCATTTAAAGGCCTCAAGCAAATAAACAAAAGCAATTCTAAATTACAGTTCACTCAAGTTACACATACAGCCAGTGTTTCCCACATCCCAGGGACACCAGACACACTGGGGGCCTTCCCTGAGCACCAGGCAAGCTAAACTTTTAACAGCAGCAAAGTTTGACCCCACGGCCACGAAACTCCGTTTATTTGTGTAAATAAAATAAAAAAAAAAATCACACATCGAGTTTCAGTTCTCACCATTTCCTTTCAGCCCCAAAAAGCCATTGCACACTTTGCAGAGCAAAGCTGTTAAGACAGCTTTTTCCTCCCCCCCCCAACTCTGTAAACAGATGAGTTTTTGTGGTCGCCCCACCAGAGCGAGCACAAGCCATCCACCCCCAGCGAGGTGCTGAAGTGGTGACTGGCCTCCAGCACCAAGGGCACACGTCCTCACTGACCTGCAGCTCCTCTGCTGTGGACACATCCAGCCCTGTCAGGTCCTGGATCCTGGTGTTGATGCGGGACACCACCGGGCTCTCGTACCCCGACAGCCACGCGCTGGGGGGGGACACAGTTAGTGACACCTGGCAGCAACACTGGCAGGCACTTGCAATGGGACACTCGTTTTTAGGACTTTTCATGACCAGGAGTTATTTTCCAGGGTGTTACAAAACCCTGAATTTAACGAAGGTGTTTCCTACAGAGACCAGGCCCAGCAGTGGTTTAAGGGAGCGCCATAACCGAGGGCCTGGACTCCCACACTGGGCTGAAGTGTTACAAACAGTGCTTCAAGCTGCTTTTGAAACCAAGCACACACAGTTTTGCTCTTATCCCGCTCCCAACAGCTCATTCAGCCCCTGGGGTGCCCCATTTTGAAGCAAGATTTGGGACAGGAACAGGTGAGGTAAATACAGTAACCGTGTAGCTGGAACTCTGCTCCCCTAAATGTCACCCATTTCTAGGCCAGCACTCTGGGAGCTGCCCTTTCTCATCACTTACCCCTGAAGTGCTACTAAAAATCATTCTGAAAACAAGCACATCATGCAGTCAATTGAACAACTGCTACCAGAGCAGCCTGTTTAAAAATCTGGTATTTAGCACATACTTCAGGTACACAACGATTTTTTAAGGGGGGGAATAAATCCAAACTAAACCCCCCCCCGCCTTCTTTTTTTTTTTTTTTTAATTAAATGTAGAAGGTCAGCCTCAGTTCCAAAGGCATCTTAGAAAATGTTTGCCTCCTACTGTTTAATTATTAGAGTTTTTCCACATCTGCTCACCTGATGCCTGTTTCTGTTGCTGCTTTACTCATCCCATGCCAGCCACTGCACCTTCATTTTACCCTGGCAGCACACTGCACTGATACAGGTGATAATGTTGATGATTTGGGGCTCCTTTCCCTCCCCCTCTTTTCTTTTTTGGCAGGAAGATGGAGTCAGCTATTTGTACCCTTTTTTCTAGCAGCTGACTCAGCTTTTGGGCTCAGCAGTGCTTCCTGCTGGACAGAAATCCCTGTGCCCAGAGCCCAGCTGGAAACTATTTTCAGCAGCATCCATGTATTTTTACTCAAATCCATCTTGACATCTATACTAAATTAAGTTTTTCTTTGATTTGTATTTTAAAAAACCATAAATCCCCAAATACTTTGCCTGGGAGGAACAGTAGCATGACACATGACACAAGGCACTGACACAGGTTACAGAATCTCTATGAGCACTTTTTAAAACGACAAATGAACTATGAGATAAAAGAAATCGGAGTTCTCCAGACAGACATGCACGAACATCCACTGCTGAACACTTGTTAGTACAAGGAGGTGTTACAACACAACTTGCTTTGATTTCAGGTGGCAGAAGAATGCTAAGGCACGGACACGAAGCACTTATCAAACCAAAATCCCCAAAAGCAGCCATGCTCCACAGCCATGGTGACCAGGTAATGCTCACAAGCAGCCCTGACCTCACGTTTAAGGCACAAGAAGAGCCCCAACACACCCAGCAGCTTCAGTGCAGGCCCTCTGTGCCTCTGTCCACTGTTAATAAAAGAAAAAAAACCCAAAAGGAATCCCACAGAAAGGAAAACCCCCAAGCATTCTTGCTCTGTTGGGTTAGAGTGACAATGAATGCTTCACCAGGGAGAATACTGCAGCCTTTCAGGAAAGGGAGTACCATATGTATTTCCAAAAAGAAAAATTAACTGCCCCAACATACAAAGAAAGCCTGTGAAAAGTGGAGGAGCAGGGAATTGAAACCATGTTCCAAGTGCCAGCCTGTCTGCTGGGTGCTAAGCAAAACCACAAGGAGGCCTGGAGTGCTGCAGAGGATTTAACCCTGCAGGTGTCATGAACGCTGCATCCGTGGCTTTGCCTGGCCACAGAATATTCCAAGTGTCCCACATTTCCCCCTCTGGTGCTGTGCCAGCCTGGTCCCTTGCTGGTCAAAGTCTCTGCCTCATTCAAGACAATTCCTTCACACAAAGTTGGCTTTTTTCCCTGCCCTTGTCTATCAAAAAATGAGAAAGACTCCCCTGACCAGTGGAGCAGGGGATGCAGCATTAACAGCCTTAAACATGCTCAGCAATTTGTTTTCTTTGCATATTTACATCCAGGTTCATTGTGTTCTGTCCTGGTTTTGAGCAGCTGCCACCCCCGAGTCTGTGATGGGCCCTAATATAAAAAAGGGACAATTCCTGGGAAGCCACAGGCAGGGCAGTTCAAGATATCACTGGGTTAGTTACAGAAGGATTTGGTATTTCCTGAATAACCACCACACAAGCCCCAGTTCCCTGACCACACAAGTTTGGTGTTTTGCTGACCCACTTGGCTTTGTAAAAAGTTACTGAACTGTTATAAAAAATTTAATGCTTCCATTAGCATGCTGAATTCACACTGGGAGTGGCTTTTAACAACTTTTATATGTGTTACAAACAGTCAGGAATAATCATATTGACTCATGGAATCAAGAAATGGCTCTACTGGGAGGGACATTAAAACTCATCCCATTCCACCCCCTGCCGTGGGCAGGGACACCTTCCACTATCCCAGGCTGCTCCAAGCCCTGTCCAGCCTGGCCTTGGGCACTGCCAGGGATCCAGGGACAGCCACAAAATGTCCCACATTCCTCCCTCTTATAATTCTGCATGAGGCACCTTGGAGATTTTTAATGGCACCATGCTTCTTCACAGAAATAATTTAAAAGACTAAGCAGTACATTAAGGAAAAACCAGACAAGAGTGCATCCTCACCCCAAAATCTCATCTCCTCAGCTGCACTGGCCAGTCTAGGAGCAGACATTACATCCCAACACTACTTCTGTAAGTCACCGGCCACAAAATGCTGGCATTTGTGTTTAAAAGCCTTCTGAGCCACACTCGGTGTGCAGAAAACTACCAGCAAAGACACAACAGGGAGTGAGTGAGAAATACCCAGCCTGGTATTTCTGAAAGTGGAAACTTTTACCATGACATGCTGCAAGCTCTGGCTGCACTGCGGGAAGAGAGAGAAGGGGGAGAAGGCTTTTTATTTTTTTTTAAATCTGTAAAAGCAGTGTGTGAGTGGGTGGGTTGATCCTGGTGCTGCACACACGGCTCGCTGGTGCTGGCAAGGTGCCCCCCTTCACAGAGCTGCCACGTCCCACCCAGGGAACAGTAGCTCTCTCAGAGACAGGAATGCTGTAATTTAGGAGGGCATGTGCTGGGAAGGAATGTTTAGAGGGGGAAAGAAGTCATCTATTAAAAAAATGAAGTGAGCATTTTTTTGGTTTTCAGGAGCAATGATTCATCTGGAATCCGAAGCGGCTCAAGCAGCTCCAAGGGAAAGATGTTTCTGGCAGGGCAGGAGAGCAGCAGGAGCAGCACAGGGCCTCTAAATCAGGCTGGTGGGGGTGGCTGCTGCCTCCTACTCCAGATTTAGTGTCAGGTTCTCTTGGGAAGTCCATTCCCATCCTGCACATCTGCACAGGGAGGACAGCAAAGCCCAGGCCAAGCTGGAGGAGGGCAGTCCCCCTCAAGGCTATTCCTACCCTCAAAAAATGGCCTTCCACAACTTCTTGGATGCAACTCTACAATTTTAATTCCAATTTCCAGGGAGATACTGAATATTTAAAATTAGCTTAGTAAAACGCAATTTAATTCTGAGAGTTCCTTGGGTACAGTGGAAGGAAGTCTCACAATGCCACATCTTTGAGCACCAAACCTCATTAAGAATTTAAGGGTCCCCTTCCCCAGGCTCTAGCCTGTTTTTTTAATTGGCCTTTAATGTTGGGTGGTGCCTTGTACTGTTTTTTCTGACTGTGGCATCTGCACTACCTCAGGGAATAACACTTCCTACTAATGAAAAAATCACAACTTGAAATAAAAAGTTCTTGCACTAAGCCTCATCTATTTAAATAGGGACCAATTATGCATCCCAATTTCCGTCAGTAATCTGGTTGCCTTCTCCAAATCCCATCATTAACACATCAAGTTTGACACAAGGGGATGTTCAAATGGAAGAAGGAGTTTCCTCAGTAAATACTCCAGAGCTGTCTGGCACAGAGGACAAACCCCACATTAATAAATCAAGCCTTCCAAATATGCAGTGACGAATAAGCAAGATAGGCAAGACATGGACAGACTTCAACATTAAAAACAAGAAATAAAAATTCAATGCAACACACATCCAACAGGAAGACGAATGCTCAAGTCCCTCTGCAGGGGCAAATTTTAAGGAGCAAACTACATAGGAGCTTCCCAGACCATTTCCAGGGGATTCTCACTACCTGCATGTGCAGCACAAAGACCCATGTGCTGCAAAGGTGTGAGGCATTAAAAAAAAAAAAGAGATGTTTTCAACTTGCCACTGGAGTGGCCTTAAGGACCTTGGCTCCAATGGTTTTCAGGTTTTCCTGAGATTTCTCATCATTCCTGTAATCCCATATTTGGAATCACTTTTACCTTTCTGAAGAAACTCCCAGTTGAATAAAAGCCCTTCAGGCCCAGGCCACTGCGAGTTCAGGGGTTTGTTCAAAGCAGCTGAAAGAACACTGGGTTTCTATTCAAGCAGCAACTCCATTCCACCATTCCAACGGGGAAATCCCTCCAAATCATCACCTAGCTTTCATGGGCACTGCTCCCAGGAATCACAGCAGCTCCTAACTCTAAGCAAGTGTGGACATTGAGGAGCAGAGATGAGCCAGGGAGTGCCCCGGGTGCCAGCAGAGCCCCACGTTTAGTACGTTAGTCGCAGCACGCAAGCCATGCTCGGCCTGAGGGGGCACTTCCACCTTGGAATGCCACCACTGACCACCAGCCTCTACTTCAGCAGACCCCGTGCTTTGTTACGAGACAGCTCAGCTTGCTTAGCCTGCTCTCTTTGAAAGCAAGGCCGAGGGATGAGGAAAGTTCCACAAAATCCTTGCCCACGCTCAGCGCTGAAGCGGCACAGCCCCGGGACACACTTCCTCGGACAAGGAATCCCTTCCCCTTACCTCTTAGAGACTCTGTAATGTGCTGTGGTCAGTTTCCCAGTCTCAGGGTCATGAACAGTAGCACGGCTGAGCTACAAAAAGAGAAAGGACAAGGCTTACCCACCTCGCAGGCTGCTTTTTGGCCAAGCCCCAGGTGTTTGAAAGGGTTCCGATTGGTCCGGATGCGATGCTCGCATATTAGCAATGGTTGGAAGGGCAACACAAGCTGCAGCTGCCGTGTCCAAATCACAACAAATTGGTTGGAATAATTTGGTTAGATTGTCCTTTCACTTTTTTCCTCCCTTTTTAATTTTTTCTTTTGTTGTTGTTGTTGTTTAGAATAAAGACTTTCTACAAGTAATTTATGATGCTGAGTTTCCCAGACAATTCCTCCTCACCCAGAAGTTTTAACTCCTCATAGAATTTTGGCTCAGTGCTGATGGCCTGTGCAGCCAATCTTTAATTACCACGCCTCAAACCAGGGGAGGGCAGGCAGGGGGGCAGGTGGTTTCTTTCAGATCCAGCCAATTTTGGAAAGCACGGGCTCAATTCAGCACTTGTAGTGCTTAATGGACGAGCTGAAAAGAACCAGGAGCCCAGTGGGAGCGAGCCTGTGTTCTGCCAGGTTTGTGTCAGGCAGGAGGTAAAGGAGCCCAGCTGGGAGTGTGGGATTATCCTGGACAAGGAGATGTGTGTCTGTGTGCACAGCAAGGACCTGAGGCATTTCTTACACCCATGAAGGCACTCTGAGGTCTGCTACGTTTTCCAAAAAAAGGGAGGACAAGTCTTGGTAGTGAGAAGAGCAAGGGGAAAGGAATGTATAGATTAAAACCAAAAATCAGATTTTACTGAAGGTTTTGTGGCATCTTGCGTTTCTCACACTGACTGCAGAGACTTGCTTAAAAAAACCCAAAACAACAGACTCAAGAAGGCCACCAAAAAGGAAAGAACAAATCCAAACACGCCCCCAGAACTTCCAGCTGAAGGAAAAGACTGCGAAACTCAGCAGCACCAGCCTGTTACAGAATCACAAGGCGGACTACAAGCTGTCTCTTCAGCCCACCTCTTGTTTCCTCAGAATGAGCAGGACGTACACACTCATGACAGGCCCAAAACCTCTGGCATAGAGCTCTCTTACCTTTTGCTAATTCTGTAATGTGCCGTCTCCAAGGCTCCCGTTATGGGGTTTGAAATGGTGGCTCGCCTCAGCTGTGAAGCGAACCATCAGAAGTTGCATTACAAGCACAATCTGCATCCCAGCAATCCGACCACTCAGAAACCTGGCCGGGGGGGGGACGGTGCCACCCGAGTGACAACNGTGCCACCCAAGTGACAACGGTGCCCCCCGAGTGACAACGGTGCCACCCGAGTGACAACGCCGCCGAGCCACCACCGCCCCGCTCTGGCTGCCACCGAGGGGCACACGGCCACGGGGAACCGGGGGGAGGCTCCAGCTCCACTCAAAGAAAGGCTCCTTGTTTGGGTTTTTCTTAAAAAAGGTTTTCCACGAGTCCTGCTTCCATGTCTGTAGCAAGAACAGTTGGCTGGATAAAGCAAACTACAGCAGCTTGGATTTTTATTTTTTTTGGTAATGAAGAAACTCCAATTTGTTCTTTACAGTTCTTTGGCAATGAAACCACCACCGTTTCTTTTGTAAGGAAATGCTCTGGGAGCAGCACGGTGGTGTGGCATGTGGACAAGGGGTGCTTTGTTACACTGTCCTGCCTCTGCACGAGCAGTTTGACAGGTAAATTGAATCCAGGCAGCACCATAAGCCAAAGGTGAATAAGCCATTCCTTTTCGGTCCTTCCTGTAGCAAAAGCAGCACTGAGCTCTCACAAACTTCAGCTTCACCCACGTCACATTTCCACAGAGTGGGAACTCCTGGCTCAAGGCTTTCCTTTCCCTCTGCTGTGCTCCATTTACTTCCCGCCTTCCCATCTGTGTTAATATTCCAGCTCAGAACCCCACATGTGCCCTTTAACTTGGTTCATCTTCTACCAGACACTCCCCATCACTCGTCACTGGGAAGGCTGAGATGCAGAGCCCAGATTTTGCAAAACTCCCAAGCAATCGGAAGCATTTCTCCACTGTTAAAATAAACCAAACAAGCCGATGCCTCTCCAAACCTACTGACAAGAAAAGGTACCAGCAGCTCCCAGGATGCTGCTTCTCCTCTCCTCCCATGCAGACATATTAAAAAAACAAAACCAAGGCACAAACGACAATTCCAGCGAGACTCCAGAGCTGAATAATGAGGCTTCATCCTGCCAGCACGGCAGAAGGCTGGGCACAGATCAGCCAGCACTTCCCAGAGGATGGCAGCATCCCGAGCAGCAGGAAGGAGGAGATGACCTTTAGGACTCCAAGAACACAATCCTTTTGCTGCTGAGCCATGCAAGGCCTCAGCCACAGGGAATGTGGGAACAGTAACTGCACACGGATGCTCCTGCCATAAAGGTCCCCGAGTCTTTGCCATGGGCTGAGTGCTTGACAGGAAAATGGTGACCTCAGCAAGCTCAGAGCTTGCAGTCACACATTTACAGTCTTCTACTCTGTAAAGGAGTGGAATGCATCACGCTGGAGCAAAGGAGCTCCAACACCTCCAGACCAGCAATGGGGGAATCTGATTTTCAGCCCGGCAGCAAAGCTGCCTGGCAGGGCAGCAGGAGGAGATGCCTCACAGGCACGTGCAGGGAAAAGCTCACACTTCCTGCTTACGGTTCAGAACGTTACCTCAGAAACCTCAGAGGCTTCTCAGAAAAGAGAATTTTTCTGAGAACTCTCCAAAAAGAGAATTTTCTCAGAAAAGAATCGCTGAGGTTGGAAAAGATCTCCAAGTCCAACCTCTGATCCATCCCCACCTTGCCACCCAGCCCAGAGCACCGAGTGCCACGTCCAGTCATTCCTTGGACACCTCCAGGGATGGGGACCCCCAAACCTCCCTGGGCAGCCCCTGCCTGCCCTGACAAACTCTTCAGTGGAGAAACTCTTCCCAATGTCCCACACCTCAGGCTTCAGGGAGCTTTAAGATCCCCTTCAGGCTCTCTGGTAGTCTGAGAACAGCCTCACTGTCCAGGTGCCCTTGGACAACCACAGCTGCTCTACTTTGCAGCAGGCCAAGCCAACAGCTTCTCCTGCCCTGGATGCTCTTAATTCCTGCCCTCATCTCCATCTGCTCAGCTCATTCTGGACAAAAAGCCATTTAGGCCAAAAGAATGGCAAAAAAGCAGGAAAAATTACATTTCTGTGAATATAAGCCTTATATTAGAACTGATGGAAAAAAAAAAATTTAACTAACTACATCTTCACTGTGCATTTGTAGATGCAGAGTTGCACCAACTGGATACAGAAGGCAACTCCATCAGTTTGCTGTTTGCCTTTGACACTCCTCTTGTCCCAGACTGTGGAGCTGCCCTGGATTATCCCTCACTGAGAAACAAGAATCCCTGCATCCAGTGTCTGCAGCAGGGATGATGAGCCACCATCGCCATCAAGAAGGCAAAACCCACCAACTTATGTGCTTGGTGGGTTGTGGTTCTATGTCCTCTGCCTTCTTAAAGCTCTTCCATCTGCAGGCAGCTTCCAAGCCAGGCAGACAGAAGCCAGTCTTAAATCAAAATGGAGAATTCAAGCAATTCTTTCTTGCCTATACAATCAGGTGTCATTCCAGGGCCAGAGGAACGGCAGCCTCTCCCTTCCAGACTTGGGGAAATAAAGTAAAAAAAAAAGGCAGAAAACCAAACACAAGTCAGGAATACTCCAGCACATCCTCACTGCTTTATGTTTGCTTTCTGTTGGAGAACGTTCTCCTCCTCATCTGAACCGGCTGAAAACTGCTGGAAGAGCCTGACCCCCCTGCACTGCTGTGAGCCAGTCAGCAGAGAGAACTCCCAGCTTTTCCCAGTCTCCTTCAGGGGGTGTCACCGAGGCGTCTCCAGAGGAGACAGCCACGCTGTCACACGCAGGGAAGGTGGAACTGAGGGTTCCAAAGGCAAGGAAGAGTGAGGCATTTACCCTGGGCTTGGCCAGCTCCTTCACGGTCTCGATCTCTTCGTCGGAGATGATGTCCAGGAAGCGAACGATGCGAGGCTTGTCCCACTCGTCCTCCTGCTTGACAGGGCCCAGGATGTACCTGGGGTTCCTGTTCCCGTCGTAGTAGCGGCAGAAGAGCCTCTTCTGTCTGCGGGGAGTCTGCGAGGGAGGCAGGGCCAGTCAGACACTCCCAGGGGTATCTCCGGGGACAGAGCACTGTCCCAGGCACACAAACACTTCCCTCTGCCCCCCAGCCCGGGTTCTGTGCCAGTTAAAGAGATGGTTCCAGTTTGGGAAGTCAGCGTTGCTGCGCAATAAATTCAGCGAGCGTTACTTCACACGACCCTACAGGAGAATTTTATCGCTAGCAAACCCACCCCTAGTTAATTCTGTGGTCTCTAACTCCGGACGTGCAGCATCCTTATCCGGTTAATTACACTGATGGAGCACATCCAAGACAGCCAGCAGTGCCTGGGGCAGCGTTACTTTCTGTCTACTGAACAGGCAGAAACGGGGAAGAAATCCAACACATGATCCTCAACTCTGCACACTCATCCAGCTGCTCTAACAACTTCCTCGCTTGCACACCACACACAAATTCCTGACACGGTTGGGTTTCAAACATTTGAGAACAGTCTACTCCACTTTACCATTTTGAGCCCCTCCCCACGGCACAGCATTTCGTACTTCCTTCTCTCGGGCAGGTAATCCTTTTTCTTAACCTCAGTTTCCTTCTCCTGCTGCTCTTCTGAATCCGTGCTGGACTTGTTTGCTTCTTTTTCTTTAGCCATGATGTACTCAAAGTATTTCATGTTCCCATTTGCTCTTTGATGTTCAGGATCTATGGACAGAGGAACAGATGGGGATCACTGGCAGGTTTCCAGCCCCTGAGGAATCATCCAGAAGTGGTTATTTACAGAAAGCAAAGGGAAACAGATGCACACGACTGCTTCTCCAACCCTCACTGCACACGGGGGTCCCAGCACTGAGGAAAAGGGTTTGCCCGTTCCAAAGGGAGAGGGAGAGACAAGGCAGTGGGACAGGGAGAGAGCTGGGACAGCATGACTGGCTGTAAACCTGAAAATTCCCTGGTGGGATTTAAGATTCCTGGTGTCAAAGCTTTTTAACTTAGAGAATTAGCTTCGGTTCTTTAATAAAGTGGCTCTCAGTAGCTTTTGCTGTCTTAGGGTTAGTTCAGAGCTTCCCGGAGCATCCATTCCACAGCCAGTCAGTGGAATATTTACAGAAGAATACTTTCTTTTTTCATCAGACTCTTATCTCACTGTCCTGTATTCTGTATTTGTTTTTTACAAGCGCTTCATCTTCAGCGTGCTGCAATTTGTATTTAAATCGCTAGCAGAGATTTCAGTATCACCAATTTAGTTTCAATTTCATTAACTTGGGTTTTGCCTCTACCTAAGGGGAAGCAATCTCAACCCAGGAAAGGAAAACGTAGGCAGAGAGCCAGATTTCAGATAGGTAAAGGAACAGAAGCCAACGGCATAGGGAGGCAGAAAACCTCACAGCGCAAAGGAGCAAATCCCCACCTAAAATGTCAAAATGCACTTTACAAACACACACAGGAGTCAGATCCCAGGTAAGCCTGCGGTCCCCAGGACAAAGGCAGGCAGAGCTGTGCCCCATACCCAGCTCCAGGAGGCGCCTGGTGAGCGCCATGGCCTTGCCCAGGTCGCCCTGCTGGTACACGGCGTAGCTCAGGTAGTCCAGGATGTAGACTTTGTCTGCAGAGGACACCTCTCCCTCATCCAGCTGCTTCAGGGCTTGCTCCATCCACAGCTCTGTGTGGTAGTAGTCAGCCTCCGTGTAGGCAATCTTGCCCAGCTCAAAGCAATCCTCAGCTGTTAGGAAGGATTTGTGCTTCACACCTGGGTATTCAGAGCAGAGCAGAGTTTACACAGGAGGGTTCCAGACCGCTCCTGAGAGGAGCATTCGAATTATTTCTCCTTCCTCTCAGCAGGGCTTTATTTCTGCTTTCCCACAGCTCCCTTCTGCAGTAGCTGTCTGCTGAAGTCTCTAAAGCCTGTAAATCCTTGGCACACAAGCGCTCAGATGCAGCTTTCCATTGCCAGAATACCAGCGAACAGCTAAATGTCTCAACCACCAGTGAAAAATCAAATTAAACAAACTTTCCTTGCTCAAAACCCCCACCGCTTCCAACAGGAGCAAAAATAAGCCAAATCTGAAGTTTCAGAGCTCTGTTTTCAAGGACATCACATTATCACTTTCAAAATGTTACTGAACCACGACTTGTTAGTGACAAGTTGGTGGGGGAGGAAAAGGAAAACATCAGGGAGTAAATTCCCAGCTGCTTGGGATTTTTTTCCAGTCAGTCATTTTTAGAAACATTTTAAGTGACCTCTGAAAGATTAAAGCACTAGTAGGCAAATTACAGATTCCTATTTTTGCGTCTGGAAATGCAGGCCCTATGAAAAACCAAATTTAATCTTGTACAAGGCAATCAGGACCTGCCAGTGTTACAGCTAAAATTACATCCACAATTACATCTTAATGCATTCTGAGTTTCTAACAGCAGCTCTGCAGCTCAAAGAGGGCAGCTCCCTCACTAAGCACCTTGTGCCCATCCTCTGATGGGCACCAAGTGCAGCTTCCTGAGCCTGAATCTGCAAACTCTCAAAGATTTGGCAGTAGCTGAGATTCTGGACCAAAAGGATCTCCCCTGGGAATGAAGAACAGGAGCACAAATAAGTGACCACATGGCAAGGTCCTCTCTGGAGCTCTCCAGAGCCCAAGCTATTCTCTTTCATCCTGCAGAACTCCCAGGTTCTGCCATTACACTTCACTGCACACGGTCTGGACAGCTCATTGCTTCAAAAGCAGCAAAGCTTCACCTTGCATTTCTGTGCTGTTTGAAGAAAACCCTCACTGGATGAGAAGGAATCTGTAGGTCCTTCAGCAGGTCTTGAACCAAACCCAAAAGCAAGGTTATACATCATAACACAAAGCCAATTACCCTTAATTTTATTAGGCATCTGACCACAATGAGCACTTGCAAAAACACAGATGGATTGTACAGAGCTGAGTTTTTGCCAGCTGGCACGGGACTCTTTTTGAACAGAGAAAACAAGGAAAACTCAGAAAAGAAAGTTTTCTGACCAAATAAAAAAAAAGTTGTCTTCTCCTGCACCGAGCAAACTATTAAAGATCAGCTCAGGCAATGCCACACAGGCTCAAGTCTGTGCGTGCACCAACTTTTGCTCTTCAGTTTACACAATCCCTGAAGTTAAAGCTCAAAGGAACTTGTTAAAATGCATTAAGCTGTGCAACAAAACCAGGTATCTGCCAGTGCAGCACAAGGAAAAAACCTCACCCAGGCAAGATTTTATTGCTGTTTTTTATTTAAAACTGTTATTATCTTACCACAAACTAGAAGAAAGATGCAGATTTCAACCAAAACCCACTTTTAAAATTGATTTTAGCCAACTCAAACTCCTTCCTAACGTTACCTTCAGGCTGAGCAGTTCAACGAGGTGGAACAGGGCAGACAATTTGTAATCAGGACATTTAGGAAATGCCAAGAAACAACCATGGATGGCTCTCACCTGGCAGGTTCCCTCTTGAGAGGGTGTCTGTGTCCAGGTTGTAGGTGTCCTGGAGCCTCAGGAGGGCCTTGGCTGCACCAGTCTGATCCTCATCATTGGGGAAGAACTGCCTCTGGATGGTCATGTTGGAGATAAAGCCTGGGAAAGACAGGGAAGCTCGCCTCTGTCCTGGCAATTGTACGAACCCCCCTGCTCCAGGGAAAGCCAAAATCCACCTCCACACAAGCCTGAACTGAACTCACAGCACAGGCTGCACAGTTCACATTTGCTTTGAGGCTTTTTTTTAAAGAAAGCAAAGGAAAAAAGAACCAGAAATAAACATTTTTTGCATTTTACCCCGTTCATTTGGAGGGCTTAAGACACACTGGTGCAGATTTCTGGCTGGCAGGTGCAGAGCCCTCTTGTGTTGCCTCTCACAGCAACAGGGAAGCTGAGTCTGCTGAATCCTTATCAGAAACTAATCCTGGGTCTTTTTGAAAGCTTAGCTTCCTTGTAATTCCTTACTACAAGCCTCCACCTGGTATTAATTAGCTGGTGAGACAGTCTCACAGGTCAAATATAAACCATCCTGGCTTCCTTTTGCTAAGTGTCTCTCACAATCAACTCTTTCATGTCCTGTTCCTTGCTAAAGAACTTCCATCCAGTCTCGCCGAAGAAAAGAGGCAGCAATTAAGTGCTCACTACACTAATTCAGATTAGTCCCACAAATGTTCAGTCTCAAAAAGCAGATTTGCAAATCTAATTCAAGCCCTGACATGTGAAAGGAACAGCCAAGTACCTGCAGTGAGCCTGCAGCTGGGTTTTTTTTGCTGCAGGCACACACACTCACCATCTGACATGTCCTTGAGGACCAGGCTCTCCAGCTCACCCCACTCCGTGTTGAGCCGTTTCATCAACTTGAATGCGTTCACAGGATGGCCCAAAAACCCCTCTGGGTCTTTCGTGGCAGTATCTGTCAGCTGATCCAACTTCTCTGCCCATCTATAATGAAAATATCCATTAAAGTCTCGCAGAAGTCTGCTGCAGTGCAAGCTACTCAGATGTCCTCACTAATAAAAAAGCCAGACAAAATTGCAAGCTTCTGCATTATCTATACTTAGAGCTCTTCTAAAAGGAAGAAAAAGGGCTACTTCCTTTTCTTGTATTAAATCTTCTTCTTCAGCTGCAGCCCAAATCTTGCAGTCCTTGTTGGAGCCCTGCTCAAGGAGCTCCCTCCTAAGAGCCCCAAAAGCACAGTGCCAGCACTTCATGCAGGACTAATCAAGACCAAAGCTTTACCCACATTTTCAATCTTTCAAATGCCCCTTTCTCCTCTGAAGGCTTACAGAAAGGCAGTTCAATGCTTGTCTCAAATTATTTTAGGTTTAGACACACACATCTCGAGATGCCCCTCACCACAAAGCTCCTTTCCACGCTGAAAGCTTGGATGAAGAAACATGTTGCTCTCACACTGCCAAATGAGGAGCCCAGACCCAGTTTCTGGTGCTGCAGTTCCAGCTCAACCTTCTCTAAGCATCACAAGTCATCCACAACCCCAAGGTGCCCCAAAACGAGTACAGCTTTCCAAAAAAATAAACCCCTAAACTTCATACTGTGCCTTCACCTGGCACAGGGTCAAACCCTCCCTGCATTTCCTACTGCAAGACCAGCTCCCAGTATCCTCCAGGTGACAGCAAACAACGCTGGCATTTTTTTTTCCAGGTTCTTTAACAGCTCTGTGACAGTTATTGAAACTCTCCTGACCTCACAGGGTTATAATAAATATAACCTTGGATATAATAAAAACAGAGGTGCAACACTTCTGCAATAAACTGTGTTTACACACTTCAGGGTGCCCAACTGGCACGCTCCCATGTTAATTGGTAGCTGTAAAGAACATATTTGTAGCATTCCAAACCTGGCAGCAATTCCAACTCTGTATTTTGAGTGACAAAGAAGGATCTTTCTCCCTGGATGGTGGAACACCAGAAGGTAACACACAAAGGCTAAAATAAAAACACTCCTCCCTCTAGAACTGTTTCAACACCTTCAAGACAGACTGATACATATTTCTGAAAGCAAGGAAAGCATCCTGTTCAGTGATAAACTATGTTTATTTCTAGCTGTGATAAAATGTGACATACAGGGCTCTGCTCCTCACGTGGTCAGGTCTCTTCTTATTTATACACCAAGCTGTGCTCAAAGAGAACAACAAACACCCAGCAAAACCTGCTACTTTAAAGCTTTGCCCCAGAGGAAAAATTCCACAAATTTAATCAGCCTTAAGGAAGCACTTTTTGCATAAGGGTAGACTCAAATGACTGACCATTTTCATTCATTTTGACACCAACTGCTTACTTTTTGATCTGTTCCAGCTTGCTTTCTTCTGCCTTGATGTAATCTTTGAGTGACACGACCAGATCTTTCTCTGTATTAATTAAATCTGTCATATGACCTAGAAAAAAAAAATTAGTTTGGTGAGTCAAGGAGAAACACAAAACCCTGAGAATTAAAGGCATTCTTCTTCTTTTCTACTTTCTTCCTTCCCCAAAAGTCGTTCTGCATTTACTTAAACAACCTTGAAGGAATATCTGAGTAAGGCCTTCTATGGGTTTTGTTTTTTGTATTTTTTTTTTAAGGAGAAAATCTCCTGCTGGACCAAGCTTGTTGCCATGGAAATTAATGTAATGCTGCATATTTATTATTAGAACTAATTTAGGATTCATTTGGAAAAGGAAATAGTTTGCCACAGAGTAATCTTTCATCCAAGCATACATAATGTAGAGCAAATAAAGAGAAGGCTACAGATACACACAACACTAATCCAAGGGCTTTATTTTTAAGATTCTATCCATGACTTCAAGGGGTCCCTGGTATTAATTAATAATTGCTTCACCTCCTGCAAGCAGGCAGCTGAAGTGGTCCAGCACAAAGGGGTGCCCTGAGGCCACCAGAACCCAAACATTCTGCACCATTACGTGCCCTTGGCAGCTGCACCACCTCCTCCCTCATCGTGCAGCCCCTGAATCCTGCTTCCCTCCCAACACCCATGAGAATCAATAGTGACACAAACATAGCCTGGGTCATTAGAATACCCCTGCACTGACTTAAAGCCCATTTCTCTCTAGAGAAAATGCAATAGTGTGGTAAGAGCTAGTTTAGTTCTGTACCAATTAGGGCTTTTGAGGGCTGTCAAGAAACTCTTTTGGCTACACCCAAAGCAGGCCTCACCAATGGAAGTGAAGAAGTCCGTGTGGGCACAGGAGAAAGGCAGCAGAAATCCCAGGGCTAGGGCACACCAAACCTTCTTAAAGGCCATTGCTCAACAGCTCTCACCACACACCTGTGAGAGAAACACAAGACAAGTGAAAAATCCCTGCTCACCAGAGAGGCCAAGGCACCTTCAGAAGAGGCAGCAGAACCCTGAGAGCTTGAGCAGCTCTCGCAGACTGATTCCCTCCTGCAGGCTTTTCCACCTGCCTCATGTGGCAGGAGAAGAAAGAACAGCTCAGGGAAAACATGTTCACCAGCACTGTTCTTTTTGGCATCCAAATCACGCTGCAGGTAGAGCTGCTTTGCAAAAAGCACTGAAGGAAAACCCTCAAACCCTGAAAAAAAGCCCACAACACCCATTTTAAATAGTCATTACCCACTCAATGGGGGAAAAAAAAACCCCAAAACAAAACAAACAAACAAAAAAAAAGGGTTTTATCCCAGAAAAAAAAAAAATCCAGAAAGATGCCAGTGGAAGAGGTCTGAATGAAAACCCCTCAGGAGCAGCGCAGGGAGGGAGCTCTGTGCACGCTTGTGCCACCGTGGAGCCACACCTGACACAAAAGGCTGCTCTGTGTGTCCCTGGATGCTGGCTGGTGCTTTCTGCAGGGCCAGCTGCCAAGCTCTCAGCCTTTCAGCATCCTGATCCCTTTAGCAGCCCAGCATTGCCTGGCTCCTGCATACTTCAGGAGTAATTATGCTGTCGTGGAATTCACAAGGTTTGCTTTTTTTTACCCCCAAACAAAAGCTTGAACTCTCACATACCATATCTGCTAAAGTGCATGGACTAACAGAAATGGGTTTACAACTCTTCCAACAGAAGAAAAAAAAAAAAAAGGAAAAAAAAAGGAAAAAAAACCCAACAAGTTCAGCTACAAGGTTGTTTGGCCTATTTAGGGAAGAAAGCAGCATAATTTTAATCAATAAAACAACACAGACCCAGGTGTGGTATTCACACAGAAAACGTGCAAACATAATCAGGGAAGTTCAGAAGTTACACCCAAATCAAAGCCACCCCAAGCACGGGTGGCGGTATTAACAGGGAACACATCCCAGGATCTCTGCTCCTGCTGCAGCTGAGGGGCAGGGGGCAGCTCCCTCCTCTCCTTTGCACCTCCAGCACTGCAGGAGAGGCACCGGGGTTTGGATTATCCTCTGGGAACTGTGCTGGACAGGACAAGCACACTGGCACCAAGAGGAAACTCCCAGGAGCCCAGAAAAACAGCGCAACCTCCAGCTTTTGTAAGCCACCCAAAATCTGCGTGAGCACAAGGGCTGACGCATTCTGGCACATTAGAACCTGCTTTCTGCCCGTGAGAGTGAGAATTTGGAGAGGGAGGCCTGGAGTCCCAGTTGCACCAGACTGTTTCAAACACACCTAATAAAAAAACCCACTGATGTCCACCTCCATTCTTGCTGAAAACACCACTCGGCTCCTATTTCACCCTGCAGAAAGCCAAGTGCCTCCTGCTCATTCAGCACTCCAGCCAATACATCTGTGAATCAGTGACAAAGCACAAACAGCTTTACTACACCATAAATATTTGCCAATTTTATCAGTACTAGGAATGCACCGAGCTATTTGTTTATGCACTCCGTGAAAGACAAGAGGAGCTTCAGAAAGTTTCCTTTCTTGAGATTAATCAAGACGAAACTTTTTAAAAGCACAAAGAGCAACCAATAAACAAAATCACCAAAAAGGTGAAGAAAACGAGGTTTCCTCTCCACCTACTGCTCTCAGGCATTCCATCTCGTTTTTCCTCTCCTCCAGCCTGCTCCAACACCAGGCTTCTCCAAACACTGTTGCAGCCCTTTTTTCCCACCTCCTTATCTCCACAGGCACACAGCAGGAGCGACTGGCAATAGCCACAAAAATGCAGTAAGGGCGACTCCGAGGAGGTACAAACACAAAGATTCTCACACTCGGGCAACTGGAAGAGGCTGCCCAGAGAAACTGGATCTCCCATTCTCAGAAGGATTTCCAGAAGGAGCAGAGATTTCCAAGCACTGCAGCAGGATCAGCCGCAGGTTCCCAAATCAAAGAAAACACAGCTCCTTTCATATAGACACTGGAAATCTCACAGGCTGCCAAGTAAGTAGGCTTTAATTTCTTCCCCTTGGAGACGTGAAGTAAAACAAGATGAAAATCCTCTCCCCACTACTCCTGTCAGTCTCACCCTCCTCCTCAGCCGAGTCCCCTGAAGATGGCAACCGAGCATCCCGGGGAGGAGGGGGAGTCCGGCTGGCAGCTCCAACGCAGGATTCTCCTGCCTCCCCTGAAAACTGCACCGAGCAGGCTTTGGAACAGCAAAACGTGGCAGGGAATAGCAAAGAGCAGAGAAATGCTTGGCTAGGAGGGGAACAAAGCAGGAGGCAGAGCGCTGATGGCGCTGCCAAGCGCGGCTCGGGATTCTCTGAACAGGCCACGAGCATCGTTTGAACTGAGGAAACTGAGGGGGGCTTTGTGGGGGGACCCCCCGAGAGCGCAGCTCTGCTGCACAAGCAGAAAGAAGCAGAAAAGGGAGGACAGCTGCAGAGTGACAAGTGACATCACCTCATCCCAGCCAAGGTCCCGAAACTCAGTGACCAATGACTGAAGATGCTCATTAGCCAAAAGTCTCCTCAGGGCCAACTCCAAGCTCCCAGGTGCTCACCAGGATTCAGGAAAGAGAATAAGAAGTGGAAACTGAAGGGGTACTCCATCATGGAACAGCTCAAACTCAATTCCAAAGCAGCTGCTTTATTTAGGTAAGAAGTAACTCAAGACAAAGTCCCCTGCAGGGCCAGGAGACAAAACTTTATCACCAAGACCCTCAACTTTTGGTTAGAAGTTGGCCCATTCTCACAATCCTTACTGGAGCCCACTGTATGTAAAAATAATAATTAAACCCCCTGACCAGTTAAGCTGAGCTTAGGGGAAAAAGGAAAAATGGAAGCAGAAGCTTCCATCTTCCAATAGCTGCTCCCTGCCCTAAACCTCTCCTATCTCAAGGACAACCCAAGTTACAGCCTCATGACACAGTGTGACCGAAAATACTACTGAAAAGGAAAGAACTTTCCCAAAATAGGTACTAAGAACATTTAGCTGTCATCGTTGCTTAAAGGTCTCACAAGACAGAAGCACCAGAATCCAGTTCCCAAGTCCTCTAGCACATCTCACTGCCTGGATCTCCTTTTCAATTAAGATCCAGGCAGTGACGGAAGAAAGATTGTCTACCATTTCTGCTGCCAAAGGAGCAGGGTGTGCTTCAGGCATCCTTTAATGACAAAGTTATAATCTTATATATATGAAAAATACAATAACATAAGAGATGAGATTCTATTTCAAGTAGGGTTTTCTACCTCTCACTGACCTCCAAGGTGAAGACAATGCTCATGGCTGAATGCGGAGCACTGGTGTTTGTACAGGGATTTGCTCTCAGGGAACTGAAATGAGTTTTCCCTTGATTTCCTCCAAAATAAGATTGAATGGACACAGCCCACTTGTTTTAACTTCCCAGGCCAAGACAAAGAACACGGGGCATGGGATACAGCAATTATCTTATTAGACACAAGAGGCAGAAGTCTACCCTTCTGCTTAAGGATTAGCTGAGCATCTACGGAGATCTACAGAATAGAGTGATTATAAAGAAAGCAGGACAATGCCAACGATCTGTTGAGTTTTCCCAAGAAGTATATTCTTTAAAAGAAAAAAAAATTATTTCCTTATCTATACCAACCTCAGCTTGAAGGCACAGTTTTCCTGCTATAAACCTCCTTCCAAAGTGTAAACTCACCACCTGTAATCTCAGTTTGTCAAACCGGGCACTTGGCAAGCCCCAAAAAAACCACATCTTTAAACGCTAGACTTTAAAGCCATTCACCGTGGAACAACATTTAAACCTGCACAGGTCAGAGAGCCGGCTGGGGGAGGCAAAAAAAAAAAAGCAAGATAATGAGCAAGAAAGTTCATCAGCACCGGTTGTGTCAGCACATACTTCAGAAGCAGCGCGGGGTACTCCGGGTCGGACGGGCTCGGTCAGGGCACTGAAATGCCCCCGGCAAAGGGAGAGGAGCAGCGGGGGCACAGCAGCAGCACCGAGCTGTCCCCAAGGGCAGCCTCTGCTCCCCAGACAAGCCGGGAATTCAGAACCTCTCCTCTCCTTTCGGCCCCGGCAGAGCAGCATCCCGAGCCAGCAGCCCCCGGGCTGAGCGGAGGGAGCGGGTTTATTGAGCGGCTGTCAGCAGGTAAATAAAGGGCTCCTTTCATTCACCGAAACCTCGGGCGCTGAGCCTTCACTTGTCAGGAGGCGAACGCTTCGGCACTCGGCGTTCGCCCGTTACTGGAGCCAGCAGGGGGGGAGAAAGAAAAAAAAAAAAGTGAAACTGAAAGCGGGGCAATCCCGAAGGATCTTCTCTCTGGAAGCAGCCGGCTTTTCAGGCGAACTGGAAGATTTATTCTAAGCACATGTGACATTTCTAGTCCATCCACCAGCACGCTCAAGGCTCTAGGTCGGACTTTCTCCCGCTAGTCGGGCGGGATCCCATGGAAACATCTTGGGAACGGCATCGCTTACTCCAAAGGGAGAGGCAGAATTCCCCGCCCAGAGCAGCGCGATCCCCGCGGCCGCACGGAGCCGAGCGCCGGGACCGGGGGGACAACTCCCAGCGCAGGCAACGGGAGGAGGCACAGCAGGAGCAGGAGGAGGAGGAGGAGGAGGAGGAGGAGGAGAGGGAG
>VWZN01000370.1:217453-231155 GCA_013396955.1 Regulus satrapa | reverse complement strand
AAAAAAAAAACCACAAAAAGAGAATCTATTACTTTATAAGGTACTCTGTAGGAATGAGAAGATTATTATGTAGGAGCTGGTGTGGAGAGCCATGCAGATTCCTTGTTCATTGCCAATGAGTTTTGAAAGTGGAATCTAAATGAAAGCAGCTAATGGTGATACAGATGGGGCACAAGCATTGCCACATCACAATTGCTGCTTCTAAACTTTTAGAGGCCCATGATCATTAAAATTTAAAAAAAAAAGAAGAAAGGAAATACCAAGCAAAATAGCCCACTCAAACCAGCCAATCAAACAAACAAAACCACAATAAATGTCTGAAAATGACTGGTCATATGACAAGAAATGAAATGACTGAGATTGCTCATAATAATCTGAAAAAAAATATTATCTTGTCCAATCTGAGATGATAGCAAGCATTACTCATGCTGCAGGTTTAATTGTTATTTGAAAGTGCAAATTATCAGTAAAGCCCCTCTATCTTAGCTAAGAACTTTTGAAATGTTTTTCACTGAAGTTAAATGCTTTTTATCATTATACCTCTTGTCTTCCTGAGGTTCAGTCTTCTTGTCTTTACCTAACAATGGATTTTATTCAAGTGATCATAATAATGAGGAATTCAAACATTACTAGAGGAAAGGTTACAGCTGTTCTTTATCCACTTGTTGCTGACACAGAATTTGTTCAATTGATTTTACATGAAAAATTCTGGGACAAGCAGAAAGAGATGTGACTCTAGCAATTAGAGATTTCCATACCATCATGGTTGGGTATGTCATTCCAGAGGAGACCAGAAACCTCTTGCACATGGAGCATACCATTTCTTCTCAATAAGATTTTATGGTTGGCCAAGTTAAACTATAAAGAGACACAAAATGAGATCTGTCTGCTTCCTGTGCATTTTGTACATTTGAAGTGGACCATTAATGTATGGATCTGGATCTTGGTATGAATCCAACAGATGCCAGGTGTGCTTTCCTAGCCTCACGCAGATGAACATTCATGGGGTTTGGCAAGCTTCTGAATGAGCTTGTTCAGGAAGGAGGGATTTGCTATGCTTTTTGGTTGGTTTGAAACCATGAAGTGTTGCAAACAGCCTTCTTCATTGGTAGTCAAATTAGTTTTGGCTTGAAAGATGACACAAGTTTCCTTGCTTTGAAATCCATATTTGTAAATTCTGTAGAAAAGGCCTTCTGTTTGTTATTCTTTCACAAATCAGCACTAACACGACTAAATACAGGTGGTTTGGGTTGATATGTAAGTTTAATTTGCAAAAGCGAGCAACCTCACCATCAAGTCTGAACTGAAGTGGGGCCATGTGGAATTATCTTTGCAGTTCCCCAGTTGGTCCAGAATCTATTAATCTGCTGGTAAGCACATCTTTTATTTGTAGTTATTTCAGTTCCTCCAAGTGATAAACTATATTAGCATCAGTGTTGAATGATAATTGAGAATTTGATCTCTTGTTATGCCCAAATATCCACTTTAAAGAAACATCAAATTTACAAGGAAACTTCACATTTCAAAATAACTGTGCTTTCGGAGTTCAGCTGTTCTGTGTTTATATCATGGTCTATCTTGATGGCTACATGTCTAGTTTTAACTCTAGAGTTCCAGGTTCACCCAGAACAAAAGACATCCTCCTCCAAAACCTCCTCCAAATTCTGAGGAACATTTTACACTTTATAAAATGATTAGACAGTCAAAAGGGGCAGAATATTGCTGGAAGAAAAAGAAAGCTCTCAAGAGGAAGTAAATTAGAAAATGCTTTTGGAAAATTAGAAAATGTTTTTGGGCCTAGACTTAAAAAAATTCTAAGCACTACAGATCTAACTGGAGTGTATACTTGTACTAGGTAAATTATTATAAAAAAGAGAGTGCATAGGTAACAAATTGGACATCCAGAATTAATGGTGTTTTTATTGTTTTGGCATTCTTCCATAGAAAGAGGAAATTATAATTCTTGTTCACAGAAGGGGTGTAAGATAATTTCAGTACTATTTATAAGGTTCTGAGGTGCTATTATGGCATTGAAAAACTTTGGAGGAACCCATAATAACCCAGCCTGCATATTAAATATGGGCCAGGGAAACTCATTTGTGTGCCATATGGGAGAGAGCAGAGGAACAAAAATATTCAATTACCTAGGGGAATGTAATCAGTGCCTTGAGTAGTTTTGGTCATATCCTAAAGCATTTGCTGCAAGACCAGTGCATATACCAAAACATGCTGTGTCTTTTGCCTGTGTTTTGATTTTATAGATGCTTAGTTGAGCACATGTTTAAGCTTATTATTAAGCATAATATAACTTTAAATAGAAATTTATTCATAGTTAAATTGATGTATGAACAAATTCATGATCTTAAATAAATACTGCAATACTAGATCACTGAATTGGAGGTAAATGTCTAAACTGTTTCCTATTTCTAGTTAGTTGTAAGCATTTTGTAGTGCTTGTTGATCACCATGTTGCCAGGAGATGAGCAGAGAAAAGCAACTGGTTAACAGCTGGCTGCATCTGGTCACAGCCAGGAAAGCACAGCAATAGAATAAACAATTCCATTTTCAACAGCTGCACTTGCAGTTACAGTCTACTGAATCAAATAAGTGCAGTTTTCCAAGTATAATTTGTGAGTTAGAAACATAAATCATCTTTAGAAACATTTAGTAGTAATGAGAAAAAAACCTATCCTTATTTTATCATTTTTTCCTCTTTTACCATTGTTCTTTTCAATTCATGTCTTTTTTTTTTTTTTTAAACATTGAGAACATCAACTAATAAACAACAGGCTTAAGCATTTTAATAATCTTTGTTTTGCCTCCTAATGTACATTTCTGTGTTTCAATCTCCAGAGATTCTGTGCTCTCCTCTTTCACTTCTGGGAGCACTTGAGTACTGTTAGATATTCCCTAATAACCTCACTAACGGCTTTTATTGTCCCTGGGAAGCCACCAGATACAATATTGATGGGTAAGTGTAGAACATGTTACTGAAGAACTAATTGGATTTGGAATGCTGTCAAGTAATGGAGTGCCTGAATATGCTACTGAAAGCCATCCCGAGAATGGGAGATGGTCATACCATTTGAAGACATCATGCCTGGGGGAAAAATATTTGTATCATTTCTCCATCAAGATGTCAGCATTCTCAAGTGCCATGTTAGTCTGTATTATCTACCTGTCTTGGAAAGCAGTGGCCTGTGAACAAGAAAAAGAACCATAAGATCACAGATATAGCAGATTATTAAATCAGGGCATATCAAGCTCAGGTGAGATTTTGGCAGATCACAAAAGCTTTCAGGTTAAACTTTTGGTCTACATACCACTGCAGTTGCAGTTGCTGTTATGTAGTGCTTACCCTTACATAAAAAGCTTTTTCCAAAGTAACAGGCAAAAGTTCCAAAGTAGCAAAAAAGTTCGTCTAAGTTACCAAAGAGGCTTAACAGTTTATTCATCCTGTTCTTATCTCCTGAGTAAATAAAAACTGCCTAATTATATATTTACTCGGGAGACTGAAAGACTTTCTACAAAGTCATTAGTACTACTTGTATAGCTAGTCCACTTTTTATTCACTTTTTCTCATTAAATAAAACAATTATTTAATAATATTTTATTTAAGTTATTCTGATTACCATCTGAATATATACAAGAGAAGTGAGCCTGAGGCTGTGTTGTAAAATATACATGATGCTAAAATATTTTATTTTAATAACAATCTTTTCTGTTTCAAATTGATGTGAACCAATACAACAATTAAAAAACCATTGCACTAACAAACAAATAATCATACTAATATAAATGATAGCATATTTTTCATATTAGTGCTTCTTATTCAATACAGCATGAAGAATTTTAAGATTTTTGTTTACTTATTCATCTGAACTTCAGTATGCAAAATGTGTCATGCCAGAAAAGCCAGAAGAGATGATAATTTCCTAATTGTCACATAGGTAAATGCACTCCTACATGTATTTTTAGCAGGAAGCATGTTAAAGATGATAATTGAGCCATTTAACTTTATGTAACTGTATGTATGTCTTTCATTCACAAAGGTCATCAATCAGATACCTGAAAACATCCCTTGGTGAGTCAAAGTGTTAAAATAGTGTATTTTTCATCCATCACATCTTTACTCAACCCAAAGAAAAGCTGCAGTTCATGTTAATGGCCCTATAAGCACAAATCTATCACAGATGGTTTTTACTTTAAGTGTAATCACAATATCAGCAAACATAACACCCTCTCGACACAAGCTGGCTTGTAGCAATGGAATAAATGTCTTATGCTAGAACCAAGGCTGTAGGTAGATTGAGTTGGTCTGCACTTATGTAAAGTTCTTGTTTCATTTGAAATGTATTGCAGCCTTAAAACTTGGCTGTAAGTTAATTGTCTGAAGAAGCATGAAATCTCAAAACAGTCCATACAGAGTTCAGTTCACCCCAGAACAGAAAAATAAGGGGACATAAGAAATAAAAACAGAAGAAAAAAAAAAAAAAAAAAAAAAAAAAAAAAAAAAAAAAAAGAGCAAACAAAACAAATGTCTCTTTTGCTCTCAGTAGAGAAATAAGCAGTCAGTATAGAAAACATGCACAATATTAGGGGTCCTTCAGTCTAGCATCTCTGCAGAGGGACAAGAGAAAGTGTCTGGTCTGATCTCTGTGGGTCCTCAATATACCTCACAGTTGCTACAGAAAGGAGTGGACCCCACATCTTTGGTGCCAGCCCATCGTTGTTGTCCAAAGGGATGGCAGAAGTAGTTACTTACTTTGCAGTTGATGTATTTCTCCTGAATTGTTGCAGCATTCTCAAAAGGACAAACTGAGGTGTGTGAGTGGAGCATTTTGATCCAGCAAGTCCCTACACCAGTACTCCGTATGTGTAGACTCCAGCTCAGCTAGATTAAAAGAGGAAAGTGGGGACAGTCATGTCTTGAAGCAGCATTTAAATGTGTCATTTTAGCCAAGCTGAACGTGTGTGTGTCCCCACGTTCTTTTTACTGACTATAGTGCCACTGATAAATCCTGCACGTACTTTTGCTACACATGAGTGCTATTTCTTGGTGTCAGTAACCAAGTGCACAGTTAGGAGGAATGAATAACAGTGCTTTGCCCTGTAAGTAAAAAATAGATGCAATGATTGGGTTAGTCACATATGTGAGTTCAGCATGGCATACTCTCATACATTTTTTTTTGATCTTCCAAGAAAGTAAGACCAATATAAGGGACATTTCTAAGAGCCATGCTACTTTAGTGATAACAAAAACTAAGCTTACTATCATCACAGAGCAACCTTGGGTGTCAAACATTGTGACTACTTAAGAACAGTCAGAACAGATTGAGAAGTGGTATTATTAGAAAGCATCCTTTCTGTTTCTCTTATCCTGCTGACCATTGTATTCTTTCCACTCAATGTAGAACTCAGCACTGAACCTGGTCCTGATCCAAACACAGAAAGAAAGGGGGAGATTTTTAAATGCCAGCCATCTGTTTGCTCCTTAAAGGAATGCTGGTCAGCTACTAAAGCCACTGTCAGCAACAGGTAGAGGAATGTGAAGAATGCTTAGAAAAATGCATAAAATGTATGTCTTGTTTTCTTATCTCCTCTCTCACAACAAGAAGACACTTTACTATCAGCCCTGTAATTGTCTCTTGGCAAATTGTTTCATTACTATTTCCTGTCACAGAGAGAACAAATTGTCATTATTCTTCTAATCTAAATTTCTGTTTGTCTGTATAAATAAATGTGGTGTGGCCAAGAAAGTTACCTTTACAAAGTATGAACTACCATCTGCTGTGCTGTTATACCATTATGCTTCTGAGTCTTTCAGACGGGTTTTTGCTAAGATAAAGAAAATTATTTGGAAAATTATTTTTCAATGCTAAAATTGCTCATAAAATTATTTGTTTGCTTTTTTTCTCCATTGCTGTGGAACTGTTTGGAACACCAATAGGAGAAAACAGCAGACAAATGATTGTATAAAATGCATCTGAGCAGAATACTGGAAGGCAACAGAAATCACCTAAAACTCTTATATTCTTACTCCAAGAGAAATCCAAAATCACAGATTTGCTTATGATTTGATTGTATTGCATTATTTGTGCCACTTTCTCTAGCTCATTTAGTCTGTGATGACCTTGAGCAGTAAAATCCATTTTAACTACAGTACTTCACCTTTTTTGAACATAAAATTAGAAGTCTGAGGCCACTCTGCAAAAAGGTTTAGCTGCCTAATGTATGGTTGAGTTTGAGATTAGAAGCCCTAGTTCCTGAAGGGTTATTCCCTCAGAGAGCAGTGAAGCACTGCAGCACTCTGAAAGGCATCATTACAGTGTGGAGAGGCCGGGTGATCCCATTGGGAATGCTGTGCATCGCCCTGGAACACGTAGGGCCGCTCTGCTTATGGAGGAGGAGTGCGTCTGTCAAGCTGATGGACACTGCATATGCTTTTTGGAAGGCAGCAGACATGAAAAAGAGAGTTAGCACTGAAAAAAAAATGGCTATGCGGGCTTTCAGCTAATGTATCTCGGCACAGTGCCACGGAGTTATGCGGGTTTATTAAATGTAAGAGCTGTTGCTTATGCGTAAATTAGGACTGCCACCTGGCTGGTTTCCAGCTGTCTTGCCTGGTTTCATTCTGAACTTGCTGGCTGCTGTTGGAGCTACTGTACAGTTTGGTCTGGACATTCTCAGCAGACGTTTCTTTGGAAGGTGGATGGCCTTTTCTGTGGTGAAGATGACAGCATTTTACCTGCGTTTTAGCAATAAAGAGCCACTGAAGTCAGAGAGGTGATTATTCTGAAATGTTAATCGTGGTGACCAACCTGAAAAATTAGAGAAAAGGGGTCACTTAAAATGTAGTAAAAGCACAATACCTTCATCCAAATAAAATGATGGTGAAAAGGCATGCAGTCTTTTTGATTGTTTCTTTTTATAACCTTTTCAAATCATGAGTTATGTAGATAATAAGTTGCAATAAAAACATACTTTGACACTGCATTCCACGCCAACAGGAGCTAGTAGATAGAAGTTTTACTTCCTAAGAATTTTTAAAATGTCTTTGTTGTTTCTTTCTTGGCTTTTGCTTTCTGTTTGACTCTAGAGATATTTCAATTGATAAACTTCTGGTGCTTAATTCAGTTACTAATAAGGATCAGTTTCTCAGTTTCTTAAGAGAAGGTGCTCAGTGTCTTTTTTGATTACTCCACAACCTTTCTTTCACAGTGGCCAGAACAAGCCACATTAGACAAGACTGAAAGTGCAAGTACTGGATGTTTTAACTATTTTTGTGTTCAAAATGGCTAAAGAATTATTTTATGATCTCACTCAGCTGCCATTTTTCAGATAGAGCTGATACTTCCAAAGTTCAGGTTGCTGTCCAAATTTGTTCACTCATTTCAGAGGCCTTTGTACTCTGACAATGCTTTGGAATGTATGTCTGTGCTACACCATATGAAGCCTAACTCAGGTGTGTTTGGTCTATGGGCCTTCTTGCCTGTCTTTTCTTGCACTTGTGAAGTTGTAATATTTTTCTTATGGCTTTGAAACGGTCTTAGCAACCTGTACCAGGCTATGGAAGATTTGCATTCTCTTCTATAGATGAGAAGAAAGAGTGAACATTCATTCCAAATAAGCCATCCACCCTTTTTCCCCCCACATATAATAGGATCCGGATGTTTTACTTCTGCTAGAAACAACTCACTAACACCTAATACTTACAATATGTGTATAAACAGAGAGGTCTTGTTTGAGAGCACATGCCAAATGTGTGCACTCACCCTGCTGTCCAGTGCTGGGAATAGAAGTGTGTGGCTGTGAGTAGTTCTGGTCCTTTGCAGACATTTTTGTCTTGCAAAATGACTGTTCAGATCATCATGGGTATCCCTAAGATGTGGGGAAGGAGAAATGGAGGTGGGTAGCATGGGTATAATTTAAAGAAAAGATGAATGCCCTTTTCCAAATCTGATTCAGCCTTGTCCCTAAGCACAATACAAGTGTTGAAAAGTCCCCAGAACATAAAAAACCCATGGTTTCTGCTTCTGTTAGTAGTAGGTAATCTCCTGTGATCAGATGCTCAATACATCATAATATACTGCTCTCATTTCAAGAACTTTGGAAGAAAAAGCAAAGGAAATTGGATGAGACATCCACCTAGATTTCAGGATCAAGATATTGTGTCCAGATTAGATTTTAAATTAGTAAGTGCTTATTATCATCTTATATCCTAACAATTAATACAAAAACATAGCAATGTAAAGATGAAACAGTTGCATCTTGCAAAGATTTGTACATTCTTAACACAATTTTCTAGCAATTTAGATNAAAGATGCTAAAGTTTATGAAACAACTTTGCCCTCAGGGTCTCTTGACAGTACACAATCTGCAGTGTATCAGCACCCTGCCTTCCAGAAATTACAGCTTTTTAAAATTTTGCAACATTAGGACAGATTGAAAGCACAAATTCTCTTTAAAGTATGTGCTTACAGTTTATGCCTGTTGAAATTATCTGAAATTATAAAATCTAATGGATTTTATCTAATGGATTTTAAATGTTCTATAACTTTTAAACACTATTAATATATATGTTGAGTTTTACTCTTCCTTCAATGAAAGTCATGCAATCTTTCTGACCTTTGTAAATTATAAACACTTAATGGCCAGCAGAGCAAATTTTGCTGGCACCTCATATCACCTTCCTGAAAACATTTTCAGGACATTTTCAGATACTGGGGATGTCACAACAACTTAGCATGCTCAGCAGCCATCTCCCTCTTTTTCTTCTGTAGGAGAAATGCTTCTTTACAATTTTCTCACAGCTGCAAGAAGTTGAATGAGCTTGGTCATGGCAACAACACTTTGAACCCCAGAGGAAAGCCGTGCATCAGGATATAACCCTGCTCCATGTCCCACTTAGGACAATGTCAAAATTCCTACTAACCAAAATAAAGGCAGAAAAGGAGCCAGTGTCTTCTACTTACCTGGCACAATGCTTAAGTATGGAAATGCAATTTAGTTGTGATATGTCCCAATTAGAGTGCAGATATTTCTGTTCAGACACTCTGCATGCAATCTGTGTAATGCATATGAGTTAGAGTCCCTATTTAAATATTTACATTTGAGGCTCTGCTAGTCTGGTCTTTTGCTTCGAAACATTATTTACTTACCTTTCTAAAAATTCCATGCTTTTCATGTGGTTTTGACAGTGGATTATGTCAAGGTTTTTAATCTATAGAAAGTACAATGGATGACTGCTGGGACTTTGGAAAGTGAGCAAGGACAGAGAGAAGGCAGAAAACTGCTCAGTAGAAATTTTATTTTTAGCAGAGCATTGGGCTATTTTCCAATGAGACAGAGAGCTGTAAAAATAGGATGCGATGTGTCACAGCTAGGGGCTCAAATCTCCTCACTAGGATGCAAATACAGTGTACAATCAAACTGAAGGAGATGTGAACAGAATAAATTGATATTTGATAAGGAAAACAAGGAGTCAAAGATCTGCATACTAATGCTAGGAACCCAGATAAAAAAGGAAAAGAATTGGAATTTCTAACGGTGAAGCACTTGGACATGATCCAGGCATTAATTAAAAGGAAAATACAGAAATGCTGAGTATATATTTTGGGTGGGAGGGAGGGATGGTTCTGCATTTGGAGTGATGATCTATGAGTTTGTATCATAATCCATCCACCAGCCAACTGGATATAAAAAGGATTTGAATAAAAACCTTCTAAATACAGTATTTTTGAAATAATATTCTATCATCAGATTCCTTCAAGATTTGGGTTCTCTTATACCTTGTCTGATATTATTTACTTGTAATTTCCAGAGAAAATGTGATAACTTCATGAAACTGCTGAATTGTTTGTGTAGTACCACTATACATTGAAGGAAAACAGGAATATTGGAGTAATCATAGGCTGGATCATGTGGTACAAATCCTAGGAGGGAGAGTGAGAGAGGACTCACATACAACTCAGTTAAAAAGAAGTGAAGAGGAAGGAGCATAATTGATCAAGATCGCTTTCTGAAAATTAGATTTTCTCAAAGATTTTGATGTGATACTTTGACAAAATTATGATTGAGAAAACTGTTGTATAGCTCTATGTGGACTCTTGTAAGGTGAATGACTTCATATTACCTCAGTACTATTCAAAATACAGCACAGTACACTAGCAATAATGCATAATAAGAGATTAAGAGATGGTTGACAGATCCAGATATAGTTGTCAGTAGAGAATCCTCATGCAGGTGTCTGCATTTCTGCATTATATATAATTTTTTCAGCATTCTCATTGATGTCTTGAAAGTTGGTAAACTCACTACCACTGAGGTTTCTAAAAAATATAACAAAAGGTGCCCTGAAAACTATGGCGGTGAGCAGTACAGTCAGAAACAAAACCTTCTAAGGAAGCTGGCCTGTGCCAAATTGTTTCTAGTGCCAAGTACACAGTTTGAAGATCTCTGAAGATTTTTTCATCTTTCTTCTTCAGTTTCTCTGATCCCTCTGCATTGCATCTTTGGGTTCTCTCATTGACACAGTGATTTTATTGTCTGCAACATGTCTTATGAGTTTTCTGTATTCAAAAATATACCAGTCTACTCCAAACATGATTACTTGGCTCTGTCAGTACAAAAAGCCAATCCTAGTCACTCTCTCATTTTGAGGGCAGCTATCATGGTCTGGCCATTTCCATAGATTTACACTTTCCTTACTTTTACATCGAGATGGTTTCATTTAATTTGTCCTTTGGGAGTGGTCCCCAACCTTTGCTGGTTCCTAGGGTTTTTTCCTGGAGTAGTGACAAGGTCAAAATGCTGGCAGGGAGCTGCTGATTGTTCTGTCAGTGTGGGCGGGTAGGTTCCAGAGACAAAACCTGTGCCTGGGTCTGCATTGTATATGTGCACATACAACCTCTCTGTGCAAATCAGTGCTCTACCTCCTCTCTCTGACATCTTTCAAAGTGTACTCATCTGACAATCAAATTCATTGCACATGAAGTGAAAAATGGATTTCCCTGCCTGTGATCACCACTTCTAGCAAATACATCCTCACAGCTACTGCTTTTCCTGATCTCTACTGCATTCATTCTTCATGTAAAATGATCACCTGAACATGGCTTTCAACCCTAGCCTCTCCTCCAGCCTGGTATCCTAAAAGGAGGGAAAAAAAATTATATGAGGCAGAGAATTTGAAGTGCACCTTCAAGTGGGGAAGGATATGGAACACAGGGAGAGTCATATAACAGAAAGCAGGTTATGGATTTATAAACCATAACTAACATACAGTTAAACATGAAATTCTAGAAAGATATGTGGATAGCCAAAGAATATAGGCAGGGAATTGATTTTTCCTCTGCAAATGACCCTGCTCACTGGATTTAACTACTCAATAATTTCTTTCCTGCTCAAGAAATAAAAAATAATGTCAACATACTTTTGATGTTCACATTTTCAAAAGAGATAGTAAACAATTGGAAGCAGTATACAAAATACTCATAATAATATTGGAGGACTGAAGAAAATACCATAAAACAATTTGTTTATCAAAGCTGACTGATAAAAACCTGTAAATACTTTCTTTTTACCTGATACTGAATGGAAAGTGCTCTCACCCTTGACAACAGCTGAGATGTGAATAGGAAAAACCTGTTCCAACCTGACAAAAAATGTTATAATGGAAAGGAATGTTATCTATTTGCTTCTTTCCTATTTAAGTGTTACTGCTTTTGTATTCTATATATAGTATATATTTTCATGTAAATTACTTAGTGTCACATAGGTTGCTTGTGTAGGCAACCAGAAAAGTAATGGTACTTTTATCACTGCAATAGTAATGAAAAAATTAGTTCATAAATACAAAACAGGCTTTGTTTCTGCTATTGATGAGTTATTGGAAGTAGTGTGTAAATAACTAATAAAACTTTAATGTGGTACATTGCCTGCAAATGCAACTTGTTTGGACAATTTGTTTATCCTTACAGGTGTCCAAAAATGTGTGTAAAACACATGGAAAGCATATGCTATGTGGAGAGATTGTTGAAGACCTAAAATATAAAGCCCCAAAGCCAATTCCTATGTGTGTAACTCCATTTAATGCAACTGAAATGAAGATTTTACCAGTGATAAGTCTGGCTCAGGCTGTTAATTTATTAAACATATAAAGAAGGGAGCAAAATAGTGGGTTTTTTTCTAAAGATATTTCCTGAAGCTATATATTAAATATCAATGCACACCATATAGAAGACTGCCTCACTGATTCATTATGACTTTATTGAACAGTGCACTGTGAACAGAGATGGCAAAATGAGGGATTTTTAGATGTTTCATTTAGCTATTTCTGTATGGGATTTTTTTCTTTGAGAAAGGCCCTGCATCATGCTAATGAGTGCAATATTAGCAACTACTGTATAATACCACAGCCATCACACCATCAAGTGTATTACATTCCTCAATATGTTTCATTACTAGGATACTTTCCCCTTTTAGGAAAAAAAAAATCTGCCTTGATTTTACCCTTTAGTTCTGCCCTTTGTGCCATGTGCCCAGGTCTTTGAGGGACAAATGTCCCCTGCTTTTACTAAGAATAGGTGAGGGGTAATAGGCAGGGTCTTAACAACATCCCAAATGCCCAGCAATATGGGGGGTGAAGCCTGGCTTTCATTTACTGTCCAATAAGTGTATGTAATGCACATTAAGACTGGTGGAATTAAAGGAAATGTGAACTTGGATTCACTTTACTGAAGTCAATCAATTGAGCGGGTCCAGTATCTAACCCTTTTAAAAGTGTGGCTCCATTGATTCAAAGTATGAGAAGGATCTCTCCCTGCATATTGTCCTGGGGATTGAATAGTCTTCAGCTCTAGAAGAAGAGAATATTAGGACTCTAATTTACAATCAGCACTGTAAAAAGCTTTGTCCTATTCAGATTGTCTGGCAGCAGCAGCAAGCACAAATGTGTTTATTGAAACCCATTCCGGGGCATTGTAATTGTCCTTATTTAGGCAGTCTTAAAAAGAGAGAAATATATAATTCATAGCAATCTTTAAAAACTGACTGACCAAGGCTCATGACAAATGCTTACAAATGGGGATTAAAACCTGAGCTGTCAGTGAGATAATTAGTTTATTCCAGCACACTGAAAGGCTGTGGTTGTGATGATGATGGGTGCCATCTGATGAGTAAGGAGTCATGTTACAACACAAGCACATGCTCCCCCTTCTCCTCCCCTCTCCTCCACTATAGACCTTATTTAGCCAGCTACGATACTGCTTTTCACTAGAGAAAAAAAGGATTTGTTTTAACTTCTGTGTTTTCTGGTTCTTTTCAAATAATGATTGACAATACCCATTTGGCTAGAGCAGGATCCGAGACCAGAGATGTCAAAGAGAAGTATTTGCAAATTCTGTCCTCACACTTAAAGTAATTATTTTTAGGTTCCATCAAGCAGGGAACTATACCCAGATATTCATAAACAGATTCCTAACGCAAAAACTGTCAGCAAATTGGCCATATTACAAAACAAATTGTTCCCTCTGCCAAGGTTCCATGTTCTGGATTTTCTTTCTACCAACATTGCTGGTCACAACATGTGAAGACTGCAAGTGGGTCATCATTTTTATAAAGATAGGATGGCTGTGGAGAGAAAGAAGGAGGGGAAATTAAGTATCCCTTCTGCTTTAGTATAACTGCAGAGCACAGAATAATG
>VWZN01000370.1:167448-211781 GCA_013396955.1 Regulus satrapa | reverse complement strand
AAAAAAAAAAAAAGGGAAAAGTATATTTTGAGCTTAAGAAGTTATCAAAGAGAAAGAACTGAGGAATTAATGCTACTAGGATACAAAAGCATTCTCCATTGTTTTATGGATCTTTTTTCGCCACTTCCCAGATCTGTACCTCAATATTCATGGATGTGTGCCACATAGTTTTATTACAGAACAGCACAAAGTACACACAGTTTGCTGGTGAATCTGGCCAACAAATCTGTAATTTGTTTTTATTTTCCTTGGGATAAGGCTCTTCCCCTAGAGGGTCTTTGGGCACTGGTACAGGCTCCCCAAGTAAGCAGTCACAGAACCGATCCTGACAGAGTTCAAGAAACATCTGGACAATTCTCTCAGGCACATGGTATGACAACTGGGATGTCCTGTGCAGGACCAGGAGTTGGACCCAATAATCCTTTTGGGTCCCTTCCAACTCAGGATATTTTATGATTCTATGATTTATACTTGAGTGAAGTAAGAGTGTAGAGTGGACCAACATCTGAGATTAAATGTTTCGTTCAGTTATCCAAAATTTCCAGCATTCCAGAAGCAGCTCTTTGCAGCAAGAATTACAGCAGTAGCTACTTCAAAAGCATCAGGTCCGTTGTATTTGATGCTGGACTTACTTGATACACTTGAGCATAGCAAATCCAAGAAGTCAGAAGCATCCCTTCTGCACTGAACTCAAATCAGGTACTGTACTGGTATGCAGTGGCTTTTTGTCCATGAGTTCTACTTGGCCATCGTCCAAAGAGCTGTAGCTATAAATTATTGCTAGACATCAGAATCTTCTGCCATAACTAATGTAGTTGTCTGGCCTGATGAAGTTCTTTTAAAGAACATGTAAAGGATTGTTATAGCAGACTATGATACAATTAAAGATATTTTAGATATGTCTACATTTTGTATTGTGAAGAGCATTCATCCATTGTGTCAACTCTGAGTGGAATAACAAATGGACATATCTGCTTCCACACTTAAAACAAATTAAGAGCTACACCTCAACAAGATTTATTACCATCACATAATGTCAGATAATTTCTTCTCAGTCTAGAAGTGGACAAAGGCAAACTTATACTTGCCCAAGGAACATGGTATAAGCTTACATAGTTTCACTGAATAGAGCTTCAGATATGGTCTTGTCTATATGCAAAAGTTTTTGAGGCTAGGATACAAATAAACCTCAAACTGATCAGTCTTAATCCAATATCAGAGTAGATTTTTTGGTCTGTTTATACCTCTTAAGAAGAGGTTTAAGTTAAATTGAAAAGCTATGCTTAAAGCACAGCAAAGCTGTTTACACTGGGGATTATACCAGCATGGCTTTTCCTAGACAGCTATATCAGCATGAAGGATAAAATGTAGAAAAGTCTGCAGATGTACTGTGATAAAAATGTAATAAGATATAGATGGAGAGGAAGAAGAACAAGAATAACAACAATAATTTGTTGTTTGCATTTCACAGGCTTTGAAAAACTTTTAAAAAAGAAATATTCTCTTTCCTGTTTCTGTGTGAAAGACTCAAACAGACAATAGGGTAAAATATTTCTGCCAAGACTTAGGAAACTACTCTGCTGACTATGGAGAAAATGCTGCCAAATTGAGGAAGTAAACAGGCTGAAATAAACAGAAAAACAACATTTACTTTTCTCAAATCTCTTAAAGTAAACCTTCTCTCCTAGTAACCATATGGAAAAGCAGTTCAGACACAAATGTTAGTGGTAACTCCAAGTTGCTTCAGTGAAAGTATATTGTGTACGGCCTCTTGCATCCATGGCACACTTCCCTGGAAAGAGTTTGCCCCTTTTCCTTGCCAGCACAGTCAAGCATGCTGCATGTTGTTACACACACTGTCATAGTCTGGGCAAGGGTGGAGGATTTGTAAGCCTCCAGATAGGGGCTAAAAGTTTGAGACAGCAACATTTTTACGTTTTGGCAAAGATAGTGCTAGCTGTCTGGCTCTCAGGACTTCTCCTGTCAAGTGGTCCATGGAGCAGCATTGGCAGCAGCTACAGGAAATAAAGTATACCTGGACCCTCAAAGGGAGGTCAAGTACCTCACTGAAAGCCTCCAGCAGGCAACAAAGAAAGAGTGGGAAGGAAAAAAAATAAACAACGAGCAATTGAGTTTAGAAATAAACTGAGGGAAAAGAGATGTGTGCTGGGTTCAACACAGCATGTCCATCACCTCCACACCCATGGGCTGGCCCTGTGAAAATGGAAACAAGCCTGGCTAGAACTGGAAATCCTGGTGTTTCACTTCAGTCTTTGAGTACAATTAGGATGTCTGAAAAGTGGACTGTTATTGTTTATTGTCTGTGTTGTACTGTCTACTGCTGAAATGAATTGCTTCCTAAATTTATTCTAATATATTCAAACCCCATATAATGGAGGGACATGGCTTACAGATTCCTAGAACAATGATTTTCCACCGGTGACATTCATTGCAATAACACAGGGTCAGTACTTCCCAGCTGAGGCCTTTTCCAGAATGCTCCTGGCTGGAGCAGTGCTTGCTCATGTGGAAAGGAACAAAACCAAAACTGCTTTTGGGTGGTGTGCAGAATAAAGGCTGCGAATTCCTAGGACTTGATCAGCTGAGATGCTGAATGACCTTGACTCCCCTGAACTCAACAGGGTCCTTGGCAGCTCTTTGGCTCTGTCCCCTGCCAATGGGAGCACCTGTTTTTGGCCGTGGTGGTCTCTGCCCCCCTTCTCCTCCACAAGGCAGCCCAGCCTCCAGCCACCGAGTGCTCCTATGGGTGAGAGGGCTTACAATGGATCAAGGCGTAGCCTGTGCTTTGGCATTTTCACAGGCAAGCTCAAGAATTCTAAGGTTTGAAAAATAGCACAGAAACTCTATTTTTTTCAGTGAGCACTGCTTCTGGCAGTGGGTCTGATAGATGTTCTGAAGCAGAATAAGCAGCATTCAGCCTATCCCCACCATCTGCCTAAGTCCTGTTTTCTTTTCCTCATTCAGCTCCACTGGAAAATATCAACAGAAAATGAGGGGTTTTTTTTACCAAGAAAAATCATGTGTTGGTTTGTACTATAACTCATGAGTCCTTTGTATTCCGGGAGAATACAGCTGTAATGCAAGTTATGGCAACCATTTGAACTTTCTGAGATAATCTGCTTCAAAACTTGATAAGGACTCTTGAACTATGTTCATGCTACACACAAGGCTAATCTGGCAGCTGGATAAATCTAATTTTCTGCCCAATTGCAAAATAAAAGTGACAAAGGAAATAAAATCAAGATATAAACCATATGATTTGGGAAAAAATAGAAATCTGAGCAAGTGCTGAGTTACAAACTTTTCCTTTTTTCCCCCATGTGTGTTGCATGAGCATATAAAATCATTCTGATGAAAAATACAAGTTAAGGAGTGACTACATCATTAGCTGAGCAAAAGAGAAGAAGAAAAGACACAGGTCTATTTGTTACCATCTATGGTGGCACCTTGAGGAAGAACTGAGGAACGAGACACTATTGCACTGTTCACTGAACAAATACATAGATTCCTTACTGTAAACAAGCAATGCTTGAAAGAATTAAGCAGTCAAAGTATAGAAGGATATAAATGCAAAATTTTATGTAGAATGCTGAAGAACAGTCAAGATTCAAACTCATTGTTTCACAATCTTTTATATAAGCTCATCTTTCATTGCTATGGAGATAAAACTGTACAGTTTTTACCTTCATTCAAAGCAAGATATGGCTAAAATCACTCTAGCATTGATAACTTTGTCCTCCTAAGTAGCCTGTTCTGTTTTCTTTCCAAAAATATTTTTAAATTATTTTTGTTTGAAATGTGTGGTATATGACTGAAATATTTTCACCTGAAAATTTGGCCTAATGTCTCTTTATCATCACAAAAAAGTCTGTGAATCCTCCCTGGAGTAATTCTGCATCTCTCAAATGTCTGCTTTTTCTGGGAGGAGTCACCTTCTGGAGGAGGCTGTCATGGTCCATAAGTAAAGCAAAAGCCTATATCACTAGCCTGGGCTGTAATATTTATTTATAGAGACCTGAAATCAAACCAAATTAATTTTCATAAAAGCAATATTGGCCTTTGTTGGTACACCTTTCAACTCCTAAATGTCATTAAATAAACGCCTAATTAAACTCATTAAAAGGAAAGAAATGCCTAATGAAAACATTATGCCAAACAATTTGATCCTAGAGACCATGAAATCTGGTGGAAACTCTTTTCGCTTCTACTGCGCTATAAGGAATGTTCTGTTTCTCTAGTGACAGGTGACAGGATGAAATGTGGTGACAACTTCTGGTACAGAGGACAGACAGTCTGTATTGCATTACATCTGACCACATTTAAGTGTCTACTGTATCAACTAAAATATATGAGTAAACAAACGGCATCACGTTTCTTCTCTTGCAATGAGGCCAAACTGGGTTATTTTGACTGAGTGTCTGCCTGCAGTTTCTCTCACCCTCCTAAATAGAAAGGCCATGCAGAAAAGTTATACTGGGAGTGGCTCCTCACATGTGCTGACCTCTAAGCAGTATCCAGCAGTTATTTGGTAAAGCTTTAGCAATTTTTAGATAGGGATGTTTGAATTCCAGTGCCCAGCACAGCTTCCTGGCCATGTTTAATTTCTTAGTGTACAGATAGCCTTAAGATGCAATTTATCTCCCCCAGTACAGATATCAAATGCAGATTAATATTTCTCAGACTGCAATCTGTGAAGTGTTTGGTAATCTGTCAGAAATCACAAGGTGATTTCACAATTGTTTTGAAAATACTTCAATTTTAAATATAAATTTTAATTGTTTAAATATAAACAGATTTTAAATACAAATGCATATATATATATTTTTTTTTTTCAGGTATGCAGGTGGGAAAACAAAATGGAGTAAAATAAATGTCACTGTAGATTTTTCCCAGGGCAGCTTATTTTATTTAGATAGAAATGAAAACCATCATGGTAACACTGTACTAGATGATGCTTGGCATAATTTCAAAAAGGTTATCTCGAAGTAAATTCTAAAAGAGTTGAGCAACAGCAGCGAAATGACCCCTGGGTGTCCATGCAGTGCTATGACTCTGTTCTGTTTCTGTTTCTATTTGAAAGAATTTGCAGAAGCAAATTGGGTGGGAGGTGGTTTCCATGAAATCCAGGTATTTCTTTCCTGTGCTTAGGAAAGAGGCAGAATCGGATAGAATGAGGAGGAAGCAGGAGGTAGAGGGAAAGAAGCCTCATTAGGCAATGAACAGTGCACTGAAACCACAGTAGTTTTGCTGTTCTGAGTGTGTATTCAATCACCTCCGACAACGTTTTATTAGTTAGCTTTCAGTTGTGCTATTCTTGATGCTAATCATGTTCCTCCTGTGCTACCAGAGCCCCCTGAGTTTCTGATGTAGGTCTGTGTCCCCCTCCCACACTGGGACACTGTTACCTCGGTGAGGTCTCTGCCACGCTTTTTCCCTCCCCAGTAAAGTTCTGTTATGGAGCAGAGTCTGCACTGGAGATCTTCAGCCCAAAGTCAGGAGTGAGAAAGGAAGATAATTCTTATAGAGTACTGAAAATGAAGAGCAGAAAATCCTGGGACAGCAGGTGGTGGTCAAAGGCGTTTTCAGGGGGTGGAGGGATCATGGCTGAAGCTTAGAGCCTTTCTGCGCTGCTGTTTCCATCACGGAGTACCATATACAAGTTCTCCAGCAAGACCCAGCTGGTAGAGGGATGTGAATTAGTGAGGGGGAAAGACTCCTGTTGTCCTCTTGCTGCATCCCTGTCTAAGCAAATATCTTGGTTTGATAGTGCCTCAATACTTTTAAGTTCACTGAGGTCACCTCAGGTTAAATCTGGATTCCTCAGAGATATTTCACATGAGATGTCCTTGGTGTACCCATGCACCACATTTCTCCAGTCTGCATCACTAAGTTAAGGAGACACACTTAAACATTTAACTTTATATTAATTAATCCTTTTGTGGTCTGTTCCAATGCAATCTGAAACTTCTATTAACTAATTTGGCCATCACCCAGTTTGTCTATGCCACATAATAGGGTTTGGTACAAAATGGTTTTCTTGGTGTGTTAGGAATGTCATGTTTTAATCAATGTCTCTCTGAATGTTCAATCTAATGAAGGCTGTAAGTGAGAGACTATAAATGCACAGAGAGAGTTACCATGGAAACCAGAGCAGTATCTGCTGGGTACTCCACACTGGCAGCACGGTGCAGCACTGCCCTGGCGCAAGGCAGAGGCTTTCCAAAACATTTTCAGTAGTCACATCAAAGATTCTCAAGGCTTGGAGCAGAGAGCTGGGTGCTGTTTTGGTGGCAGCTTGTAGACTGGCCAGTGTCATGATGGTAGAGTGGCAGCTGGTACAGTCACCTGCTGAGCTGGCACGCACTGTGTGATTTGGGGTCTACTTCTGTACAGCTTCTTTAGCAGAACTTGTGCACCATTAGTAGTCATTTCCTGAAACCTTTGGCCACAAGCTGTGAATTTTCACTCAGATATGATGAACTTTTACATAGTCAAGTACATCAAGGAACCCCAGAGCTCATTCAAGCCAGAAGATAGGGAAGCTGCATTCATTAACAGAAGCTGCACCCTCAGAGATAGGAAAGGAAACTTCCTAGAGATGAAAAATGTACCCAGTGATGCATGGGAAGACCCCAGACCCAAATACTACCAAAGGTGCCATCTGTCACATGAAGGGTGGGGAATTTAGAGTGCAAGGGAATAGTTGCCTAGCAATTTCTCTGTTCAAGGTCCCTCTTCAGAGGCACCCAGCTTGAGCTGTAGCACTACTGATATAAGAGCTGTTATAGAGAAATCTACATTTTATCAATTAAATTGACACATAGAATCAAACCTGGCCATAGTGGCTGGCTTGCATAATTTCCACAACACACAGGAGAATCCTCACTACTGAAAGGCAGATGCAACTGTCCTCTTGGCCATAGGCTGGACAGCCCTGACTGCAGTTAGAACATATGAGGCTCCAGAAAAAAAAAAAATATTTTGAGGTTCTACACAGTAGTTCTGGACTTGTAATCCTCTGGAGCTGCAGCTTTTGAGTATTCTGGCTTGACATTTCTCTAAGATGAAGGGTTTGGGACCTGCAGGATAGAGAACAGAAGCCTTGTCATCCAGGATCCTCATGATATGAGAAAAGCCCTTCTGGCAACCTGGAGGGCACTTTTGCTGAGGACCCAGGTGTTCTCTGCCATCACCGTGCATTTCAGTACTCATTCAGTGATAAATACTGCAGAATATTTGCTCCTCAGAACCCTGCCTTGTCCTGGTCCCTCCCATCCATGGAACATCCAGAAAATGTGTGCAATTACTCAGAGGAACAGTGGAGCAAGGCTAAATTGCTTCCAATAAAACATACTATTTTTTTTTCTCCTTACTCTGAGTGACAAAGTGCTAGGACACCTTTCTAGGTTATTAAAACTAAAGAAGTTTTCAAAGTGCCATTTATTTATTATCCTTTCTGTTTCATTTCCTTATTGCAACTTCTCACAGCTCAGAAAATAAAACTACACTGATCCCTCTTTGGAGCAGGAATCATTATTATAGTTACTTTCAGTGCTGCATGATCTCAGTTCCTGCATAAATCTTGTAGTCACTGTTGTGCTATAGGTGCAGTAATAATAGCCAGGACTGTCTACTAAGTGTTGCTTATTACATGTGTTCATTCCTCCCTTGATGCTCCTGGGCTTGCACTAAGCTCTTTTATTCAGTCTTTGGTAATAAATCCAATCTCAATTTAAAAAAGAAAATAATATACATGCTTTTATTGTAACTTTCACAAACACTGGACACATTACTTTCATTAAGATGTGGAGTATTTAATACATTTCAGCTCACAGGGAAATGAGTCTTCCACTTCCAAGCGTGTAAAGCAGCTGAGTGAAAGTGGGCATATTTCAAACAGACGTGAACGCTCTCTCAAGCTCACTCTCCCTTGGCTCTCAGCCACAATTTTAGAGTAATTTGCCCTAATCTGCCATATGGTTTTCTTTCTTTGCATTTTATAAAACTGTGGGGCTAAGTGAATGTGCCTCTTCGATAGTACTGACACAAGCCTGATTTAATTTAAACTTCCACATTAACATACCAACTAAATCAGTGCTGCAACCTATGAGGGAAACTTCAGTGCACAAGAAGAGCTGTCATTAGTTTCCAAGTGGTTCTAGCCTACCGCCCTTGAACTGGTTCTCCCTTATGATTATTATTTCTAGAGGTCTCTCCAAAACAACATCAGGACCACTCCAGCAGCATGCAACCCCCATTCCCTTCCCCAGATCAAACCAAGCCTCCAGTAAGACATTATTCAAGCCTGAAATCACTTCTGAACAGCAGGCACGGAGTAAATCTGATTCCTCATGTGGAAGATCTCTATGCCTGCTGTATGAGAAGCATCTCTGACTGAGATTTCCAGCAAGCCCTGCCAGTAAATCCTTTTATTCAAGGAGTCAGTGCAGTATACTTTTATATCACAGATGGCTCCAGGACTTAGAGACAATTTCCTTAAATAGGCTCTCACACCAGGCTTGTCTACACATTTTACTTTGGAATTTTTAGCCCGTAACAAGAATGTGACATGGTTCACTAAACATACGCTCCATGTGCGCTTTAAGCACACGAGTTTCCCCACAAGCTGCAGCAGAGCTGCTGCCCTGCCTGGTGCCCACATAGACTCATCTGCATGCCTGTTTGTTCTCTCTGCTGGATCAGTTGGGATGTGGACGGCAGGGTACCCTGCTAGTGTGGGCTCCTGGCTCCACAGTGGCATGGTTGGCCTTTCTCGTGGTCCACACTCAGGTCAACGGCTCAGTGAAGTTGGATACAAACCATTGTCCAAGAGGGAGGCTTTTACATGAAAAAATAATATCATTTTTCAACAAAACAATTATCATCCTGAAGGTAAGTGCAGTTCAAGTTTAGAATTCATATATAAAGAAACAAATAGTCACAGAACCAGGGAGTAGAAGATACCAATCTCCTGCCAAACTGATGTAATACGTTAACCATTAATGAGAACCAACCTAAAACTTAATATGATAATTACTAAAACATAGAACCTTAGAATCCTATAGTGAAGAAAACATTAATTTCCTGTAAGACATTATATCTTCCTTAGCAGTAATAATATTGGTGGTTTTTTCTGGGTATAAACAAGCAAGCAGCAAAGAAAATTCTGCCCTGTCCAGTGTTGATGCTGAACTATTTCAGATTAAACAGGGATTTTGTGGTGCGGTTTGGTTTGGTTTGGTTTGGTTTGGTTTGGTTTGGTTTGGTTTGGTTTGGTTTGGTTTGGTTTGGTCTGATTAAGGAAATCTAAAACCCCAAGAAATGACAAGATAATGCCCCAAAGCATCCAAACAAGCCATGATTTTTTCAGTCTGAGGAAAAATTAGGTCATTTAAAGTCAGTATATTGTATGAATTTCATGTCCACAACTATGTAGGTAATTTTCAGTCTGATCCTTTGGTAGATATGGGCTGCTGACTAATCAGTAAAATCACTTATCATACAAATGTTAAGCCATAACTATTCTATACGCTGCATAAAATGTTCTCAAATTAGGTTAATGAACAATTAACAATCTTGGAATAATCTCGCATACAGCAGAATCATTGAACTGGATTTTGTCAATTAATTAGTCCAGAAAAGCAAGCAAATGACAGAGACTAAACTCTCAGAACTGTCACCAGAGGGGTTTTTATGGAATGGTCCTGAGGTGGATAAACAGGATGCAATCCTTTCCTCACTGAGAAATCTTGACCTCACATTTCCCTCTTCAATATGGAGCTTTCTACCACCTGGCTGTACTTAATTCTGATCTGGGTTTTTATCAATCACACCTGTTGGATCATATTCATTTTGCATTAAGTATTTAAATATGCTCAGAATCAACATATCCACATAATGCACAAGAGTGGGTCTGGGGACACACCTGAGACACTGCCCCCGAGTGCAGGATGGCACCTAAATCCTTCTGCTGAGATCTACACTCAGCATCCCTCAAGAAAAGGGAATTCACAGAAATAAAGTTGAGAGAGCTTCAAAACCTATAGATTAAAGGTAGCTGATTCCTTATCCAGCAGTTTTGCAAATGTAGCATCTCAAAGTTGTTGTTTTTCCAACCAAAACTATTTCATGAATTTGACCTCAATTTGTTAAGAGTTTTGGGACAACCAGAATTGCATTTTTCCTCAAATAAACTATTCATCAGAAAGAAAATTACTGCTCTTGTCACAGAACACCAGCTGCCTACCCATTCAAATAATAATAAAAAATGCTTTAAAATCAAAAGAAGCAAAATTAAAAATCTTAGAATATCTCTTAACAGTCACAGAAGGCATGTAAAAAGAAAAAAGTAAAAAAAAAAGAAAAGAAGTAGGAAAGCTAAAGAACATGGAACAGTATGGGATAATTGTAAAACTCGAGAGGTTATTCAACCAAAGAGATATCTTTCAGAAAATGGAAATCCAGCCCAAATGAAGCCACCAAAAAAAGCCATAAAAAATAGCTTGTAAAGTGGTGGTTGGGATTATGAAATACATGTGCTTATGTTGGTCCTATTATTTTGCATGTATCCTACACAGTGGAATTGTAAAGGGCAAGAAGGGAATGTGAATAGCAAGCAGAAAACTGAAGAACAAAAGATGAATTATGCAAATGTATCAGATTTGGGAAGCTGAATTTGTTGCCTCCCCAACAACTTGAATAACAGTGTTTAAATACAACTTTCTTTTTGTAGAAAGCACCACTTTCTAAGCAGCCCTTCCAAATGCTTTCCCATCTGTTTCGACAAATGTGATAATGAGGAGGTTATGCTGAAAGCTCTAAAAAAATTAAGTTATTTATCCATACTAGGAAACACAAGACAGGTAAAAGGTTGTGCCAGTCACTGTGCTCCAAGTGATTGCAATCCCAAATACTCTTTATTTTCTTAACTTGGCTTTGCATCCTAAGAGATGAGCACTACCAATTTCAGTTTGATCAGTTTAGGTTTGAAGGAAGAGCAGAGTGGAACAGATCCTTTACAACTCTGCCCTGCATGGATGTCTTAAACAGCTAGAAAAATGAACTATGCCTGGAAAAGGATCCAGCAACTAGAAGGTTTCATTCCCCTCAATGTGAGCTGCTAATACAAAATGTGCCTGAAAATCTTTGTATTTTATTTAGCTGTGGATTCAGAATTGAGGGAGACTTTTTAGTCTGTGCAAGAGCAAAGGACTTTTTCTGTTCAGGGATACTCCCCCAGAGCAGTGTTAGGAGCACACAAATTGTGCTGTAGAAGCCTGACAAAAGCAACCCTCAGCAGAGTCACCTTTCATGTCCTCTTACTGCAGAGGGGATGTTGGCTCAGCTGCTGGAGTGGTAGCTGAGCTTTATCTTCTGACCTTTGTATCCTGAGTCTGTTCCAGCATAATTTTGAAGTAATTCCTCTAGAAGTGACTAGATTTATCAGTGTGTGAATCTGAGATGTGTAGTCAGAATCTGGCTAGTACAGATTCTCTGTTTCTGCTCTTACTATTCTCAATGCAGCTGAGATTTTTAAAAAGGAGAATGATCAGAACAGAAGCTGACAGCATTTCTGAAGTAGGGTAAAGAAACCTTATAATTTATATTGGGATCAAAATAATAAGGTATGTGAAAGAAGTCACATAAATACAGTGCTGCAGCTTTAGGGCTAAGCTGTGTCATCACAGACCTTTGAAACAACATCCAACACCAGGGGCACAATTTGTCTTTTTGAAACTGGGTGAGGTAGGAAGTCTAAGCTATCCAAATTTCTTCAGCCTTTTAGCATCACTGTCATTTTCACAGGTAGAAGATTGTGTGCTTTATGAATCACTTATGTCTATTTGTCTATTTCCTAGACAAACTGGAAGAAGCCAAGAGGGAAGAAATGAGGTTTTATGAGTAAAGAGATACTATGTACCAGAATATTAAGTATAATCACCCCAGAAATTTTCTGTTTGTGGCATTTAACTTTGCCCATCCATCCCAAATTTCCAGATGTGCAGTGGATCTAACCAGGCTTCTTTCTGAGCAGCTCACAAATTCCAGGGAAACTGTGACTCTGGGCTGACCATTTTTATGTGTGTAACTGGGGCACAATGCACATGCAATGTGTGCACTTAGCAGACAGTCTTTTCCTCACAGTAAGTCTGGAGTCCTACTGATGCATCAGATTTACTACCCATGTGCAGAGAAGCTCTGCAAAGCACAGCTGGTGGGGTCAGTGCTTCTGGGGTGATCCGGGCTTGTGAGACATGCCCCCACCTCAGCAATCCCAAATCCAGCTGAATCCCTTCTCCTTTCATTCAGGTAATGGAGGGTAGAGAGCAATTGTTGAATATTTAGCCTGTGGAGGCAGATGATAAGAGCCATGGAAACAGTGGAGGAGGTGGTAATGCTGTGCTTGCATTGCTCCTGGCTCACCTTGGCCCTGCAGATGGGACCAGGCTGGGTGCTCATCCAGCCCACCACCCTCCAACCACCTCCTTCCCAAACCTTCCCTGTCCTCTGGCACCCTCTCTGGGGAGAGGCTGTGCCAAGGAGCTCCTTAAAGACAACAGATGGCTTCAGATCTTCTGCACAGGTTCCTCCTGACAGCTGGCACTGCCCCACCATCAACAGCCTGAGGAGCACATTGTCATCGCAGTCATTCAATGCCCAACTCCTGCTCTCAGCATGGAAAAGAGAGAGATGCAGAAAATCACAGAATCATAGAATTGTTTGTGTTGGAAGGAACTTTTAAAAATCATCTAGTTCCAACCCCTGCTTCCATGGGAATGTGCTGGGAGACTGCTTCCCTTGCCTTGTCTGGCATAATCTGTCTAGCTAAACAAGCTGCTGGAGATGACTTTGTGACTCATTTCTGATGGAGGAGAAATGTGTGCTTCCCAGGAAGAGGGAGACTTAGATGGAATAGGAGACACTGTCCCATCTGTAACACCGTTCCTTAATTGAGAATTGAAATATTATTTTAGCTGGAGTAGGCCTCTGTTTTAATTCAGCTCTGCAGAATATAGACTAAATTCACTCTTTGATATTTCTTTCCTACCACGGTGACAAGAGAGCTTCTAGGACAGTTTGTTTACTGTTTGTTTCAGCTATTGCTGAATTATATGAGTCAATACATCTCATTTTTAGTTATGCGCACTTCAGTAGAAAGAACTCCACTTAAGGGCTGAAAGGCATGTATCATGTCAATGAAGACAATATTATCACATTAGATATTGTGATGAAACATGTACATACTTAATGATTTCTTGCTGGCTTCTGGACTGAATTCCTATCAGGCATGCATGTCTCTCCTCATGCTCGCTGTCTCTTTGCTTCTGCTGCTGTCAAGTAACACCATGCTTAATAGAAATCTTCTGCCTCTCTGTTAGCAAGTAATGGCTCTGTGCAATCTGGCTTGCATTGGGTATAGGGAATTTGGCGGAGTGCTTTTTCATTGTTTAGGTAAATGTTTCCTCTTTGATCCAACATCTGCCCTTTCTGCTGCTCACACTGCAAATTGATGCAGATCGAGCAGAAGGATGGGACACATTTATAGGGCTTCCTGTTATGGAGTAATTTGGAGAGCATCGTTTTCCCCTGCTCACTTTTTGCCTTCAGCAACAACAACACAATTCTTTGTGTTTTCAATGGGAAGACAATGCTTTGTCTCACCCTTTCCTTCTAGTTCTCCCTGAAGGCTACAGAAAGAAAGAACACGAATAACCAAGCAATGAAATCATAAAATAGTCCCATTTACTGTTATCTTTCCAAGAACAGGGAAGGCATTAAAGTTCTAAAACCTTTTTTCTTGAAGCAAAGATTGCAGCTAGAACAGGAAATGACACAACATAAATTCAATTCCTGACAATTATTATAACATGAAAGGGAAATAGTATAAGTCACTGTTGTTAAACACTCTGTTCATTGGCTAGATCTGGCCCATTTGAGCTATTTATCTAGTTCCTGTGGCAGATTCAGATTTTGTACCACACATGCTTTTATTTTTTTTTTTAAATATAAGATTCAAGTTTTTATGCTTCTGAAAAGGAGCTTCTGCATATGCACTGAGTAGAAGCTGGTGAAAGCTTATGCATAGTTGTCTTTTTTAAACTACAGAACACAAAGTATATTTTAAAAGACAAAGTCTAGCCCTTTTCCTTTCAGTTGGTGTTAACACATGAACTTAATAATAGTTTATGTGGTTGACATTGAAATGCTTCTCAGAAGTCAACATTAAGGAAAGATAAAGATGCAAACTGGAGGGGTTTGTATTTAAAAAAATAATTTAAAACACACACATTTGGGGGGAAAGGAAATGAGAAAAATCATGTATATCTGTAAAGCATACCTAAGTATGGCAAAAAATTTGTTAAACTCCTGTGCAGCAAAGGTGTGAAGTTTAAACAAATGAAAAATAGACCAATCTGTGAAAATGTAAAGGAAGGAGCTGTGTTGAATTCTCCATCCCAGCTGCATACAAGGCTGACCCAGAGTCTCCTGAGGATCTTCCAGTTTTAGCCACTTCAAAGGCATCGTGTAGTATTTTAGAATAAGTAAGAGTTTCATAAAATTAATTTTTTGCTTTTAATATTAAAGCAAATATTGATTTGTTTTGTTATAAATAAAAATAGTACCTGTTAGATAATCTTCAAATATATGAGATTTACTTCCCAGCAATAACCATTTGATATTTTATTGGCTTCTCACTTACATTGCAGTACTGCCTAAGGCAGTTGCTGTTGGAAACAGAATACTGCCCTGACAGACTTTTGAATCAAAAACTACGGCCATGCTTATTTTATACTCCAATGCATTAAAATTTACTGCTTGCTTTCCATGCTTTAAGTAAAGTTACTTCATTAGGAATGGGACATATATTTTTATGATGTACTCAGAAATGCAGGATTTTGAAACAAATCATTCTTTCAACAGAGTAATTCAAGAAGTGTGAAGCTGTAAAATCTAAGAAAAAGATGGATTTTAAGAAGAAAAACCTATTCTGGGGAATGGGATATTCTATTATAGAAAAAAAAATTAAAGAATCAAAGAGTCATGTCTTCACATACTATTCCTAATTTAGCTTTGAAGTACTTTCCTTTAATTCTTAATCTTGTCTTGAAAAAGCCAATGATAGATTGTGAATATTGCTATTCTTATACTCTAACTTACTGCACATTATATGTAATATGGACACCATTAAAATATTCAAGATCTCAGAACTTTTGCATCTATCTGGAATTTTGTATTGCACAGGTAGAGAGCTTCAAAAGAAGACTTTCAACATAAAAGAAATTTTTATCAGCATTTTCTATCATTATCATTGGTTTTCTTTCTGGCTTTCTTTCTGCATAATAAATTACACAAAAAATGTGACATTGATTTATTTCTTTCTTGAATGTGGCACTCATTAAAAAGATTTTTTTTTTTCACACAGAAATTTGAAAACTACTACTCTAAATTTTGTTTGTTGTTCAACAGAAATATGCATGGTTTACAGGTTGATTATGAATCAGTAATTCTTACTTGTAACCCATATGTAACCCAATTGTCTGGTAGTTAACAGTGACTAAAGGGGAAATAATGAATGTACACACTGCCCCTCATAAAGGAAAATTTTATTGGTCTCAGACACCAGCTAAAAATGGAGAAAACGACAACATAAAGTCACTAGGTTCCCCTAAAAGCTGAGCTTCCTCCAGTCACCAGCTGTATGAGACTTGTACTTGAACACAGAAACCTCTCTTCAGGAGAAGGAGCGCTCATGAGCCCAGGCAAGCAGACCAGCACAAGGGGTTTGAAGTAAAGAACCAAACAGGGCCCCCTGAGCAGCGCATCCAGTGCTGATCTCTTCACCATGAGCTGCGCCCTGCTGGCCCTGCTGCGTTGCAGATCAGCCCTGGGCTCCCTCGGACAGCTTGTCTCGCACATGGTCTGCAGCTCCCACCTCCAGTCCTGCCCTTGGAGCCTTGTGAACCTCGCTGGTGTCTTTGGGGCACTGCCACTGGAGCAAACTGGGACCATTGGGGACCCTCCAGTAGGGCAGGAAGCAAGTCCTTACTATAGATAGATCTCTGCCTTCTCAAAGTCTTTTGTATGGCCAGATCCTCCCAAAATCCCAAACTAGACCCCAAGCAGTTGCAGCTCCTGGTGTGGACAGATTGCACAAATGAGACTCACTATGGGAATAATAAGCAGTTTTTTTCAATAGTAGAGAATTTTCTACTTCCCTGGAACTTCAGGACATGACTTTAATTTTTATTGCAATAATTTCAAGCAAGAAATTTGTATAATATATCAGTATAATAAGTGTATTACAGGCATTAGTATCATTCATTATGCCTTCTCCAAAATTATAATACTGATATTCTCTGACATTCATCTCCCACCATTATGGCAGAGGGATGCTTAAAGCATCTCATTATAGATCCAGAAAATTCCCAGATAGATTAGTTCAGCAGAAAATAGGTCATTTAGTAGGGAAATGAAAGGCAGATGTGTATGAGATTAACCATCTCTTTCTTTTAACTGGTCCTGCTTAAGGAATTATATTTTCTTCAAGTATGATAATTTTGATGGATCATTTTTGCTCTGGCTTTATTCAGGAAGATAGCCAAGACAAGACCCAAACCATTCATTTATAATGAGGGAGTAGCTCCAAGACCCATGTCCAACGGCATTTAAAACTAACCTAAGAATCCCTCCTTTCCATATTCACAGAGTATTTAACATGGAGACTCCCACGGTGGAATTATATCACCACAAAAGAAGTTGTTTATCTTTGGAAATGTTGGGTTCAGGCCCTTGAAACCTGTTGAAATATGCTACTTTAATGTAAAGTCACAGTCTCTGAAGTGACTTGCCCTGGTGGCAATCTGGGGCATTAAATCAGTGGGCCTCTGCATAAATGTTCTCTGCCCTGACTGCCAGGGATGCTTTCTCTGAATAGCAGAAAATTGCTGAGAAGACTGAAATAAATCCCTCTGTGGTGAAATTCAGGCCTGGCTGATGTCAAGGAAAAGTCTGGCATGAGCTGTAAAAGGCCAGGATTTCACCCTTTATCACACCACCCCCATCCCTGAGGAGAAGGGGTCATTATTTATTTATGTGGTGCCATTAGTGTGTGAGGCACATCGGATGTGCTCATTGGTTGGTGCAAAGCCACACTGCTCCATTAATTCCTGTCCTGCCCTCGTTCTCCAGGGTGCAGTTCTCGCTGCCTGGAACAGCTGGAACAACCATGGGAATGACTACAGAATTTCAACCATAGTGCTAAATTTTCACACCTTCTTATGGTCCTCCTTTCTAAGCCAAACCTTTTAAGGAACACAAAGCAGCTCTCAGGAGACACCTTATTTATTTATTTATTTTCATTTTTATAAAGCAAGAATATGTGGTGGGATGCTGTGCCAGCATTTATAACCATCCACTGAATAGAGTTTACAGTAAAATGTTCTGGTCATTAGCAAATCTTGATAAAATTCCTGTTATAAGCTTGCAATTGAAAGCCAGATCAATATCCTAGTCTGTCTAAGACCTAATTGGATTGCTTCCATTTTCTCTCCATTTTTATCAGCAGAAATGTTGTCTGCTCAGGAGCAGAGGAATGAATTTCAGAGGTGATGTCCTTGGGATTCCTCTTAGAGTCTTTCATGGGCACAGGGTTGGGCTGGAAAAAGATGGTGAGTTCCATCTCTCAGCCTTGGATAATAACCTATTATGAACAAATTACATTACTTCTTATGTCTCCACCTGCTTGGAGTTTAATTTGGCTATTTGGGTATAAGGTGGTATCAGGGTAGGATTTCTTGCTGAGATTTTGTACTGGACTTTGCACTGTTGAACTGTTATTTCAGGATCTATATTATTAATATAAAAAACAAAAACAAAACAAAAAAATCCAAACCCTGTGGCATTTGCAAAAGGAGCTGTTTTTTCAGGGTGAAAGCAAAGCCCCAGTAATAAAAAGTTGAGTAAAATCAATATGTAAACTTTCATTTAGAAATCCAGCAAGTGTTGCAGGGGTGTCAGTCATCACACTGACATCAAGTGGCCCAAAGTTAGCTTTTTTCTGCTGTTTAAAACATGAAGTGTGGCTTCAAGATCAAATTCCTTTTATTCTGATGCTATGGAACATAATTTATCTCCATCTTTATACAAGGACAAAAGCTCGCTCTCACATGTACTTGGCTTTACTTGGTCTGATGAATAAATCTAGTACATGACCAGTGAAGAGTCTTCAGGGGTTTTGGTGAGTTGTTTTGAGCTTTCTGGTGTTTTGCTTTGGTTTGGTTTGGTTTTCCTTTAAGGTAGTGAATGAGTTGTCCAGGAAAAATGTGGAAACTGCAGTCTTAGAGATACTCAAAAAGTGGCTGAACCAGATCCTGAGCAAATCTGCTCTGCTTGGTGTTGCTTTGATTGTAGCATTGGAATCAGTGATCTTCAGGAAGCCATTCCAACAAATTATGCTGTAATTCTATGACCTTAACAGTAAATCACAAAATCCTATGAGCAATCACAGCTTCCTTGTGCGAAGAAGGCCTGACCAACTCTCTCACTGAGATGTATTTCACTCAATTTGCTCAGGGCAAAACTGAGCCTTTATAGTTCACAAAAATAGGGGTCTACTCCTCAGCTGGAATCCCAATGTACTGAAATAAATTATATGTATTATATGAAATCATACCTAAACACAGGGTAGAATATTTAGTAATTTGTAGTAATAGATACACCTGGATTAAGCAAGCAGTGACTGAAAATGAAAAGCCCAAATCTGTGATGTAGAGAAGAGATTAATTTTCTCTGAAAGCAGGACACATCCAACAATTTCATAGAAACATAAAATGGGCTAGGTTGTGTTATGGTTTAGGATTCTCCAATTTAGTGTTCCCATGCTGTCGCTTCTCCTCCCCTTCCAACTGGAGGCACAAAAAGCCTATGTGAAAAAAGAATTCAAACTTTGAGTCTAGTGTGTTCTGTGTCTTACTGGGGAGCTTTTCAGGGATAATTCTATATTTCTTTTCAAGGACCCAGATCAAATTTACTCAGCTCATTTTCTCTAGCCATTGAACCCCCAGCAGATCTACAGAAAATCTGAATTTTCACTTCAGCAGGAATTCAGATAACTTAAAACAAAAAGCATGTTTTGGTTATTGTCTTCTCTTCTTTAGCTCTCAATTAACTAATAATTATTTACTATTTCTTGAGCCAACTTTTTGCTGAGTGCGACTGTCAGATTAAATGGTGCTACCAAGGATACCGCTTCACAGAGCATTCAAAAGAGGCCATGCACGTCACCTGGTGTAGTCCTCCCCATAAAAGAAGCCACAGGACCTCTTAGCTAATTTCTAGCTCAAATCCAATAGAGCATTGTCTTTGGAATGATCCTCATTTTCAAATTTCTGATAGTTTAGAACCCATTATTTATTGCAATTCTTTTTCTGTACCTTCAAAGCAAGATGTGGACATTTAATTTTTTCAGGCTTTGGCTTTCAGTCTTTAGACCTCTTGGACTGGAAAACTCTATGAACAAATCTTTATCCTTGAAGCAGGTACTTCAAGTCCTCTTCCATCTTCTACCAAATATATGAAAGCAGGTTAAGCTCCTCATTTTTTCTAATCCTTTCATTATGCTTTGAATGCTCCCTTAAGCTATTCAACAGGGAAAATCCTGAATCTCTGTTTTATTCATGAACTAGAACTGTATTTCACCAGCCATCATATCATTTCCAGATACAAAATATTACCTACATACTCTATGTACCCCTTTTTAAAGATCAAAGCAATCACATTTCTTTAATGGAAGAATGAAAAATTATTCTTAACACAGTCAGTTGAGATAAGCCAAGTATTACATTCTGTTCTAAATACTTCATATAAAATGGCAGGGAGCAATCAGCCAAAGTGCTGCTCTTTCTCTGGGAATATCCTAAAGCCCACAAAAAAGGTATCTACATGGATACCACAGTGTGTTTAAATTCCTTCTCCATAGGTTTACTAGGAGTTCCCTCACAGATGAACTCAGAATCACAAGCTGACAGACATCTGAACAAACTGCTGAATTCTCTCGTGCTGAGATTCAGACTCTCTTTATGTTTATGGTGCTGCCCCTGCTCAGCACGCTGCTGAGGCATGAATATACATTGTGCCTCAAATGTCCCTCTGGGTAGCCAGATTCACTTCAAGCTGTTTGAAGACATGGGCTTAAGACAAGCTCCAGATAACAAGAAGGTAAAAAACCTTACACTGGAACCAAGCCTGGCTCTGAATCTTTTGAGACAGACAGGCATGTCCCAGCACAGATACCACACAGACATATCCACCAGGCTCCATCTCACCAGTCCTGATTTCATGTCCAGCAAGGCACTGCAGGCTGTATAGATGGATGAGTTAAAGGCAACCTTTTGCCTGAATTGTGTCATATTGGGAAGGTGAAAAGTTGTCTCTGGCTTTCTGTACTCTAGACTGCAGAACCTATGAGCTCCATCCTCACACATCTGCATCATCATCTTATGCCGTAGGTCGGGTAGCCCCACAAATTCAGAGGTATAAATTCCAGCAGACAGCAGGCATGCAAACCGGAACCCTGCGGGTCTGAGGTCTATTCATAGATCTAACCATTAACCATGGTCCCTAGTGCTCAGCCACCCTAAACAGAGCTTTTGAGGAACACCCTCTAACAATGCCTTGCAGAGCACGGGAAGGGCAGGAATGCAATTGTGACTCCCAGACTCTCTTGACCCAGTTGTAAATTACATGTGGGTAATAAGAACTACAGCTTACATGAAAGTGACTTCCTCTGTCTGACTTTAATTGTTTTATGGAGACAGATTACCTAGGAACCTTGCTGCTTCTTCAGTAATAACCATTGGATTTATGATTGATCCCAAGATTTCCTCCTTTAAAGAAAGTTCATGAGTGTCTGAGAAGATCTTGAGTCCTCTGCCAGGACAGTCATACAGACACAGGTTTTAAGCCACCCAGCTCATCATCAGTGAGCAACTGCACGCATTCAGAATGTTGTCTGGGTGCATGGCACTGACATTTCCACAACTACTTTTGCAGCCCCTCTAAACAGGGAGCTACTGCAGCTACTTGTCTTTTGTACCCACAGATGATGTAGCTCAGGTATTACTCCCTGTGCCACAAGCATAGTAATGTCTTCAGTATAGAATCCACTCAATGTTGGTGGGTGTTTTTGTTTGGTTGGTTTTTTGTAAAGCAAAAGAAAAGATTGATGGCCTAATTTGTTTGTTGCTGCAATTTTCAACAAATCATTAACTGAAGTATATAAATATTGCTCTATTTTATTCAAGGGAACAAATCTTCAGCAGGAGGATTTCAGAGGTAATCGGGAATTTCTTTTGAAGATAATGATATGAGCCAAAGGACATGAATGATCCTTCTGTAAAACTGCTAATCTCTCTTCTGCCATTGAATCATTGCTCTACTGTAAAACAAGACTGTGCTCTCTTTAGTTAAAAAGAATTCATAGATTTAATTCAATAAAAAACAAAACATCTTCACATCCCTTAATCTGTTGAGAAGCAGTAGAAAGGAACACCTCTCGTCTTTGCTGATTGGAGAGAAAAATCTGTAAAATCATGGAAGTGTTAACATTGCAAGGAGGGTCAGGAGCAGGACAAGAGCTTTGAAACTCCTTTACAAAACATGAGTCACTTACTTTAAGTGTAATGCTCATGGTGGCTGTGCTACATCTAGTAAGTGTCACTGTAGGTTGTTTTAGCTGTGAAATGAATCAGAGGTGTTTCATAACCGCTCCGTTGACTTCCTCTCCGCTGGTGAGTATGACCTCTCCTCCACGGCAGAAGCAATCACAAAAGGTGAAAACTCCTAGTTTAAAATAATAAAAGAAGTTCAGTGACAAAGTAGTCTTGTATCATGTTGTTAAAAAACAGTCTCTTAGTGGTAGAGTGGGGCTGATCAGATTTGAGGTGTTTTCTGCTCTGGCACCAGCATCTTTTCTGGCTTTGGGTAAGTAGTTTCAGATGCATTTTACCCCAGATGTCAAATCAAAATTGGAACTATGGGGTCTTTATCCTGTTTCCCATGAAAAATATTAAAATCCTTATACTCCAATTTAAGTAATTGTGTGAACTGAGCTGTGAAAACTTCTAATACCACTTGGGATAGCCCAGTTAAGAGTCATACCTGAACTTTACAGGCATCCTCCACCTCCCATAGGGGATAATACTGCTCCACAAGTGTGCATTCCTAGTCTGTACAATGTTGTTAGCACAATAGCTCAGAATCCAGCTTGGAGCCTTTGGAATACTTTGGCACTAACATTGAGAGTAGTCTTAGCTCTAAATTTCATTATCTGATTGTCAATGAAAGATGCAAAGTGCATCTTTTATGATAAGGGGAGAACTATTTTTGTTTTACGAATTTTAGTTTTATATTTATGGTTTTTACTTTTGCTATTTTTAGGGATTTTTCTTCCTTCTCCTTTTTGGTTGCAACTGCCTACATTTAATTTCTGCTGTAATTGAATTTTGTATTGTAGAAGGACCAATGTTGTATATATTAGGTTATCATATGTAGCTATAAAAAACTGAAGATACTGTCTAGAAATATTAGTCACATACACTTACCTGAAAAACTACCCTCAGTTTCGTAACTGCATAATCTAAAAACTAAAACAAATAATGAAATTATTCGAATCTTTCCTCCGCTTGCTAAGCAATTAACTTGTTTCCCACATTCAAGGAAATACACTCGTTATTTCCCCTCCATAAGAAGGGAATGACCAAGCTGGAGCATGGAAGTGTGAGAGAGATTTCAGGACATGAGAATGAGATATGAAATTGTCTATATTAACTTAACCACTCATGTTTAACTTAGTACATCTTCAAATTTCCATAATACATATGCAGAAGTCAGTAAGGCACCTCTCTAAATATTATTTTGATAGGCTTTTATTTCTGTGAAGTAAATAGGAATTACAGAGAAAGATAAGGCATGTAATCCAAAAGAAATTTCAGATGAAATTAAGAACTTTAGAGATTACCTTCCTCAGTTTTGGTGGGGCTTGTGTTTTACTGTCAGCTCTAAGCTTTTTACTGCCATTACTCCAACTGAAGAGGTCTAAATCAGACTGCAGAATAAAAACGCTTGTGGAATCATAAACTATGTTAAGTACACATGGTGGGATACAGAACACTGCCAGCTCTAAAGAGTAGTATGATCATAATGAAATTTTCTGAAAGAGAGAAAAGATCAGCAAATCTCAAAGGGACAATTTATATAAGGTTGAATGCACTCAATACTCCTTCTGAATTAAAAATTGAAATTAGAGAGAGTTTGGGTGTTACTTGGAATAAGTGTGGGGAGAGAGGTAGCATTGAGAGGAATTGAACCATTGGAGGCCTAAGATTGTGGCAAATTCTTAGTTCTTGCAGTACTTCAGGAAATCCTAAAAGGTAATGTGGATCAGGCTGAAATTGTGGTGTTAATAGAGATGCCATTGGTTGAGGATGTGTACAATGAGTCATACAGGAGGCCAGAGCAGGCCTTTCAAACCATCCTTTGGAATCATGTGCTCAGCATCTTACAGGGACAGAACAAAATGTGCAACTGATCTCATCTAAATTTAGCTGCATGCAATTTGGTTATCTAGATTCAATTAGTCATCCTCATTCCTAAAGAGTCAATGGAGGCAGATAGTACAATGAGGTGCCTTCAGGAGGTGTCTGTTTCTCTCCACTACACAGGAAGATCAGGATTACATTGATCAAGTTAAATTGATTAACTTGTAACTGGCCAAATTAATTCAATTGTCTTTGCTTATGTCAAAGGAACCCTTTGGTCCTTTTCAGTTACTGAATGATGATTTATCTTCTTGGTTCTTCTTGTCTGGCCCTGTTGGGACTCTCTGGGCTTACTCATGATTTATATTGCATTAGGAAATACAGAAGCTCTCCTTCTGCATTCATTAAGAAGGTTAATGATTTTAATCCATTCATACAACAGGCAGTGATTTTGTACAAACTGAACAAGAGAAAAGCTTCTGAGATATTTGGTTTATTTGAATAGAATTTGTTATTGTTTGCAGTGTTATATTATTTCTAACACAAAATAGGAAGGTCGGACCTCAGGAGTATACATTGACTCCAAGAGAGGATCTGGTTTGTGTTAATTTGGTTGGAAAACCAAAACTTGCCAGAAAAAGGAAAACAGCTATTTTTGTTAGGATGGACACATCCTTTAAGAAAAGCCTATTTTTTTCTTGTGCAAATATTTAACTGTAGACCTAGTCTACATCACTTTCATAAAAGGATTATTCATTTTGCAGCACCTGTCCTGCATAAGCAAATAGTTGTCTCTTGCAACTAATTTTAACAAATTCAGAAATACATGAGGAACTGTAAAACATGTATTACACAATGCGTTACTGGTCACAGGTGAACTATTGGCTTTTTTCCTTAGATGTTTCATTTGTAGAATAACATATAATGCTGTGAAGTTGCTCTAGATCTTAAAATCCCTGCATTTTAGTGATCTTATTTTTGTTCTTAATGGGAATACTCTGGTACACCATGGTACTCGCATGAGCAAGTTTTCACAGTAGCATTTTTCTTTGAGCACTGGAGAAGACAACCCTGGAGAAGACAACATAGCCAGTTCCAGCTGTCTGCAGATAAGTAACACCTGGTCCTGCTATTGTTCCTGTAAAGTGTCTGAGAAAAATAAAGCTAAATCTTGAAATAAAGGAAGACAAATTTCACTCTTCTAGCTTTGAACCTACAAGACAAACTCTCCACACAATCTGAGTGGTGAATTTCTGCTCTTGACAAGTGGTTTTCCCAGGGGTGGATTTCTCAGCTGGTGAGTTCACCTTCACATGCTGCATTTCTCCATGGGGAATAGCCCATAAGTACTGAAATCAGTAATGCAAATTGCAAACCACCCAAGGTGCTGATCTAATTTAGCTGTGATTTGTTTTCAATTAAGAACAGGAGGGGTTTTGTTGCTTTATTTTGCCTGTCATCTAGACACCTTCCTCTTCCCTCCTAAGGATATTTTTATTTATTTTAGACAAAGTGAAAGACAAAAGAATTATTCCTTCAGTTGCAGTAATTCTGCACAAGGGGTAAAGCTGGTTCTAAGAATAAAAAGAAAATAAAATTCAGATACTACTTTTTATTGATTGTTCAAAATAAATGAGGAAAGTCCTAGGTAAAGATCCATCCTATGTAAGGATAAATGAGGTGGATCTTCTCTATATAACTTTTCTAGATCATTGCTTATGGTTTGAATAAAAAAATGCCCATTTGCCAGGGGGTATATGGAAAACCTCATTCTACTACCTCAACTTAAGGTCTGTGCAAAACTCAGTGTTAATACTTCCTGCCTTCTCAGAATAATTTTATTTATTCGACCTTGCAAAGCTTTGCCTGGAGAAGGAACGTAGTCATAATATAATGTAGCTCATATTCAACTCTGTTTTGTTCTGATCATTTCAAGAAAATTTGCTATGATGAGAATGCACATAGGTTCAACCTATCCATATAAATTTTAAATATGAAAGTTCAATCTGAGTGTGGACCAATTTAATGACAACATGGTCTGAAGGCTAATTTAGCTGAATAAATTCTTCCAAATCAAATGCCTTTGGTTCAGAATAAACCAATTAAAAACAAGCTTGAGGAGTTTACACTGTTTCAGTAAAACTGATTATATATATAGTTACTTGCAAGAGAACTTCAGGAATATGTAATCTTTATCTAACATGTCAAAAGCATGCATTTCTTTAGCCTGATGTCTGTGAGCAAACCTATCTGGATTCAGTGGAGCTGATGAAAAGGCTAGATTAGAGAGTTAGAAGGAGCAAGAGTTTGTTCTGTTCATCCATATTGCATAGAGTTTTTTTAAAAAAAACCAAATTTCAATTTATTTCAAATTTCAAAAAAAACCCCCAAATTACAATTTTACAAATTAATCATTAAAGAGAATATACTCTTTCAGCACAGGGCCAGTAAGGACAAGTGCCATGAAAACATTCTGAATTATCAACAAGTGAATCTGTTGTAAAGCACCAACTGTGAAAATTGCATTCAAAACCAAAACTTGCTCCTTGAGGTTTGGACTAAGCAGCAAGTTATGCTAAAAGGAACACACTGTTTGGTACTATTCTTTCAGTAGAATTATGAGATTGTAAAATAGACCAGGTGTCTGACAAGTATGTAGTCAGCCCAGAGTTCTTCAGCAATCATCAATGTGCTCAAAAATATTTTTTTTATTTACATACTCAATTTAAATTAGCTATATTTTCATGAAAGAGACGTTAAAAAAAGTTTAAACACTCCATTTTCGAGTACTGCTAGGAAGATACTTTAATATTAATAATATATCGAAACAAAACAGTTTGGACCAAACAGGATACTTCAGATTGACTGTAGTAACAGGTTTTTTTCATTGTGCCACAGGAATAAAAAGTGTCCTATTTTAGTCTGAGCTATCTCTTCCTCTTATTTATTTCAGAAAATGAACCAAACCAAACCTTAATTTGCACAGCTCTGCCTTTATGTCAGAATATTTTTTGTGACCACCATGAACCTAGACAAATTTACACTAGCAGCAAAGACATTAGAAGGTTAAATGGGTGAGTGTGATTCTTGGGGGGTAGTGGGTAAAGATATGGCATGAAAGACCTTTGAAAGAAACAACGGCATAGATTTACATCTCCTTTCTTTATTTGTTCATCTACATTTTTCAAGTACCCTTTTATATGGGAAGAATTTACTGTTGCATTAACCTGCTATCTGGACCCGTGCCACTTTGCTCACTGCTGCAGGAATAACAGCAGGATAAAATCTGGATATTAATTTCTGAAGCAGAACAAAATTTATGCGAAAAAAAATACAGAAAAAGCCTCAAATGTCTAAAAAGAAAAATTATCGGGTGTCTGTGGAGATCTGCTTTCCAGCCTGAGAAAGAGAAGTGTGAGCAGTGTCTGACCAACTCGTTCACACTTGGAAGCTTCTGCCCAGTTTATCAGGGGTTTTCACAAAGGCCTGTGTTGGCTCAGTTCTGCTTTCACTGGCTGTATTATATTACTAAGTTAAACAGAACAGCACTGGCACATTATTATCCATGCTGTTAAATAGTTGGCACATTCCCTAGAGCAATTTTGCCCTGGTGTTTTCCCAGAAATTACCCAGACATGGCACAGGACACAAGACATTCACATGAGGCAGTATGTGTTCAACCAGACACTTTTGGGGGCATTAAGCCATGCAGATGTGCATGTGCTATATCCATTGTCTCTATCAGAAATTAGTGCTTGGTACTTTTATTTATTATATAGCCCCTCGGAACAGGAATGACTTTAGGGTATTTTTACAAGCATAAGATAGTTTCAAAGTATCTAAACAGCATTAATTGTCAAAAGACTTTTACTTTTACTAGAAATAACTTCTAAAGTGCATTCTAAATTATTACAAACATTGTAATTCTGAAGCTTAGTATTAATGATTGAATTGTCACAAAAAAAGTCAGATTTAGGACTTTCCTTTTCTCTATTTCTCCTGCTGTAAAATGAACAGTGCCGTGGATCAGTTGAGCATTTTTCTGGTGCATGGAAAGTGCCTTCCCATTCACCTTTTCTATGATGGAGAAAAGTACAAGACCACCTGTGTGAAGTTATTAAAGAAACCTGCATCAGACTGAGCTTGACAAACTCATTGTACTGATGAATTATATTTTTCATATGGGGATATGGTTGTAAGAGAGAAGGAGAGGTGGAAAAGTAGCGAGTAAGTAATGAGGTGCTGAAATAGAAGTGACTGTGTAATATCCATGGACCCTGTGCCAGGGGTTAGCTGTTTAAGTGCCCTGTAAACCTGTGCTAAGTGATGATCTGACTGTACTGGATGAGATATGATTTCAAGGCAAAATCTCAAAGCCATGAGATTGGGGCAGGGCAAGAACCTTCCAGTGATTATAAAGCATTGGGCCAGTGCTGTAAACACAGCTGAGTAAAACAGAAACGGATCCCCAAACTGTGGCAAACTAAATCTGGATGTTCTGAGGCGACCTGCAGCAGCAGCAGGCAGGTGTTTGGTGCCATGCTCTGAGACACACCTGCCAGCAGCAGGCCAGCTGTGCAGCCCTGCAGCTCCTTCACCAGGCTGTAGCTGCTCTGGTGTGCAGCAAAACACATCTTCAAAAGGAGCGAGGGACACAAGCAGTGACTTAAGGAAAAATGTGAGAGGAACAGGCATGTGTTTAGTTGTTGGGGCTTTCTAATACTATTCCCTGGTAAAACTTGTATGATAGGCTGATACTAAATGTGAACAGCTCTTACAAGTAGAAACATGACTTTCAGACTGTAGTTCTACCTGTAAATAATCAGTACCAGGACCTGAACCTCTGCCCTTGATGCCAGTTGGCATGGTCTGTCCAAATTCACCCTTTTAAACCCTAGGTTTCAAAACATCCTGGTTTCACCCAGACTGCCTGCTGGGCAGGTCCACAGCCTCAGCTTTCTCATAAAGTGCTTGGAGAGAGCGCCGGGCAGCTACCAGAAATACTGGTCTGGTCCTATTTAGTGCAGGAGAGTGAGTAGATGTACCTTAAAATATACATCAAGTCATCTGTTGCCTTAATTCCACATATTTCAAAGGATTTAGGCCAGAAGGAAACTTGCCCTAAGCTGTGCATTCTTGCAGCATGCTCATTATCACATTTGCCTTTGACTTGCACAGCTGTAAATCCATGGAAACCAGAGTAATTCAGGGATGAATCAGGTCCATTATCTCCTCGTGTTTGTACAGCATTTAGCACAATGGTTCCCTGATCCTGATGGGAATTCGTGTTATTTTAGGACAATCAGAGCTTTCATTCGTTAAAATAAAGTATATTTTTAGCCAGAGCCAGTTTCAGTGGCAATGTATGGGGAGTGGGGGTGGAGTGTGTGAATGAGGGGGAAGGCACAGCTGATTTCCCATCACATGACTCTGAGCACACCTATCATCTGCCTGAGAGATTATCTCCCCTCCTGGCCAGGATGGCTCTGAAAATATGACCAACAGGGGCTCAGAAGGTGGGATAGAAAACAAAGAAAAAAAACCTTTAATATTATTGCTTCTTTTTAAAATAAGTTGCATAATTTTTAGGGCTCAGGATGTGAAGCCCAGTGTCTGATTTTTGGCTACTTGGGTTTAATATTGGGATGTTTAGTGTTTTTTCTGAAAAGTAATAAATCAGGTGCAGTGCCATTGCTTTCCATGGAAAGTTACACCTCGAAGATGTAATTTGCTCAGCACTATTCTTCCCCCCACCCATGCAAATAAAAGGAACCAGGAACACTTGAAAAAGCAAGAGCTGTGATTATTCAGAGGTGCTTGTTTCAGCTCTTTTATGAAATCTTGTTAAGACCAGTAGGTCTTATAAATTCTAATGGGATACATATGTGGAACATATATAAAGACATTACACATGTCTTACAAAATATTTGCTGTATAAAGAACTCAATGGTGTGTAGTTATTTTTCAAAGCAGAGGTAAATCCTAGACAGAAAAAAGTAAGTCCCTAGAAAGAAAAAACCACCAGTTGAAAATCATAATCCTAGCAGGACTTGTTCTTAGTTTCTCTTAGTTTAAAACTGAAATGAGCTCTTCACCTTCAAGTTATTTTCACAGACATAGATGGGGAAGACTGAATATCAGCTGTCATTAATCTTTGTGTTCTGACATGACAAAATCACCATTACTCCCAGTAAATGTAAGCTGATACTTACAGCTTAGAAACATTAGAAACACGTATTTCTACAACCAAAAATTACTGGCAATTATTTCTAGAGTTGTAACAACAAGTTTTAAAAACTGACATTAAACTAGGAAGCTGTCTTTCCAATCTTAATCTACCCACTAGGAAAAACAGAAATGTAAAGATTAAGCTCTTTCAAAACTGCTAGCTTGTTTTTCTTCAAGCCACCTTATTATCTCACTGAAACATAATCTTAAAAATTCTTACAGTGAAAAGCCATGTCCTGAAAAAACTATTAATTTAATTTAACATTTGAAAGTCCTCTTCTGATACTGTTCTTTATTTCACAGGTAGGTCCATTAATATTCCCTTACTTACTACTTAACAGAAAACATTTTATTTTATGTGGGGGATAAACCATTTTGGGTATGACTATGAAGGGAAAGGTCTGCAACTCCCATTACTCTGCCACTTCCATAATTCCAGAGCTCTAAGAAACATTAATTTCCTTCCAGATCAGAGTTGCCTGCCTATATCCCTTCAGTGTGAATGCAAACCAACCGAGGAGCACTGTGAGAGAGCTACCTGACGTGTGTGTGCCTTTGCTGTGGTGTTGTGTATTTGTTCTAGCACATTTGGAGCACTGAAGGCTGGCAGCCCAGCTTGAATGTTTCCATGGGTGCCTCACAATCCACAAGTTGTTGAAGGCCTTTGCATTTTAAGAATGATTGTGTTACAGTTTGGTGCATGTACAGAAATTGTGATAGCACTGCCTTTTCCCAAGAGTGACTGCAAGGCAGCGTGTCCCACTAACATCCCCAGGAGTGAGTTAGTCTCTGTTTTAGCTGGATGACACCCTGTTAGTTCAGACCTTTGACAGCCAAGGGGAGAAGATGTGAGTTGTCAAATTAATTTTCATGGTATCATCTTTCTAATTTTGTTTGAAAACTAATCCTTTAGATCAGTAGGTAGGTAATTCACGATTTTAAAATAACCATTTTTTTTAACTGCCTATGTAAATTGCTTCAAGGCTGCTTCTCAGCCCAGTGAAGTAGTTAGTCATCTGCATTCTATTCACTTTATAAAACTATGAGATTCATCTGCCCTAACTGAAGTAATTAAAAGCAATTTTTCTAGGTTTGGACTCAAAACTAGATTGGACTCAATCACCTTAGGCTTTTTTTATGGTCAGTAAAAGGGAGTGAGGATAATCTCAAAACCTTGTGCAATGATTTAGTCCATGAAGATGCCATCTTCAGCCCTCCACCTGACATGTTCATTGAGGAGGGAAAAAAATATTATTGAAAAGTATTTTAATTCCCATGACATACTATTGATGCCACAAAAAAATAAAGTGAATTTGTACAAGACATCAAACAGAAAACAGAAAAATCTCACTCAGAAACTTAACATTAACACAGATGGCAGATATTGTTCCTTCCTTCTGTCCCAGTTGCCATCAAACACTCTAAATCATAGAATGATTTGGGTTGGAAGGAGCCTTAAAGATCATCTGCCATTGACAGGGACACTTTTTAATAGACCAGGTTGCTCAAAGCCTTTATCCAGCCTGGCTTTTAGCAATTCTAAGGAGGAGGCATCAACAATTTCTCTGGGTGACCTCTTTCAGTGTCTCACCATCTTCACAGTTTCTTACTAATACCTGATTTAAATCTGCCTTCCTTCAGCTCAAAGCTATTCTCCCTTGTCTGATCAATGCACCCCCATGTAAAAAAATACCTCTGAAGCTCTCTTGCAACAACTTTCAAGTGCTGGAAGGTTATTCTAAGGTCTTACCTGCATTAGTACTGCTCTTAATAACATAGCAAATTATTTCATTTTGCATCATCTATGAGAGTGATGGAGTAAGACACAACATATTATGGCAAAAGAGTACTAGAAGTATTTGAAAGAGCAGCATGCCTTTTTGTCATAGGCAATCCTGTGTTCTCCACCAGCATTGTATCTCAGCAGTGCTGTGCTTTAAATTGCACCATTAATTATCTTTCAGTTTCTTGACTTAATTCAGGATGAAGTAGGTCTGAGGGAAGCAAGTTGAAAGCCTGAAAAAGAGGACACAACACAGTCAGTCAGAAACATCATCAAATCAACATTATCTACAATTTTGCCTCATTCATTAGTCTGGGTTTGTAAATGCAACCCTGAGCTGTTCCCTATCCAGTTGAGGTCTGAATGGTGAAATAACTGGTCACTATCAACCTTATCGGGGCAATTGTATATACAGACTGCATGAAACTCTGTTCCTCATAGAGTAGCTAATAGTTACAAAAGACTGAAAGACTGACATCAGAATGGAAGATTCAGCTTCTTCCTCAGTCTGAATGGATTCAGTCAGCTTCTTCCCTGTATGGATAAACCCCACTCTACTCTATGGACACTACAACCCAGTTCTGCTGAACATCAACCTCCCTATTTATGAGGTTGGGTAACTTTTCCACAAAAATGAACCTGAGGTGTAAACAGAAGAACAGTCTCAATCTTTGTGATGGTCTTACTGTCATCCAAGGAGCAAATTCTAGCACTGAGTACTGTACTGTGTATGGCATATGCATTTTATATTACATAAAACCAGAAAACAATCCTGAAAACAAAACCAGGCTGGAGGAGCGAGTCCAGTTAGAGGTTAGAACTCATTTTTCAAATTAGTAGGATGAAAGTTCAGCTCTGATGACAGAGTCTTCTCTTCCTTTTCAGTCTTCACACAGAGATCCTTATTTCTTGACTTTCCTAAATAATTTTAGATTTTTTACTCCTTTCTGTTAGCTGCAGCTTTAAGTGTAAAAATTGAGAAATTCTGCATGGGAACATGTACAGGGCAGATGTTGTACAAGTTTTCACTTGGTTTATCTGTTGATGTCTTCCAATGTGCTACGTTTCTTTCTTCTTTTTTTTTTTTTTTCCTTTCTTTTTTCCATTTTTGACTCCTGTGCAAGGAATATGTCTGCAGAACTGAACTGGGAACTTTGGTCTACTTTGAAGTAGTCTCTTTTTAGTGACCTGTATGCATGGTTAGTTTTACTATCTGTTTTCTCCTGTGCTCCACCTCTCTTGTTTCCTTATTGAAAAAATGGATTTCTGTTGTACAAACAATCCAGAATATTCTGGGTAGTTCTAGACAAACACACAGCTGAAGTGAAATGTAGCACTGGCTCATGTAAAAACATATGAAGGCAGGTCACTTTAATCGGATTTGTTTCTGAATGATTATTCCATGTAATGGTGTTAAGACAAAAAAGCTAAGAGCTCATAAAGGAAATGTGAGATGCTTTTCCTGACAAAAAGTAAAGGATATTTCTTTTTTAACTTCATAATGTTCAAAGTTAAAGGAAGAAAAATAAAATAGCCCATTATCATTTTGCATTGGGAAACTAATTTTATCCTTGGTTTCACATAGCTCCCATTGACCTCTGAGTCATTTCCACAGATCTGCTATGAAAATGTTGCCCTAAATATATAACTCATAGGAAAAGAATCCTTAATTTTCCCACATGAGGAAACTGCAATTTTATACCAAAGCTAAGTCAAAGAGGTTGATGCCCTTTGTAAAGATTGTTTTTCAAGATGAAAATAAAATCCTGCCCAATATTTCCAGGAATAAGTACTAGTAAAATCCCTACTGAATTCCGCCTCACTGGAGGCATGTGCAGAGGCACATGGTTTGTAAGTGTTATCCTGTCACTGTGTGCCATGGGCTTTTCTTGGGAACCTGATATTTTTGAGCAACAAGGAGCCTGAAAAAGAAAAGAGAGTGCAGTGTCATGTAAGAAAATTACCAAACAGGAAATATGAATTTCTATTAGTTACAGTGTGATTACAATGAGACCTTTTCATTCTGATAGGTCAAAAGCCACTATTATTGAAGCTAGAGAGAATGTTTACATTCATGCTGGCAGAATCACAACCTGTTTCCTTACCCTTGGGCACAGAAGATAAAAAAACCTCTGTTATTTTTCCCCCTCAAATGAGTTCTCTTTACTGAAGATGTCACTGAAATTTCAGAAACAGTCACACTGGAGCTCAGGCTCGCTCCAAGCTGGCAAACTGGCATTGGCACCCTCAGAGATACGCCAGAACCACATGTTTGCATGAGAAGCCCTGGGCGTAGGTTTTCCTACACACGTGGCTCTGCAAAGGCAGAGAGGTCACACGCCTTCCTCCTGCCCAGAGTCAGTATGTCCTTGTGTCCAGCATTCAATAACTCTATTGCTCCCACACTACTGGCAGTTGCAGTATTCAAACAGCTTTGTTCGCTTGCATCTTTAATTATGAATGGGCTTTTACTTGTTCTGAGAAGACCATAGCATTCATTCAGTAATTATCCCATGAAATGGATTCATTTAATCTCTGAGTTTGACTTCAGTATGATGATTATTTGACATCTCAAGTGGAGGCAGAATAGTCATGATGTCACAGCACGGGTTTCACCGTAGGCCACAGCTGATGCAGAAATAGTAGAATGAACACATTTTGGAGGGAGCACACAGGCTCACGCGCACGTGCATTGACGTACATCGCTATCAGAGCATGCAAATGTTTGCATGTGCCAGAGTTAAACAGGAAACACATTCTAAAAGAAAGTGCACCATCTACAGTGGTGGCCTTGACAAAAGCCACAGAACAAAATGGCATAAGGCTGTTGCTGCCCACGTATCTCATAAGTATATTTTTACTTCCATCTGACAAAAGTGCTTTCCTTGACTTGGTTTTCACAGTTGTGACGCCCAGTTTTTCTCTATCTGTTCTTAGGCAAAATTGGCTGTCTTAAAATTTAGAACCTAGTATCAGATCAGAAGATTTCTGTTAATATTTTTAATTGATTCTCTGATTATTGCTGCCAAAACCAGTTGTAAACTAACACACTATTGTTATCATGGTTTTAGGAACTGGAGTAGCTGCTGAGTTTTCAGCAGACATCTCAGCAGACATCTGCCTTTCAGAGACAGATCACATGAGGTTTTTTTAAGCAAATGTGGCAATTCAGGAATTTGAAGTTGGCACTGACTAAAAATAAAATCCAAGATTTTACACAAAGAAAAACTTTAAAATATTTTGATTTGAATATTTAGTTTTGATTTTCAATATTCATTTGGATATTTAGATGTAGTTTTACCTTTATGTATATTTTTGTATCATGTATAAAATTTAATACATCTCTTAATAAAAAAATTGTCCCAAATGAAAAGTCAAAATCTTATTTTCATAAAGTTTGGAACATACAAATTCAATATCCATATACTTTGTCCTTAAAGGAGTTCTTTTGTGAAAAAAAATATAGGGCAAAATCAACACCTGCCTTTCCTAAGTAAATTTGTTGGATTTGTTTGTTATGAAAATTTGTGATAGAATTTCAATTGTCTATCTAATTATTGGTTCAATTTTCATAAGAATTAAGAGATGAAACTGTGGTGGGTATCCTGTTCCTTATAGTTACTTGAATTCATATGTCTAAAAGAAAGGTAAGGCCACAAACAATGTGTTTTTCATAATTAATTAATTAATTATTCTCTACATCTCTCATCTACAATTGCTAGGCACTGGTATACTGTTTTCTTTTCTCTTCTTTTCTCAAACAGAGAAATTTACCCAGAAATCAATAGGTTCACCATGGCACCTTTCCAAACCTCAATAAACTATGGCCTATATTTTAGTGTTTTAAGTAAACAAAGTTATCAAAATTTTATCTTAATTGTCACTAATTCTATAAATCCAACTGCATAGCTAAGTCAAAATTTTACAACATTATTTGTAAATAAAACTGAGCTAGATTTGTATGCAATTCACGCAATTTTAAGAGTAACTTTTATGTATAAATGGACAGTTGTTTCTAATTCTATTTTACTTGGGTTTTATAATTTTCCATTGTAAACTCCATCTTCTCTAATTTCAAACTGTAAATGGAGTTGAAATAATGTGGAACACAGAGAAACACTCTCTGACGCATTCAAATCCAAGTGCATACATTTAGGGGGTCCAACAGGCAGAACAGCATGTCATCTCCCCTTCTTTAGTTACATGCAGCCACTGAGTCTGATATGAACTTGCAGTAGAAGATATCTGAGAAAAAATTTCTTTAACTTATTATTTGAGAGGCATCACTTTGGTGATTAGATGTCTAATATGTAGTTTATCATTTATGCACAAGTAAAATCGGTACAGTGAATGACAGAAACAAGCATTTTATTGGGGAATTGTTCACTCCACATTAATGGTGCATTTAATTTTGAACCAGTCTGGTTCTTTGAACAATTTGTTCCAGCTAAGAACAGATTGAGCTGTTCTTTGAATCATTTTTTCAGCAGGCAGTACAGTGTGAGTTTATGATAGCTTTTTTTTGTACTGAAGCTGAGTTCATTTGAGGTAAATCTTGCTGAAGTGAAGAGGGTTTACAAAGGTGCTGAGTGCTCTTTGTGATCCAATGGACTTGACATAAAGACAGCTATGTGGACTGTTTGTCTCACATTTAAGCCTTGACATGTAGTTTTCTGGAAATTTAATAGTTTGTTTTCAGTTGTGTATCCCACCATGTATGTTTCAATTTTGATGCTAATATTGCTTTTTATATAGATTTCTCTGGATGAGCATCACTGTAAAAAGTACACAGGAAACTGGAGGTGCAGCCAGTCATAGGAGGTTTGCTCCTTGCTGGATGGATGTGAGACTTGGAACTGGCTTTGCCAGCTTTGGTGGAGAGGGAGTAGGTAAACAGTGAAACATAGGACAGCTGCTTTGGTTACTTTTGATAATCAGTGTAGTCTGGAAGTAGAAACCCTTACCCCAAGGGATATGTTTGGGTACAAGGCAGCACAGGAAAAGGCTCTGGATTACATATGTGACTTAAAACCTTTTTTTTACACAAAAACATGATTATTTCTATGAATTTTCTGCAGATTCCTGCAGTCTGAGATTCTTGCTGTGTATTAGTTATAAGAGAAAAGTAAAATTCATAAGATCTGAGGTGAATTCAGAGCTGTCTAACTATAAGATTTTACCTTTTACCAGTTTAAAGTACCTTTTCTGTTTCTTTTTTTGGCAGTGAGGCATTAAGGGTGGGTACTACAGAGGTCTCACTGAAGCTACTCAGAACCAAAAGTAGACGACATAATTGCAGTTTAATGAAACCAATTTAAAATATTCCTTTCATCTCTGCTGGGATGTTTATTGTCACTGTTCAAGTTTTCTCTTTTAGACAAATTCAAGCCATTTGGTAACCTGTTCATGCTAAATGTCACCCTGTAAAATAAGTAGTTTTGACAAATCTGCCTCCAGTCTACTACTCCAGCATGTTAAAATTATCACAGTCACATTCCTGTTTTTTGATATTAAAAAGGCAAGTGTCATTTGTCATTTCTGCCAAAAATATCATTGTTTCTCATAGGAACTCTGGAGAAGATCTGGGTTTTAGTTTATACCTTAAACAAAACCAAACCCCACTGTGGAGTAAATATTCATAGAATATTTGAGAATTGAGTTCAGGTTCAACCACAGCACAGTTTCTATATCTGTTTAAAACTGGTGTCAGATCCCAAAAGCAATCACTCATCTACTGCAGCTTTTCCAGAAAAAGGCTGAACTCTGGAACAAACCCCACATACCTGCTGATAAACTTGTTGTCCATAAGGGTTAGAACCATTAAAAACTAGTGCTACCTTTTATTAAATGCAATAGGGATGGCAGCATTTATTGAATATTTAGTAGTTACCTAAAACAATTAGTGGTATATGGATTAGGACACTCAAGTCTTCTAGGCAATCCAGTCTGAGATGCAACTATTAAAACCCAAAGACGTAGGGTCACCAAAAAGTAAAGAAGAATACAATGGCCACTTCTGCCCAACAAACTACCACTGGCAGAAAAGAATATACATATTTTGCTTTTTAGCCTGATGTTGGATTATTCATCTGGTGTCATGGGTTGCAATGCAGGATGCGGCCAAGGTGTATTCTGTCACCACCTGTTGAACCCAGGTGGGGCAGTGCTCTTTATCTTCTCCAAGACCCATCTTTGCCTTCTGTTAATGGGACATTGTGGCTCAGATTGTAATGCAGGATGTGACCGGGGTGTGGATTCTGTCACCATCTGTTGAGCCCAGGAGGGGCAGTGTTCTTATCTCTTCTACCACCCACCCTTTTCCAGGAAGATATAATTCTGTTTAATGGGCCACTGAGTGACTGATAAAATTACAGCATCCCACTGTGAAGCACTCCACCCAGGGGGAGGAGCCAGGCATTTCCAACTGAATAAAATCTGGTATTCAGAACACCACTGGCACCTCTCTTTTCTGCTGGATCCCCAGAGGAAGAGCAGGCCTTTCTACACCACCACTGGATCTTCAAATGAGGACTGCACTCTTCTAGAGGATCACTGCTCCGACAGAATTGCATCTGTCACTGCAGGAAGACTGCAACCACCATTTAATTGGACTGCTACCAACACCCTGACTGACAGGGTGTCAGGCTGTATCCTAACTGTTGATATTTGTTGTGTACTACTGTATTTTATTTTAATGTTCCTGTTAAGTTGTAGTTTGCTAATTTTTCTTGCTAGTAAAGAACTGTTATTCCTATCCTCATAGCTTTGCCTGGGATCTTCTTAATTTCAAAATTATAATTAGGAGGGAGGGGGTTTTATTTTCCATTCCAAGGGAGGCTCCTGCCTTCTTTAACAGACACCTCTGTCTTTTAAAACCAAGACATCTGGAAACAAGAGTGGAATCCTCACCTGCCAGCTCCCTCACCTGGGGAGATCCCAATCTATCTTGCAGTCTTCAAGAAGAAAGGATAGGACAGAAGACATGGCATGCATAGTCTAGAGGAGTTCACCATCCTCTAGACTGCTGAAAAACACCAAGAATTCAAGAGGTTTGGGTTCAGTTTCAAAGAGAGAGAGAGAGAGAGAGAGAGCATCCATTTGAGTTTAGAGAAGCTGGAAGAGGCATTTTATTCTGGACCAGGGTAATAGACCTGTTTAACTTGCTCTGGTCAATGTCTCTGGAGCTGATTTTGTGAGGCAGGTAATTGATACTAGTTAAAATTACTAATTCTCAAAGAAAAAATAAATACAGAAATAAAGCAGGAGCTGTCCAGAGTGTAACACGGGTTTAGGAGTGAATAATACAATTATTATTTCTCCATAATACGAAACTATGAGAAAATTGCATGGCCTCCAGCACTACAGAATTCAAACATTTCATTATTTTTAATACTTTTATGTTCACAAAACTCCTAGAAAGCAGGAAAATGGATGTACAGTTCTCAGTTGTACAGTGTTTACATTATGCAGCCTTTAAAATACTCCAAACACATATGCATTCACATAGAACATAAAAATATTAGTCACGTGTACAAAATTGCAATAGGCTTTAATAGGCCTCTTTTTGGCTTTCTTGATTTCAGTCTTCTTGCTTTAAGTCTGTTCTTCAGTCCTCTACTTATTTTACAGCTCAGCTCTCTGCCCTGAACACTGTGTTAGCCATAGAAAGGGTGCCTGGATTTATTTCCAGGCTTACAGCTGAGCTGGCAGACAATCTGTGTGTGCCCCTGTGCTGTTGTTTCAAACGAGCTTCAGCCTCTGGCTCCTCCAGGTAGATTGGGTCAATTTAGGTGTGAAAAATTACAAGCAATGAGCTCTGTCTTCTGAAGTACTGATGCAAAAGGTAGCAATATTGTATGACCCTAGGTATGGTTGGATGGCTGCTTTGTACTGCAAAAGAGTTGAAAGAAATAGGTTTGCTTTTGGGAGTTTTATGTCTCTGAGGTAGAATATGAAGTACCTGATGAGGAAGTTATGGTTCAAAGGAAGGTTACAAAAATAACAGCAGCCATCCTGAACTTATCTGAAAGATTTACAAGAAGTCTGCTACAATGTGTGGGTTTTGACCTCCAGGAACACTAAATTTTATTCATCTTGTGCTGGGGAATAAAAATTGTTTGGTGCACTAAATCAGCTTCATTTTTGTTTTTGTGCTTATGGGATTTGGAACAGAGGTTTAGATTATAAGGAAATAGTTGTCAAGTGTAAAGTATAATTAAGACAATTTTGGTGCCAAAACTGAGATTTTATTTTTCCTGTGGAACAGAGATTTTATTTTTTCAACTCTTAACATAGAGAGGATGAAGTGGGGGAATTTTTTTCTCTTTTATCTGAACAGTCAAAAATGCATCAGTATGACATCTGTATTGCATAAGCAGATAGTTTCAGGATGTTCACAGTGTACCATAAATTTATGTCCTGCATAGGACTTAATTTCATACTTCAAAATCTTGGAGAGAAGTGAAAGTATTCATTAGTATTCATTATATTACTACAAATTTAACTAACCTCCCTGTGATACACTTCAGGTGCTCCGTGTAGAGCGAAGCCCACTAAATATTTAGGTTTCCTGGCAAACTGATTTCTACTGCAGCTTTGGAAAGAGTTTTATAACAGATCTCATCTCTTTCCACCTACCAAATCGATGACAGTGATGCTCATCTAGTTATTTTGCTAGGTTGTATATGGAAGTATACAAAAGAGTGCCCCTGGCCAAAGCCTTGCACTTCTTGTACTCTCTGACTTTGCCATCTATGTTCTAGTAACTCTGGTCTCCATACAAAACCAGTGGCAAGCAGACAAAAGCGGAGGGGATGGCAGGTGCAGTGATGATGGACCCGTGAATAAGGAGACACATAATACTCTTTTTGCAGTTCAGCGACCTATACAGACATGCAGTCTGCTGCACATAGGTAAAGCCTTACATAAGCAAGGCCTTGTAAATTCATGGCTTGGGCCTGTTACTTCAGCTAAGTCGAAAAGGGGTATGGGAAAGTGACTTAGCTGAACTGGAGGTAGAAAAACAAGTTATATAACCATTACATGCTCACACCGTGGTTTGTGGTGGTTGGCTCTTTAAGCACATTTGTTATGCTTATAATGTGCTGATAATGGGCCAAACTGCTTTTAAAGGCCTGGTTTGCAATAAAGCAGCTCTCCTTTGCACCTGCCTGGGGACCCTGTGTCACTTGGGACCCTCACCTTGCAGCAGTCAGGTAGCAGGCCTTGAATTTAAGAGTCACTGGTAGAAATCAATAGGCAACAACATTTGCATTGCATGAATGAGCTCAAAAAATTCCTGAGGTTACTGCATCAGGGCTGAGCATTGAAATGACAAAACAGCAACTTGAGATCTCAGATGTTCACCTCTCTCAGATGACTTCTGTCTTGGACAGATAAACCCTCTGAACAAACCCTGTGTCAGACAAATACCTGAGAGTATCTGTGGGATGGTGGCCTGGCGGATGTAGAGGAATATGAATTTTTTTTCTGTCCCTTCTTAGCAAATAGCAGACATAATTACTCAGCAGCACTTGCAAACCTCCTGAAATCCCTGGCAGCTGGATTACTCTCATCTCATACCCTCAGAGGATGTATTGATAGCACCACAGCCTAGATGACAAGCTTAGACTAAGCACATAGGATTTAGGCAACTGAAGCTAGAGTGATGTGAATCCAGCCTAGGATTCCAAATATTGGAATATATCCAATATCCAAAGCATTGGATAATACTTTAAGTCAATCTGGCCTTAGCTTGCCTTCCAAGGGAGTTCCTTTTCTTTTCACAATCAGTATAAGATACCAAAGAAAATCTTTAGGCTTTCTCTCTACTGCAAAATAAATTGGCCCTTTATTTGAAATTTACTTTGATACAGAGGTGCAAGATAAACACTTGGAGGAATTAACAGCAAAAAACCCTCTGCTGATTTTAAAAATAACTGGAATTTGGTAGCTCAGCTCCAGCCCTTATCTGCTCTCTTCCAGTGTCTTTGCCAGTAGGTTGCACGTGACATATCTGTGTTGAGGCAGAGACCAAAACATTGGAATGATGAAATACTGTGAAAAACAAACTGTTAAACTAGGTGTTGTAAGTTTGTTCTGAATATACCAAACCCCAAATGTTCCAATTTGTATTTATTTATTTATTTTTCTATTTAATTCATGTAATGATGTAATTGAGCTTGTATTGTTTGGTGGGACAGAAGGACTGTGGGTGATTGTGGGAGGAAATTTGTTTCCTTTAGGAACTGCAGTAGGTGAGGAAAAGAAATGTACGGCAAGGAGGCACAATATAAAAAAGGAAATTTATGGTATCACTTCTCTATTTATATCAATATATATACAGATAAATATTTAAAATGGGTCTCTTAAAACAAAAGAAAAAATAACTTTATCCTATGTCACTAGGAAAAAATATGTGTTGCCTGGTACATGCACGTGGGAAATGAGGTAATTATTGTATAGTGATTTAGTCTAGCTCTACTAAATCACTAGTTCTGCCATTGTCACTAAGAGAACAGTCTTCAAAAGCTTGAAGTCAGAAGAGCAGGAACATTTTGATACCAAAACACTTAGAAAAGTGTTTGGAGGCACAGACAAAAAGCAACCACCCTGAGATTCAGATTTAAGGAATCTGATTTCCCTTGATTTAGCTAAGAATTTACATACATACCTTTTAACTTAATGAAATAAATAATTTCATGTGAAAATTAAGCACATAGCCTACTAAGACATGTTTCAAAGTTTTAGAGGGACTAAATTCTCAGGAAGACTGAAGTGCTGCAGCACCACCTGCACTGGGCTTCTGCTCAAGAGCACCTTTCCAGTTCACCTTGGGACCTAATCAGCAAACTGGTATCTACCCCACAGGTGCCCCAGAGCAATACAGCCATGCTATTCTGAGGGCCCACTGGGCTAGCCAGCTTCCTCCTGACAAGACTTTGAGCTTCAGGAGAGAAAATACAAATAAACCATCCATCTAGTTACACCTTCTTACAGTCAAACATACTTGCACTGCGAGCAGGTATTTACTGCTAGAGTCTGGTCTGGCACGTGAACCTGGCTGAAGTGGCATAGCCATGTACCAGGCAGCTCCATGGACAACATCAAGATTCAGAGTTGTTGCCAGCCCTGGCCAAAACAACTAAAAGTCTGGTCTGGCTGAGGAACTCAGAGCTTTTGTACTAGGTGCATAGGCTACCTGTGGAGAGAGAAAAGCATCTAAAGAGGAAGAGCATCTCACTATAGTGAACCCCAATATGAAAAAGAGAAAGAGACAAGAAGAAAGGAGAGTGATGGTTGTGTACCAGTTCTCTGAGTCAAGAGTTATACAACTAACAAGTTAGATTTTAATAAGCTCTTTCTTCTTTAGAGGGGATATAGAATAATGAGAGAATCTTCTTGCCCAGACTGTTGGTGTTAAAATAGGAAGCCTAGAAACCAAAATTTGAAGATCTAAAAACTAAAATAAAAATGTAAGTTCACTGAGGTTGCATAGTCTAAAGAAAATAAAACTGAGAAGAACATAGTCATTAAGGCAAAAAGTGAGTTATCACTCTCCACACTCATTAGAGACAGAAAACAGATCACAGAAGCACAAAATCAGCCGGGTTGGAAAAGATCTTTGAGATCATGAAGTCCAACCTGTGACTTAACACTTGTATGATAGATCCTGTAACAAAGGAACTAAAGAATTGCATTAGGAAACTATTTTGCAATAGGCAGAGCACTGAAGGAACACCTGGCCTCAGGATTCTACAATTTCCCCAGGCAAGATCTTTGCACTTAAGACTGTTTTTCAGATTTAGGACAGTTTCAGTTTACATTGTCCTGAGGTCTCTGCCATCCCTATGCTTTATAACTTGTTTTATTGAAATCTGAGCTGGGTAGCATTTTCTTAGCTTCTTTCCTTTTTCTATTGTCTTTCAGTTTTCCTTCTAGTACTATTGTAATATCATTATATTGCTGGAATAATTCAGGCCAATCAACTAAAGACTGAATTTAGAGTGTTCTCTTTTTTTTGTTCTTGTTATATAAAAAGTTTACAAACTTTTTTTTTTTTTTTTTTTTTTTTTTTTTAAATTAAAATATTTTTTTNTTTTTTTTTTTTTTAAAGATCAGATAATTTCTGTTGCAGCGGAGACAGCCCAAAGAATTTAAGTCACTAACCTAAGAAATTATTCTTTGAATGTTTCCCAGGATGAGACATTCATGATTTCTCTGGGCAACCTGTTCTATGCCTCAAAACCCTAATATTAAAGAATTTCTTCCTAATATCTAATCTAAACCCTCTTTTTGGATTTAAGCCATTCCCTCTTGTCTTGTCACTACCTGCCCTAGAAAGAAGTCCCTCCCCAGCTCTCTTGTAGCCCCTTCAGGTACTGGAATGCTTTGTTCAGCCTGGAGCCTTTTCTCCAGCTGAACAAGCCCAGCTCTCAGCCTGTGTTCACAGCAGAGGTGCACTGGGCACCCTGGTCTTGTGGAAGGTGTCTGCCCATGGCAGGAGGGTTGGAACAGGATGATCCTTAAGGTCCCTTCCAACTTAATGCCATTCTATGATTCTGATAATCCTGTGCTACAAAATGTTTTGTTTTACTTGACATTATTTGAATCCCAGGATAAACCTCAGGTCACTGTTCCTGTTTCTTTGCACCAGTAGAGATCTGTGTCCATGGGACAGGATATATATATGTATATATATATATATATATATATATATATATCCTGTCCCATGGACACAGATCTCTACTGGTGCAAAGAAACAG
>VWZN01000370.1:108758-167387 GCA_013396955.1 Regulus satrapa | reverse complement strand
AAACATCAGTATTACTTTATCAGTAATATATAAGGACAATTTTCTTAGCATCTCACCAGAAAATACTTAACAAAAAAGATTCTGCAAAATCTTCAGGTTCTGAGACAAAGAAAGTGAAAGACTTGTCCCTTAAACAAGTAAGACTGATTGCAATGCATATATACCGTATCTTAGTAACTAAGCAACAAATTTTGTACCAGACTTAAACATTTATCTCCTATTGAAATTAAATAAGATTAGTTGATTAGGCATCCAAAAGCCTCATCCCCACTCATTTCATTCCATCTTTTTTCTGTCTATGAATCTGTTTCTCATCTTTTATGTAAAGCTAATATCCATGTGAGAAATGATGTAACCATATGAATAAAATGTAGCTACAGAAACAAATAAAGTGAACCTGTGGTGGCTGATATCATCTGAACACTTCATATTTATCATTGCAGAATTGTCATTGATGGAAGTTGCAAAACAGTGGAAAATCTGTGGCAGAGGAAATACTTCCATCTAGAACACTTCAGTATAGGCCTGGAAAAACCTATGGTAATGAACTCTTAGGGTGTAAGGTGATATTATTGTAGAAAACCTGCTAATTTTAAAGATTCATCACTATCTTTAAAAAAGTTAATAAAGTGGAAAAAAACCCCACAATTAAATGCATGTTTAATTTTAATTACATGAATAGCCAGAATTTTTTTTTTATGGTTATTAAGTTTCTTTTTATGATGACTTCAAAAGTAGTTGATATTTTATTGCTACTTCAATACAAAACTTTTTGCAAATGTGAATGAAGAAATAGCTGATGGATTCTGCCATACTCAGTCTCTCCATAGCAGTGGAAGTATCTTGATGGAAAGTGCTGAAGTGCCTGAGAGTGCTCTCAAAGGAAAAGCTTTGGTTATTGCCCAGATAAAATCCACCTCATCCAAGTCCACAGTGCAAGGAAAAATTATTCAGTTAAAGATTTTGTCTAGCTGTAAAATAACTTTCTGAATAGCAATAGAGACCTTTTCTACATATTTTATAAATATTTCCTTACATTAGTCCACAAAAGTTCCTCATCCAAGGATGGTGCCATGGATCTATGGGGATAATTCAGTGTCCTTGACTGCCAGAGCTCATTTGAAAAGATCCTGAGCCAAGAGATGAAAATATGCTCAGAGTGATAGAGCTCCTAAAAGAATCTTACCTTGTGAAATTACTCTCTCAGGGAAGTGTCACTGACTGCTGAGATAAGCATCTTAAAATAAATCAGTGCAATAAGCAATATCAAACATGTTACACCTCCCAATAACCAGCATTCACAGTTTCCCTTTGATTCTTGATTCCTTCTTCATCTTATCCTTATTAAAGTAGTAAACTGTTTATACATATTATTGAGATTTTCATTTGTATCCCCAGGGAAGTTCAGGGAGAACAGACTTGCACTAAAGAAAAATGTATAGAACAAAGCCATGATTTCCTTCAGTCGCTGCACATCCACAGGGAAGAATAATTTGTGGAAACATGGAGATGGAGGAGTAATGGATTCCTCTGTCAAAATGAAGAGTGAAAGAAAGACGTAATTACCATTAATGCATTTCAATTATGGCTCAACGGTTTTTAGCTGTATGTTCCCATTTAATTTTCACTTAAAACAAAACAGTTGCCACAGACCCAGAGCTAAAAACAGAAACCCCTTTCAGCTACTGGCAAATTAGCAACTAATGTTCTTATTATATAAGCACAGGGAAGATTAGTTCCTTCCAGGTAAACACGGGAAGTGCTTGTTTGTTTCAGAAACTGCTCCTTCTCCCCCCAAACTCACAGTTGAACTTTATTTCCAATGGTATGACCAGCTAAGCATGATAATACTTTTTTTCTGGTTCCTATTTAGCTTTCAAAGCCCTCACAGGATTTCTGTCATGGATCAGTGGCACCTTCCAGGAGGGAGTGAGGTCAGTGGATATCCTTGGTATACAGGAAGGCATGTTCTATTAGAAAAGGGAAATGTTTTCAAATCTCTCAGATCTTAAGCTACTAAAAATAAACTAATGAGCCTTAAATTAACTTTTTTTTTTCCACAGCTTTTCAAAGCCTAAAGAAAAGTATTTATTATCTGGAAGTGACATGCAGGAAATTAGTCTTATAAGTTGTGATTAAATGATTATAGTTTCCAAATTTCTTAATTCTAATCTTAATATTAATCTGTTGCAGAGTGAAGTATATTGTGATGAAGCATATTTCAGCTTCAGTGTTTTGGTTTTTGTTTTTTTAGGTTTTTTTTAATTGGTTGTCATTTTATAATGCGAACTTTTTATAGTGAAGAAACTAAAAAAACACCTGGTGTAGGAATCCCCTTGGTATCACTATTTGACTGTCTGCCTGGAACAGCTTTGAACTGATGTCCACATTCAGTGCTACCTCTCTACATTGCTCCAATAACCGAAGTCAACTTGATAAATTTCCTGTATATTTTAAATTCTCCAGTGTCAGAGTTGGGTTACCAGCAAGGAAATATTTGCGTAAGAATGTGAATGGATGTGAATTTATTTTGTGAAACTCATCCTTACTGGGTCTCCACTGAAACCTGTGGAGTCATTTCTAGGGGAAAAGCAACCTTAAGAGTGGACTAGTTCACAACGGTCCCTCAGACTCTGTGGATTCCTTCCCATGTTTCAGGCTGAAGGGCAGGCTTAGGACAATGCTGGTGCACTCACAGGAGCTGCATTTGCTCTGTCCACTGCTTGTTAGGGCTGAGGGTGCTGTAAGCTTGTCCGTGTTTGACCAACTCACACCAAACAGAGAACTTCTGGCAGAGTTTTGAGCAAAGCAGTAAGGATACCTTGATTTGTGGCTTGCCTGCCCCAGCAGACACTTTGGATGTGGCTCCTTGATGTGGAGAGGATGAAAGAATTCGTGTTGTACCATATCAGTTGGCTAACAGAGAGCAGGACCTTGCCAATTTTATTTAGCACTATAAAGAACCTGAGTACAGAAGAGATTAAAGGCCATCAGACAGGTTTTCAACATGCTTCCCTTATGACATGTGCTGTAAAACCTCCTTGGGACCCTTTTCTTCGTGGAATTACCCATTGCAGCCAGGGCTGTTGCTGGCCTGGGCACTCAGAACTGGGGGTTTACAAACAGGTCTTGTGTCAGTAAGTTCATCACAAGCACAAACCCTCACATAGGGTGATATTTTGGGTTGGCTGTTACCAGATTTTATGTCTCAAACCAGCCTGCCAGATCAAAAGGGAGTCAGAGAAATGAGCCACAGGCAGAGGAGGACTTTAGAGCAAGATCACCCAGTCCTAGGGAAAAAAACAACAAAGTTAAGTAAGTTGCAGACTACTACATCCAAAAGAATTACTTCTAGCTATAGCTACTAGCTACAAAGATCACTGTGTTTTCAGTCAATATTAAAAAAACAGAAAAAAAAATCAGATTTTTTACACTTGCAGAACTTAAAGCTTCTTCCAGAAGTTTAGATAGGTCAGTGTGAATATGGCAGCCACAAGATGTCAGGGAGTGTTTGGAACACCTGGTAAATCTGGACCAAATCATGGTGAATAGCAACAGTTCATGCCTTGGGTCAAGGACTCAGCCCTCTTGAAAAGTCTTTGCCTTTAAAATGCAATCACTAATGACAGAGTCCCAGTCTTATCACAGGGACATTCAAACGAAATAACTGCAAAATGGTGTTGGCAGATCCACAAGTGCCGTCCTTTGAAATAATTTTAATTGCAAGCACAGGAGAGGGTCTCTAGCTCTGAAATGCCAGAACATGGTGCTGAGCCACTTGCAATGACTTGAGCTTGACAGAATGGGTGAGGCAGTCCCATTGTTTCCCTGAGGAGTCTTGTTTTGCCTTTTCCCTCTTCCCCACAGAAGATCTCCAAGTTTCTTCCTCTACCTGCAGAGTTCCTGGAGGAAACTGTCTATATTTCATACAAAGTTCAAACATACCATGTTTCCATCCTAAAGTTTATTTACATTTCTTGATTACACTTGTTCTGGCTCATTTCCTTTGTTTCATTCTTGCCAGAAAACCTTGCTAGAGTGCTTGTCAGTTATTAATAAATTGCGTCAAACAGTAGCAAGAGGGGTTCAACAATTTGGCAAATATTAATGAATGTCATTTTCATTGTTAGGAGAATTTTTGGCCCATTTTCAGATCAAACACAAACTCCAGCCCTTTAACATCTGTTTTTGCTATATTCAGATTGTTAAGAAAAAAGTAAAAAGGAAAGGAAACTTAAAGAATATTATCAGCAAAAGATGCAGGTATTACATCACTGAATGGACTTTTAGAACTTTAAAAAAATTAGATTAATCAGTTTTGTTTGGCTGTTGAATGATTCTTCATAAAGTTATGAATTATGAAATCAGAAAAAAATGGCATTCTTAAATAGATTCTGTGAAAAACTTCAGGAAAAATAGATGAATGTTTAGTGAAGAAATTCTAGTGATGGGCTCTCTACTGCTGCCATTGGTGAATTTTCCTATATAATAAAAGCATTGTTCTTTATTGTTAAAAAATATTTCTATTTTAAATGGACATTGCATCAACTTCAAATCTCTGTGTTGTTTTTTAGATTCTTTTTATAGCTCTCATTTTCGGCTGGATGCCTCTCATGATTTGACCATGACCAATTTTCTGAGACTTAAGAGAATTTTTTTTTTCTAAAACACTATGATACTAATTCATCTTTGCATAGATAGGTTTTTATAAGGATCCATCTCCAAAGAAAAAAAAAGGGAAATAAATAGAACATTTTTCGTTGGTAATTTGACTGCATTTACTGAATAAGCCTTTACTGTTATAAGCCTTTACTGAAATGCTTATAACCTTTTTCATATATCTGGCTGAGTCTAAGGCTCCCTTTTATTATATCTTCATAGTCTTCATTTTCTCTGGAAGATGTTATCCATTACTGATACACTGTGAACCTGTTGGGTCTTGATTTACTCAGTGTATTCATAGTTTTGTTAAATCCACAAATATTACCCCTACTAGTAAGGAAGATTTCAAACCTCCCTTTAAATATGAAACTGCAGTTAGCAAATAAGGTCAGGCTGTCCCCAGCTCTTCCCAAGAAGGGTCTCTGGCTATGTCTTTAACAGTAAGTTAAACAGTTATGGGTGGGTTTGTGGAAATGGAATGGATTGTAGCCTAAGAACAATCTGAGTTTTTTTGCTGGGCAGATGAGGCATGTTCTGAGAATTAGAATAAGCCCAAAGAAGGTGTGTAGTAGATGTAACAGACCTCACAACAGTATTTAAAAGGGCAGGAGGTGTTAATCCTCTGGGCATAGACCATTCTGTGTCATTTGGACTCAGGACCAGAGAATGGTACCAGACACTCAATTGACTTGCCTAAATGTACTTTCAGCCCCTCTGAAGGCTGAACCTTTTTATTGTTCTAGCAGATTCTGAATTTCAAACCTACTCAAGTGACTATTCCTAAGCAAAGGCTAAATGTTCTCAATTGCCAGTGTTATGTTAGGAATGCATTTGAACATCTGAGACTGTCTGTGCTTTGGACCCACTGACATAGCCTAAGTACACATTTGAGTATCCTTTCAAGGAAAAACTTCTCAAATTACATTTCTAACTTTTTCAGTGTCAGTTATACACTTGGAGAAAAGACTGCTCAGTGCCTTTTTGAGTAATCTGTTAAACCTTCAAGTGCTCTTAAGTAGCATTAGCTGACAGTTCCAAATGCACTTTCTAGACCTGAACCAGATGACTTATTACAGTAGTATTTAGTTACAAATAAACTTTTCTGTGAATTAGCAAACCATTTAGTTTGTGTAAGTAAAGTTTCCAAAGCTAACCTGCATAGCTAGTTTTTGACTTCATATATTCATAAGATGGAATAGGTGACAATTTAACACATGATGCTTTGGGGGAAAAAAATAAAGTCTAGTAAATATATTAAATGACAGGTTGTTTCTTCAGATGCTTTTTACAATCGATGGGTTTAATCTAATTATTGAGGATCTTGTAAGCATTAGCCCCAAAATCCCAGATCTCCCTATTCAAAGGGAGCAAATTTAAGAAAATGAGTTGAGTAATTTCCAAGGTGAGTGAAAACATTTTCTGTTATTTAGTAACATCTACCAGGATCTCCCTAGATCTTCACATTTTCAGCAGTTTGGCTTTTAAAGCTGTTCAGGCAGTGTCTCTGAAAGCTGTGACTAATATAGGATCATCCTTCCTGACTGAATATAAATTCTGATGGAATTTAATATACCCACAGGAGACACCATATTTTCCAGGTAGGAGACATCATATTTCCATCAAAATCTTTGTGGAAAGGTGGGAAACAATGACATCGTGCCTAGCCCTACATTAAGAAACATTAAGGAGTGATTGTTACATGAGGTCATAGGTTGGAGAAAGAGACACGACCCACTGAGGATCATGCAACAAACAGCCTGGTTTAACTTTCATACCGGGTTCAAAACTCTTGGGCTTAAACAAGTGATTGGCTGGAGAGTCAACACCACCCAGCCCCCGACCAGTGTGATATGACCACACTCTGGATTGAACAGCATTGGCTGAGGCCCCTGTTTGAGTTCAAATCTATCCTATCATTGCTCACCCAAACCATTGCTCTTTTCTGGAACGAACCAGGCTAGCTGAATTTGGTTTATGTTATGGCCAGGTTTATCTCATCCAGCTCCAGACTGGCTGTGCTGTGACAAGGAATTTCTCCTTTGTCCTCAGAAGTCTTTATATCCACAGAGAACTTCCACAGAAGTCACAGAGAGGTGGATCAGCAAGGCTGTGAAACAGCTACTCCTAATTTTCACGTCTGTAAGGCAGAGCCCAACATTTACACAGCTGTGTGTTGTTTTGTTGGCTTAAATGTAAATCTGCGTGGTGTAGGACATGCACCCATGAGATCATCTAGCCTCCCTTCTTAGTCATTGGTAAGACACAGATATTGAATAATCGATTTTGATAAAGACCTCTGACTTCTAAATTCAAAATATGAATCACACCTCATGCTTCTTTTTCTTACTGTCAAAATGCTGATCTTGCATATATATGGATGTCTATAGAGGACGTGCCTACAAATAGACACGATAGGTGAGGTGAAATGGAATCCCACCATTTGCACAGAGACTGCAGAAGCATAAGTAGAACAATTTTTAAAGTCTTTTTTTCTCCTCAAAAAACTCTCAAAGCAGTGGTGGTATGCAGTTTTTACACAACTTGGAATATTGAGAATGTAATTGATCACGTGCTTTCATCATAACTTTGATCACAGTTTATTCTGATAAATAGTTCCAAAACAAAGCAGTTTCCAAGATACTGAAAATAATGACATTTGGGTTCTAGTTATTTTTTTGTCACATGATGAAGTGATTTTGAAAGAACTGCACTAAAGCTTTAGCATGGCCTTACCCTTGAGTAAAGAGAAATTAAATCAGCTTAAGGATAATCAAGAAATGAAGGATGAAACAGAAGAAAGAATGTTTTTCCTGACAGCAGGAAAAGCATTACATGGAGCTCAGCTTTGTTATGTGCCTGAGGAAAGAAATCTTGACTCAGGAATGACAATTGTGATATGTGATAAGGGACAAACTCAAAATGGAAATTTTTTTAGAGTTAAATCTTTCACCAACTACCAACTTCTTTCCCTTGAGGTAGAATTTGTTAGATGTCCTTCCAGGTACACATTTTCATTATTTTTTGGGAACTTTAGAATTTTTAGATCTTCTCTTAGTTGCTAGGTTTGCTTCAAAATCACCTTCAAGTTTAAATGCTTAGGGGAATAATGGAAGATAAAGAAAACAATAAATAAGCAGGCACACATAGCCCTTGGCATGATCTAAGGCTTGTTCCACAGGTAAACAGGTTTCAAATTCCTAAAGAAAAAGGGATAAGATATGTAGAATTGACTAATGTCTAAGAAATGTAAGAAAAATATCTACTTTATATGTCTCAGAAATCCAAAGTAAAATAGATTCTACACAGGTCTGTGTTTTTAACATAGTAGATTAAATGCTACATAAATCCATGGCTGTTCTATAAGAACATCTCCATGATCTTGATGGATTGATCCAGATCAATCCAAAATCCAGGATGCAAATATTCAAGATCTTACAAAGCGTTTCTGTCAGCTGCTATTCTCCTATCAGTATTTTACAGCTATGGGACATCTTTCAAGATTACATTAAAAACAGACTGCTCACTGTGTCCCATGTGGGGGGTCCATTGCACAGAAGGCCTTTGCTGTTTAGGAATTGAACAAGCCTTAGGCACTCAGTCTGCTCTAGGACAGAGAGGGGATGATCTCCCTTTTCCCTTCTTTTTCTGACTTCCTAAATCCCCCTGCCAAAAATAAGGAAGGGAAGTCAAGCAAAAATCTCAAAACTGTGATGAATATAGATTTTGTCTAGAAACATTGTCTCAGAGAAATTTCAAATCTTTGATTAAATCGAGGAGCTTCCCTGTAATCTTCCTTTATGTCACGCTCCAGAATCCTGCACCAATTTGCTAGGCTGTAGCCCTTATAACTGAAAGGAAGATTAAAGAGAAAAATTATTTTCCTATTTTCAAAACAATCCATAGAAGGGTACATGCAGAAGTGAGTAGATTCAGCATATAACATATTCACTAAATATTATTTTGCACATTTGGAACCCAGGATTTTTTTTTTTTTTTTTTTTTTTTTTGCCTACATTTACTTATGGACATGCAAATGTTAGTGTCAATTAGAGCCATAGAATCCTGGAACCCCAGTTACTATACTGCAAACATAGGAATGGAACACTGAACAAGTATTCTTGGAGAGGAAAAAGCATAACAAATATTTGGATAAAAGTTTATGTCCACGGAAGATATAAAAGGAACAGAATAAACTACTTCCCTTTCCTTTCAGCTGGCCAAGAGAATCTTTTCTGCAAATGTGTCATTTTTCCTATGTGGACCCATATTCCCCTTGTTTATCTTTTCTCACCTGATCATGTCCCATTAAGTTAAATGAAGGGAAATGTTTGTGCTTCTTTAGAATTTGCAGTCCTGCCTGGATTTATTGCAATGGAATTATAAGTAAATAAAAGTACTTTGCAATGAGATAGTAATTTAAAATATAAAACAGAAAAATCCAATCCAATCCAGTGTTTTATCCCATCAAATTAATTATCATTGAACTTCTTGGATGGTAACCTTTTAAATCACACTGATAAATGCACTGAGATCATGCTACACTTCTATGCGTGCTCTTGAGCACAGTGCCATTATATTCCTTCCGTGTGTCATGGAGTTGGCAAAACGTCACCTGTTTTTGTTCCCCTGTGTGTATTCTGACAAGCCCTGACCAAAGGTTGTCTCACCCGGTGCTGTCAGCACAGCTATCTCTGGTACTACTGGGGAGCCTCCTCAGTATGATCCCTCTTAAGGGATCAGATGGTCGAATTGCTGGGGAATGGGGAATGTATGTTTTGTAAGGTAACACTTTGTTTTGCAAACTTACCCAGATGGTCTCTGTAGATTGCAGTGTGTGAGCTTAGAGCTGAATCAACAGGATGTCCAGCTCCCTCACCTTCTCCTCTTGTTCTGTAGGAATAGGTGCTCATCCTACCCTAGGGAAATAAATACGGACTAAGTTCCATAGAAAAATCAGATAAAGGAAAGAAAAGAGGTATTTCCTCTTCCTGAAAAAATACACAACCAAACCAAGCCAAAACAAGAAAAGCAAAAACCCAGCCCAAAACTGGGTTTAGCAGTCCTACAGGTTAGAAAGTATTTGAGTATATTTGGGCCATGTGTAGCAGCAGAAAAGACTGGAATGAAATTAAGTATTATAACAGTCTCATTTTCTCCTCTTTAAATCTCTGCACGAGTGCTTTAAGGTCATTATTCTCACACTGTTTAAATTAGGCACCTGTAAAGTTTCATTAGCAGAAATATTACCTTTAATTTAGCTTGGAAGAAAGTGATTTGTTATAATGTGTGCAAAGATAACATTTTATTAATTGCCAACTCAGTGGCAAGCATAAAAGAATGGAACTCCTGAGCTCTAAGTGTGTGTCGAGTTCCTTTCCTGGGAGGCATTAACTCCTTTTTAGGATGAACATATTTTAAATTTTGCCATTTATCCGGTAACTGGAGTCAGAGGTAGTGGTCATCATGCACAAGTCTTCCTCTTGACTGTCTAATGACACTGAGATGTTCTGGGACCTTTCTTCTTGCTGCATAGGTCTTTCATCCATCAGGAAGAAAGTGAGGTGTCAAGATAAAAATTGTCTTCCAGCATCTTTTTCTGTAGTGAGCTCTGCAGAGCTTGCTCTTGGAATCATTTTCTCTCATGATCAATTCCTTTGTTCTGTTTTAAAAGAGAGAGTAACTCAGCTTTTCCCCCTGCTTTTGTGACTTGTATTTCTACCATAAATATGTGTCAGTGTATATTTCCTTGGGTGACTGCAGTCCCCTTTCTGCTAAGAGGAATCCATCACTATTGCAGCAAAACATATTAAAAAAATACTTTTTTCGGGTCTCGATTATTTTTGGTACATGATAAGCTTTCATTCTGGTTTTCCCTAATGTGCAACATAGGCACAATCTGAGTCAGTCTTACAAGCTTAGAAATAGCAAAACAGGCTTATTTTTAAATACATTACTTCATTAGTGATTTCCAAAGATAAATACTGTTCCACCATTCCAAACGCTTTGGCTCAGATCAAGGCAGATGCAGACATTAAAAAGAAGTCTATGTTGTACACAGTACCAAGATTTTATTTCTGTTGACTTTTTCTTCCTCTCTGCTTAAGAAATTTGTGTTATTCTTTGCATGTTTGTCCCAAAAAGAAATGATTCAGAGCTTCCTTTTTCTACAAAACAAAAACAGTGTCAACCCACAGCCCAGCATGTGAGCAGCCCAACAATAACAACGTAAAATGTGCGTGTGATGGAGCAAAACTGCTGATAAGAAAAATATTTTCAGTGTCTAGTTTGAAATTACCAAGTCAACCCTGTTTCCATTAAAGTCAGTATTGACACACCCATTATTAAAAAGAAGACTAAGTTGTGGTTTGATCACAATGGAAAGCCAAAAAACTAAGCTTGAAAGGCTGTTTGTCCCTAGGGGAGAAACCACAATGGCCTTTCTGGAAGTTAACAGCTGGAAGTTGAATGTTGTTAAATTCAAATGAAGACCATTTTCCTAGCAGTGAGAACAGTTAGAAGCCAGGACAGACTTCCAGGGGAAGAACTGCATTCTGTAAATTTTGAAGTTTTAAGCCTGAGCTTGGATACTCTTCTCAATGCTGCGATTTAGGCAGGATAACTAACTTGTGACCAATTTGTGGTTTAAGTGGTCTTAAACTTATTACATGATGCTGAGGTATTTTGTGGCTTAGAAGTAAGATGAAGTAGAAAGTTTGTGAACTCCTCTGGTTCAGGGAAGTTGTTCCTCTCTGTGGAAAGAAGGAAAGAGTCCATTCCTATCTTCTACTGCTGAGTTCTAGTCTCTGTTTTATGCAGGAGATAAAACCAGAGGAGATAAAAGTGCCTTTTGAAATTCATGCCTACGATTCAACAAAGCGGAGATAAGGACCATCTGTATTAATTACTACAGTGACACTTGAATAACGCTCTTTTTACCATATACCAGGTGTTTATGCGTGTGTCGCACCGCTGAGTGCGGAGCAGGCATTGTCTTTGCTGGCCTCCAGCTGCAGGCACAGCTGGCAGCCAAGGAGATTTGCTGATGTTGAGCCATCAGGGAGTTCTGTGCGCTGGCAATTGGGGCATGTGGCGAGCAGGGAGGGCAGCGTGTCCCGCACATCTTACATACCGATCTCAGATCGGCAGCATCCGTCTCTGGACGTGGCTGCTCTTCACCGCTGATTTTAGGAGAAGCTTGGACAACCGACTGCGAAGAGCCCCCTAAGCTTAAGATTTTAAATTTCTAACGTCAGGGGAGGTATATCTTGCTGTGGGAATAATTTCTTCAGGTGCACGTGGCTGATTCTGCCAAATGCTGGCAGTGCCTCCAAAGCCACGATAAGAGCAAAGGAAATCCTTAGGAAATCGTTTGGGATCTAAGCCTGTATTTAAACAAATAATATAAATACTCTCACTGAAATAAAAATAACTATATGTGCGAGGAAGGAAACCAGGTTTTTGGTGTTTTTTGTTTTGGTTTTTTTTTTTTTTTTTTTTTTTTTTTTTTTTTTTTTTTTTTTTTTTTTGTTTTTTTTTTTTTTTGTTTTGTTTTTTGCTTTTTTGTTTTTTTGGGGTTTTTTTTCGTTAAATTAGTAGTATCCCACCCAAAGTGTCTCGGCAGAGTAAAAGAAATATAATTATATTATACACTACCACAAGCAAAATATTTCTTCTTATGTCTATTAGCAGTCAGTTTAAGCCACAAGGACCCTTTATCTTGATCATTATCTTGTATATGAAAATAGAAATAATACAATGGGTAATTAGATTCTAGAGATATATTTTTTAAAAATATAGATATTTCAGCAGTAGTATTTGTTTTGATTCCTTAGGGCAAACAATAAACTACTCGCCTATATGTTTCATTAAAAAAAGTAAAAAATCGAAATTAATTTTGATGTTGTTGGCATTTTTTCAAATTACATTACTCAGGTTATGTTTTCAAGTTTTACACATTAGAAAATCTCTGCTATGAGAGTTTTTGACATAAAGTCCTTTTACACAGTCCTAGTAATATAATCCTAGTAATTGTCATCTCTTCATTGAATACCATCACATTTCCATTTCCTTCTTGTTCTTATATTACTTTTTATAGTACATGATTGCTTTCTTTTCTAACAAAATGTAATTTGAGTTTGCAAAAGTGTGTGAAGCCACTTCAGAAGTCATGCTGATACTTTCTTATGTATTTCTATATTTTGATACAGATAATTTTGTAATGTTAGCCACATACTTATGAACCTGCAACCCATCTCAAAAGCCACAAGGCATTTAAATACTTGCCAGAACAGAGAAAACCTTGTTGTGTTAGTTGTAATAGCTCCCTCAACAACAGCAATGGCAGCAGATAAATCATGAGCAACTGCTTGCTAATTATTTCTTGGTTGTTACATGAGTTAGATTTTTCTAAAAGTTCTGCTCTAAGGAATTGTATTTGTTTAAACATTATATATTGATAAATTATTAAATCTGACTGTTTATATCAGAAATATTTCACGTTGGAAAAGCTAGTTTTTGCCAACTTTAAATTAACCTGGAAAATTAATGTTATGTGCCAAGAGCTATTTCCAAANTAAGACTTGTAGTTTGCATGAGGGAAGGATGCCACACACCCCAGCAAATGCTCTAACTGCTCATCCATGAGACAAGAGGGATAAGCAGGCTCTCTCAAAAATCCAACCTCTTTCCTTAAGTTTTTTCACATGAAGATTTCACTGGATGTGGATGAAGCATTCTATATGACATGAAAAAGTATGTATTTAAGGTTTTCTTTTTGTAAAAAAAAAATTTTAATCTCTTTGGTTTAACCTGAATTGTTTCTCTTTTTTCCCTTTTTTTTTTTTTTTCTTTTCATTTTTTCTTTTCTCTGTATGGAATGTAGTTGCTTACTCATTTCCCCTTGGTGTAAGGGGAGCAGACCTTGTTCCAAACTACGTAANTACTTATCCTCCAATTTCTCTTTCATAAGTCCGACACACAAATTAAACAAGAAGCTTAATTTCTGAAATGTCAAAGGCTTGGGTTGTTTGTTGTTTTTTTGGTTTTTTTTTTATTTGCTTCTGAAAACAGCCACTGTTTAGTTTCTTCAAGCATAATTTTATTGCCAGTTGTCCATGGGAAATGATCCACTTTGGAATCATTCACATGTGCACAGTCTCTTGGAGACTATTTTCAGGGTGGTAAGAAGATGTCCATACAAAAGCAGGGGGAATATCTCTTTGATTTCTACTTGCCCTTCAGCTGATGGGTGGATTTCATATGATAAAGACAAGTTTACAGCATTCCAGATCAAGATAATAAAAGGAAAAAAAATGGTTAGGATCCAAACAGCTGGGCACAACTAAAAGGCCTCCAACTTCAGCCTAAACTCTTCTTGACATGTTTTCTGAGCATTCAGTGTGATCAAGGAGAAAATTACTGTTTTTTAAAACCTCGAAAGAGCCTATCCACCAGTTTAGAATGAAAATGTACGTTTGTATGTCAGCTTGATGATCATAATATGAAACCAACAAAAGTTCTCTGTGTTTGACCACATGAATTTTGTTACTTCAGAAAACTGAGAAAAGCCCTTTACCTTGCATAAGGCACAGTTTGAGTGATTTTGGCTCTGTTGTCCTTTGTTATTAATGTACAGAACAGGGATTCCGTTTGGTTATACACAAAAGGGAAATAGTTATCACTACTGTCCTCTAAAAGAAAACAATTTTCCAAATGTCCATTAAAGAAATTATCAAATTATCTACTTGTTTTTCTTAGATGCTTTAGAAAATCCTATTTTTCAAAAACTATGCTGGAAACATGTTGCAGAAAGACAGTTTCAGTCTGAAGGTTCTATTCCATTCACACCATCTGGTTTGAGCAGCCTACCTGATTTGCTTTATTATTAATACATGCAGACTTTGGAGAGGAGCTCTCAAACCCCAATATACCCAGGAAACAAGAGTATATCAACGACATTCCTCATGAGCAATTTACATATATGTTTATAAACTATTTACAATCCTTACATTTAGTTGATGAATGAACACCAGATTTAGTACTGAAGAGAAAGGCAAAATTGTCTTCAGTTTTAAATGGGTCATTCTCTGTCTAGTGAGTTAGATGCAAAGGAAGAGGAGAGGAGACTAGGAGAGAACAGAAATGTTGGGCTGAATAAGTACACTTATCTTAATCTGAAAATACAAAACCTCTTTCCCATCCGCCTATTTTGCCTTTCCTTTTTAACTACTGCAGCCTTGTGTAGTTATTAAACACTAGGATCAGCAAATAACACATACAGTGTATCAGATGTCCATAGAAGTCATTCCAAAAACAACGGAATAAACCCAGAATACTTAGGGGAAAGTATTATTAAAGAGGAAGATTCAGTAAATATTTGTTATCATTTTAAAAGAGGGAAAGGAAAGAGGAAAATAAAAAAGGTGGCTGTAGTAAGGAGCTTGATGCTTGTTTTCTTTAACAAATAGTCCCACACAATAGAAATACTTCATGAAGCACTAGGGTACTTCAACATCTACTGACATTCAAATAGAGTAGGAGAGGAGAAGGCTCCTGCATATATTATTCGTGCTGACCATTTAAAGCTTCAGACCAGAAGACATAAATATTTCAGTAAATGACAGGATCAGAGTAAAGAAAATCAACAGATCAAAGAGAGACCATATGGTCAAAGACACTCTTTTGTGTAAAGTTGTGTCATGGGGAGATATTTTAATGTGCAAGGAGGTGTTGAATGCTATGCTTCAGGCAACAATGTGATACAGAAGCTGTTTCTATTTATATGGAACTATTTCAGTGCCTCGAGGACTGGAATAGTCATCCTGGGTTACCAAGGGCTGCTGACCCGGAAATTTATGAAAGACATTTCTGTTTGGAGAGTCCTTTGGAGAGGTTGCTCAAATTAGTTGACATCTTTCTGAAACAAGCAGCAGTTGTGTGTGCAAGTTGGGAGAAAATGCCTCGTTTCAATCAGTGCTTACTTTCTCATGGGAAGAAAGTGTGTGAACAGCTCAGAAAGGCAGCAGAGCCTTTGCATCTGTGTCAGGGCAAACGAAAGCTGGCAGTCAGGTGGTTCCCCTTCTCACAAAAGGAACGACTTGAGTAAGGTAATTACTGTTTAATATTTCCACCAGGATGTTTGAAGGGAGCATTTAATTATCCTGCCAACATCTATTCAAATAAACATGAGGGGTTTAGAACTTCTTTTTTTTTTTTTTTTTTTTTTTTTTTTTTTTTTTTTTTTTTTTTTTTTTTTTTGAGTTAGAGGCTTAAAAGGAATACCAAACATTCTGGAGCACTAAACCTCTTAGATCTCCTCTGCAATGTGGCCTAGTAACATGTTTCTATTGACATTTTGCCTTTTACATGACATGATGCCTACTCTAGAGTACAAGCAGTGGTGTATCCTGCCTTCTCTCTCACCTTGTCAAATCCTGTTTTGAACCTTTAGAAAAAAACCAATATTTTCAGTAGAGCACGCTAGGACAGTAGCTGAGTGCATATATATTTTTGGCTTATGTTCTTTTAGAACAAAGCCTTTGTTGAGAAATACTCTTGAGCATTCTTCTCATGGGTCAAATCAAGCTGCTATATGCCATAGTGTTGAAAATGCGAACTGAAAGTGTCCATATGAGCACCTGGAACTTGGTGCACTTGAGCAACTTGGAGAAAAGTTAATACTTGTCTCCTTTGCACATGTAGTCGCATACACCAACACACACATGAGTGTAGAGACTGTAATTTTTTCTAGTTAACAAACACCAAACACATAATGAATCTGTGACTGACATTGTTCTATCTGCCCATATGTAATATTTCTTTTTCACAAATTTTTCATAAAGCCTTTTTTCTGTTCCTTGAACTGTCAAATCTTCAGGGTTTAGAAGGTGGTCCAAGAAGGAAAGTCTTACAAAACCTGATCAGTTTATCCTTCTCAAATCAGCTAAAGGCTCCTGCAAAAGGTGTCTCATGAAACATCTCAACCCTAAAATGTAGATCTCAGTCAGAATCCAGTGAACACACTTTGGGAGAAAAAGCTCTGCAAAAATAAAATATTTAGAATAGAGAGACTGACAGACAAAAGCAAAATAAGTAAATATAAAAAAAAGTTGCAAAGTCAGAGTGTGTGAGAAGGTGATGAGGAAAGCTGGCTGAGGGACACTTGGGAAAGAATATTAACTCTTTCCAAGGAGTGGGGAATAGTGGCTGAGGATATGATCTGCTGGGCACTATTGTATTTTTTACACCTTAAAACAAAATAATATGTTTGACATACACCTTTGACTTCTTTTCATAATTGCAACAGCTATCAGACATCTGATTTTTTTCTCTAGATGCTCAGAACAAATAAATAATAATATTTTTGTTACACATAAAATGATTTAAGAAGTGCAGTAATCTAAGTCTTGGTAGTAAAAATCAACATACCAGAAATCAGTGTGATCCTTTTACATCCCCAGCTGAACCATGAGTTCATCTAGAGCTAATCTTTTTATTTAGTAATTTATATTAAAATACTAACACTTCATAGTGTCTAAATTAAAAAAAAAATAGAAGGATTAATATGTCATTGATATTTGACATCACTTGGGCTCTGATTTGTAAGCTCTTTTTATTGATGAGAAATAACTTTACAAGTTAGGCACATTCAAAGGGACTTTGCCTAATAGCTAAGGAGATCTAAAAGAAAATTAAATCTCCTCCAGAAATTAAGTGAATACAAAATTAGAGAGGATAGTTAATCTCAATGCAAGTGAAAAAAGAGGGGTAAGGATAGCAGAACACTGAATATTGGAAAATACTTGGAAATGGGACAATTCCAAAGTCTTCTGCTGCTGTGTTTTCCTCTCAGTATGTAAACAAATAGAACATGGATCTGCATCTGGTGATGCCTGAATACACCTTCTCAGATATCTGCTCTCTGGCAGTCAGGTAAGCATTCAGGACTTTTTTCTAATAATTGAGTAACCTTGAGATGCCTTATGGTTGTTCATTACAGTTCCATAAAGAAGAGATGTGAAAAATAAAAGACAACCAAGGTAAAATGCATTAAAGGCACTGCAAGGCAGTGGAGACCTCTGTAAAATTGCATGGCTTAGGCATGCCTCAAATCTGGGGACTCATTTAATGTTACTCTGAATTTTGCACATTTTTGCCTGGGTATATTGTTTAAGATGTGATGTTCTATGACTTGTCTGCATATTTCCGTAAGAAGAAAATATATTCATGCATCATATTGGTGTGTCTTACATGTCCCCATAACCTAAGACTTAGCTCTCTAAACTTTTATAATTAATTTTATGCCTGTCTACCCACTTATTTACCTATGTAGAATGAATAATACAGGATTTGGTTTATTGTGGAAAGTCACTGTAGGATTTATATTAATTTCAAAATATTACAAGTAGCAGAAATTCATTATTAGTGAAGTGGTAGTCCTTGTAAGACAAAAATTCACTTGTGCAGTGTCCTTGAAAACTCCCATTATGTGTGGGTTAATAGGAACCATAACCTTGAAATCATATGCATTTTCCCATTTGAAAAGGGAACTACTAACACCTTTTTAACTCTTTTATTACTGAGATAGCATACAATGTTGAAACTAATGACACAGTCTGTAATTTTTCTTGTTGTTGCTTTGTTCTTTATATGTGGCATGTGGTTTGAGTTTTAAAGCTTATTTCCTTTTGGTCTAATGAACCTCTGAAAGTGATTAAATAGAAGAAAGACGGGTTAAACCAATGACATTTTATCAGAGGAAACACTATCAAATCTAGTGCATGAAACACTTTCTGTAGGTTCCCAAGATTTCTTGCAATAAATACTTTCTTACAACTGGAGTAGTAATTAGAAACTTAAGGCATTAAATGTTTGTCAGACAAAATGCAAGCAATAATCAGAAAAATATTTGTATGTGCTATACACAGTTATCTCTTTTACATCTGGCACTCCATTCTAGCTGCCTGCTTTTTTTATGTTGAATTTAATGAACTTTCTTCATGCATGGGGAAATGTTGCTTTAATTAAACTCTCAAGCAATAGTTTTGACAAATCTTTGGAGAGAAATGGGTTAAGCTTAGTCAAGATACTTTAGCATTAGATTCAGGATTAGGTCCACAGATTAAATTTATTTTACAATCAGTTCACATGTTATGGAGATGTAGAGATAATGATGGGTGAACAACAAGAGTCTGAATAAATCAGCATTGCCTGTGCCACATGCATCTTGGCAGGTAAACAGTGATTACTGGAGTTGAATGGGAAATTGCTGAAATGATGGATAATGTACATTTACCACTGTTTTGTACCGAGACCTTGATCATCACCAGAGACATTTCACATGGCTCTCTCTGAGGGTGGCTCAATGGAAGAGCTCCAGATAGGCTGCCAAAGTGGAGGTCAGTGCACTGGCCAGGACAACAAGCCATCCTCTTGTCCACTCTCTACTCCCTGGGTATTTTGAACTTACATTTCTGTCCTAGAGTTATGCCCATTGTGGGATTTTCATTCATTTTGAAGTTCATCATAAAACCTATTATGCCCTAACACATAGAGATGATAAAATAGTGATAAATGTAGACAGTAAGTGAACTAGATTTTTTAAAAAGCATTTGACATATAAAACATTATTTCCTCCCTCCCCCCTTCATCACCTTTAAAGTGACTATCTTGGACATGTGAGTTTTCAAGACCTTGTTCACAGTAACCCCTTTGGTGTCTCTTAGTGGGATGTGTAGCTGAGTATCATGTGTCTGAGCTGGAAACTCTGGGGAAAGGTGCACAGCTGTCCTGTCCTTGAGCTTGCTGGAGACCACCATGCTCTGGTTCAGAGACTGGCAGCAATGCTCATCTCATTTATCTTGGCCATAAATAGACATTGGGTTTAAGAGGTCATTTGGAAGTTTTCAGTGGAGAAAGACAGATACCTCCTGTGGAAGTTTCACCTTATTCCAAGAGAGCTGTCTAAAAGACAAGGCCTGAATTGCCCTTTACAGGTCAATTTCTCTCTAATCCATGTGCAGAATACATTTCAATAATTTGTATTTTGCTTCATATGCTAAAAATTAGGGAAGATTACTCTTACTGAAAAAAATCATTATTTTAATGTTTTAAATAATATTTCTAAAGTTTTTAATTGGAATAAGTACATTTAAATTTTCACTGTTTCATGCCATGTATTATTTATACACTGAAATGTAGCTTTTACAATTTTTTTCTCTTAAATGATACTATAATGATAAACTTTTTTTGCATAACTGCAGCAAGTTGGATAAAATTAAAAGCATGGCAAGTCAATCACTTATAACCAAATAAACACAGGCTCTTGCACAATGCCAAGTAAAGTGTTTGCCAAGGACATGGATATCGAGGTGTATTGCTCTCATGTGATTTTATACTCATTATATGTGTTTGGTCATTCATACTGGATCTGCTATTAGATGTTACTAGATAGATGTTACAATATAGGTACACAGGAAAAGGTATCTGAAATAAAAGAGAGGCTACTGCAGAGGTGGAATGCCCAGTTCCCCCTGTACAACTCAGATTTTCCTTTTTTTAATTAAAGATATTAATATAATCTCTAAACCTGTATGCTTTCTAAAAACAAACCTGAAACTTTTCTATAAAACTTTCTATAAAAATAAATCCCTTAGCACTAAATGTAATAAAGTAAATCTTATTTCTTGATTTTTGCTTCTAATTTGCTTGAGCAGGAAAGCTTGAGGCATATTGTTATTAATTTAATTTTAAATCACCTTAACATGAAATAATGAATAAATCTGTTACCATTTCCTTATGTCAAACACAAAATTAATTATATGACTGTAACAAAAAAAAAAAAAACAAAAAACAAACAAAAAACAAAAAAAACCCACCTAAAAAACAACATCACTCTCAGCTGAATTCTTTCCTGCTCACCAAGATGTAGTAATATCCTAATCTAGGGTTTATCTACAACTCAAGTAAGACACTTGTTCTCCATCAACATTTCTCTGTGAACTAAGAAATGCATAAAAATATTGACAGTTGCATGTCAGTAATGAAACCTCAGGGCTGCTGTTAACAAACTCATCCTTATACATTAAATTGTGGCTTTTATTATCCATATGAATTTTCAAAGTATTATTCTTTCTTCTACCAAACGAATTCTTTTAGCAGTTACTGCTCTGGCTTCAGAAAGAAAGAAAGAATCACACTAAGGGGAAAATTGCCTCTAGGACAGATTAAACATGATAAAGAAAAAATCAATCTTAAACCAATGATGACTTGACAAAATTATGTCAAGTGTCAGTTTTTGGTAGTTGTACAAGACAATGTAACCATAGATTATAAATTTTAGGTATGTGCCAAAAAATTAATAAAAAACATTTGCAGACATGTCAAAGAATAAATAAATCTAAAGCTAATTAGTAGGAGACTTGAAACAAACTCACTACATTTTATATTAATCTTTGGTTAGACAAAAATTTAGAAATAATGAAAGGCAATCATTCATTCATCTGTTGTGTCAGATGTCTGGACAGCTTATTGAACTAAAATATATTTGAAATCCAGAATGAAGAAAGGTTTAAATTATACATAATATTCAGTAATAGCTGAGGATTATTAGGATTCTGGCAAGGCTGCAAGCCCTGAAGATCATGCAAGAAACCAAAATCCCTATTTTAAGTACTGGGGGGGAAAAAAGGAAAGTTTGTAGGCACCTTATTCAATGACTGCTGTTGAAGAAGTTTTTATACCTTCCTCTGAGGCAACAGTTTATGTCACTTCCATCTGAAGAATGAATCAAGATAACCAAGATGAGCTATTGGTCCACCAGAAGTGAATGCTTCTCTGCTGATCTTTCTGAGGAGGACTGTAAGGGCTTCCCACAGCTGGAGTAGTGGTGCATTTCTAGCTTGTTGAATAGGGAAGACCAAGCCCTTTGTGGTTTGTGATGACACCCATGGACTCAGCACCTGAGGGTGAAATGTTGGCCTGGATGTACTCAGGTCGGTCTATGGGATAACATTTCCTGCCTCTAGTGCAGGTATCACATCTGCTGTCAATGATTGTGTACACCTGTAACCATGGATGCACATGGATATCCAAAACATCCTTGCAGCAATTGCTCTCTCAACAGTCAAAAAGCTATTAAATTTCACGACTGAATTATTTTATCTATCTAAATAAAATTCCCTCCAGATAGTTCATAGGGGTTTGTCCACCCTTCCCTCTCCCTCCTCCTTGTAAGAGAAGACAAATTGCCCAAATATCTCCTGATCACATTCCACATACTTCTGTCAGCAAGAAAAGTAGAATTTAACAGAAAGCCTGGATACCGAGGGTGGTCAACCCCACCATTTCCAGGATTCAGGGATGATGGAAAAGAACTCCCTGCTTGTCCTCTGGAGTGACCTTCCATCTGAGCTGACGGGTTATCGCAGATCCATCTGTAAACAAAGGATAGCAGGTTCCCTGGGCAGTGTCAGGATCACACTCAGTGTGACACCGTGTTTGGATGTTCAAAGAATCCCCCTCTCCTTGCTTTCTTTTCCAGGTTTAATAAAGGAACTGCTAAAACCTGTGTAGCCTGATAAGATGACAAGACAGTCTTTTAGTGTTATTGATTGTATACAAGAGGTGGAATGATGAATTATTTCCTATAATGCGTCCTCAGTGGGGTTTCATTTTTTGAGAGATGTTCTTGAAATTCCTCCTATGAATTCAGTTCTTAAACTTCCTGCTGGAAAGAAAAGAGTCTTCACTAGGCCAAAGGGCTGCGGTAACACAAATATCTTCTACCTGATAAGAGAAGAGGGAGAACTTTCAGAGTGCGTGATCTGAGAGGAGTAAAGATGTATAGCATATAAAATAAACTCTGGAATGCTATCCTGAGAATGCAGTCAAAATTAACTAGGGGGACAAACTGTAGGCCCCAAAGGCATTCCACATATAGTAAACACCAACTTTTCACCACCTTCCTTTATATGAGGGGTACAGCTGATTTGCTGTGGATTTTATTTCCTCACTGGAATGAAACAGAGTTTTTATTACTCAACAAAAGAAGTTTCTCTAACAGGCCACAAGTATTAGTACTAATCATATGTCATTGCCATTCTGTGTTTCTGTGTGATTCTGTATGAAGTCATGTGTAATACACAGGATATTGTGTGTGTTAGCTGATGAAAGCTGCCTTTCCTATGCCTGTTCTTATATTGCTCATATTCAGTCTTAGCTGAATGGCTTAGAACCCTAAGGCTCACAATGACGATACTATCTTCTGTATTTATGCTGTGTGAGATAAACTATGTTAAAGCCTAAAGCACAAGCCTCAGGTTTTGCAAGAAAACATTGGAGAATGGGATCCAAAGAGAAAGCCACATTTATGGTATCATTCCCTGCACTGCAACTACCACCCAAAGATTGCTGCTGTTTTGAAAAGCATCAGATATCAATGGATGACCTTGCAGAGCTACAAATAATTTTACAAACTACAAATGATACAGCAATTAAAGTTTAAATAAATATAAGGCTTGGAACTTGGAACAGTGTTGTTGGTGTAGACAATTTCTGTTCAGGCATTGCAAAATGAGAAGATCAACTGTTTTCTTTTAAGAAAACTTATGCTCTTGCCATTACTGTCTCACTCATTCTGAAACCAGTTTTGAACTTTCTAGTTTGACTGAAAATCTCTGAGGGTCAGATATCCTCCAAACAAAAACAATTAGATGTTGTCCCCTCCTTGGCTGTGTCTACGATTTTGGCTTTTATAGGATATTTTTTATTATTCCCTCTTTAAAACAATTTTTAAAGAAACTTTTAGCAGGTTTGGAAGAGAGCAGCAGGAGAGATTGAATAGTTATTGATATTCTCAAAGAGCAGCAAGGAACCCAAGGAACAGGGAAGGCTGCAGATGGGTCCAACTTAAGATGTCATTGAAGCTTAGGCTCACTCAACTGTCAGAAACATATTTGGGAATATAGCTATAAAACATTTAAATTTTGTTAGAAACAAGCACCAGCACTGAAAATGCCAATTTTCTTGACTGAGGGCTGCTTCTCTCCTGTATCTACAGGCTATTTTTCCTAACAAAGCAATACAGGGAAATCTTGGTGCAAATACAGAACATCTTTACACAGAGAGAAAGAGGCTCTTTGCTATGTCCAGAGGTTTCTTTTGGAAATCTTTGGGATGTGCTCACTAGCATATTTAGCATATTATTATTATAAATATGTCATTAATATATAATTATTGTTTATTCAAATTTCATTGAGTGATGAAAGCTTTATTTACATATTGTTCTGTTGCTCAGTTGTCAAGGAGGTTATCTGGAACCTTCAGACACTTGATCAGAGTTAACTGATGAAAGCCTCACCCTGTTGTCTAAATCTGTCACCTCTCAGATTTTACCACCATGGTTGAGACTGCCAACAATGCTTTGTCCTTACTGAGAGTGGTCTGTGCTTCCTTTGTCAAAACTTGTTTTTATTGACCCGCCCAATGCAAGGCACCATCTCTCACGGCCAGGTCAGCCCAAGGTACTGTATACCAGGGAATATACCATGACAGAAGAAAATAAACACTGGGGGAGGGGGAAGTTCTGAGAGTTTTCACAGCCCAGATGGGAGCCCACCCTCTTTGTACTCTGAGCATGAAACATGAGCAGTATGAGCAACAGGGATGTGAGCATTAAGCTGTGGGAAGAGCTGTATCCCACCCTTCCAGGAATCCTTTCTTGTCCTACACCACTCTTGTGATACAACTCAGACTAATGTAGCCATGTACACAGTTCTGTCTGAAATGGAGCCTGGCACAACTCATTATCAAAATATAATATGTTTAGTATTTTTTCTGTTGTTTTTAGCTTTCTATGCTACTTTAACGTTTTTTATTGTCTTGAATTCTGTGTATTCATGCTTTTTTCTCCACCTCATGAAGATGAAAACTGTAAGACTTTTTGACTAAAACTGTGAGATGTCCTAGACCCTACAGTATGTCTTTCACAATATAAAACTAAAACCATAAAAAGCATAAAGTTTTCCAGGTATTGATCCTTGGTGGTATATGAAAGGTCCAATAATGCAAGTCTGGAGCACTAGAGTGAAAACTGTGTTTGGTCACTATGAGCTTTCTTTTAATGGAAAATTAAATCTCAAACATCTTTATAATTCTGAAACATTCTTCACATTTAATCTCTCAAGGGAGGGGCCCAGTAATTACAGTGGCACCAAGTTGAGAGGTGCAGTTGACACAACAGAAGGAAGGGATGATATCTGTAAAAGCTTGAGAATGTGAAGATGTATTAGGAGGAAATCCTTTACTCAGAGGGTGGTGAGGCACTGGAACAGGCTGCCCAGAGAAGTTGTGGATGCCCCATCCCTGGAAGTGTTCATGGATGGGGCCCTGAGCAACCTGGTAAACAGGGTGGCATCCCTATCTGTGGTGGGAGAGCTGGAACTAAATGACCTTTGAGATCTCTTCTAACCAACACAATTCTATAATTCTATTACATGATTGCTGTTGTACAGATTATGTTAAATAAATTATAGGATGATCCAAAGGAACAGTTAGAATTAATAGAAATTTCAGGAAATTCGAAGAAGATAAAGTCTCTCCATCATCCTCAAGCATCTTCCTAGAGACTCAGACAGTGAAGTGGAATAAAAAAAATATCCTTACTATTCTTTAAACAGGTGTTTTGATTTACTGGGGTATCTCTGTACCAAGGGAAGTAATCATAATACCCTGTATATATATGTATAATTTTATGACTGGACTTTTCTGTCCCCTCCCATTTCTGTGTAGGATACACATGCCAATTTCCTGTGGCTGTGCCTGAATGCTCAGTAACTCAGTCACTGGCTCAAGGTAATGAAATACAGTTTTCAACAAGGGCTCTTAACATTAATTCAATAGCATGAGTATCACAATGAAAGTATGCCAAATTTCAAAGTTCTTTAAACCTGAAACATATTGAGATTGCCCTTATTATTGAAGATCAATTCAAACAGATTATGGGGGTTTTTTTTTCCATTTATATACTTTAAGAACAGAATATTACTGTAAAGTACTGAGTGGTATTTACACTGGAAGGAAAGTATGATAACATATCAGCCAGAGAATTGTATATCTCTTTTACCTCTCAAGAAACTAAAAATATCTTGGTAAACCAGAAAAAATCCTTTAGAGTTTTGGGGTCTTTTTTTAAAGCCAGACATGTGCTGGTTTGTTTTTCACTCAATGTTTCATAACTGAGGTGAACTAGAATAGATCATCAGAAGTTTACATCACTAATGAAATATTATATGGGCAAATTAGTGAGGTATAGACAACACAATTTTAATAACATTTAAAAAACAATTCTGCATTCATTTACCTGCCAACACATAGGGCTCACACCAGACACTCCACTAAGTGCTCAAGCACTGTACTGAGGTGTATTTTGAATGTAGAGAACTAGTTTTATTACACAGAGAGTAGCTAAGTTTCCAAGTGTAATGCATGTATTTCCAAGGATTTTTTTTTACCTGCCTGACTTTGCATGAGTAAGGAATAAAAATAGTAAACATTTATCTGTGTGATCTGAATCAAATTCATGTGAAAAATAGATGTTTTATAATAATGTATAATTTTTTTTCTTGTCAAAAGCTATTTTACTTAGCTCCAAACTATAACACATTTGAGTAAAGGATTTTTGTAAATACTGTCAGATCACCCAATGGGAATCATATTAGCCTAAAATTGGAAATCTTTCTTCAGTAGTGAAAAAAACTGTCATTTTATGGGTAAATGTTAAAACAATACCCATTTAATTTTTGTTTTCTTGAGAGAAGAATGGTATTTTTAACAGTAGAAAAGTTGAGGAGAGTCATGGTTTTGATAAGATCTGTACTCAGGACCTAAACTATTAAAAAGTGGGTTTGGAATCAGGGTAAGTGACTCATCTTCACAGCCTGGAAGTGGAGGTACTGAGTCAGCTGTTGGCTGGGAATGCTGTTGTTGACCAGAAATCCAGACAGGATTCCTCCCTTTAATGCCAAATCCAAAGCATTTAGACACAGCCTGAGCAACACCCTCAGACAATGGAGCAGCTTCAGTGACAGACAGACATTTTGAGCTGTGCACAAAAACCACAGTTGACCCTGAGGAAGAGCAGATATGGGAGTGCAAGGAAATGGGAAGAGGTGGATATTACTGTCCTTGCTCAAAGTGTTGTAGGGGAGCCACAACTCATACAGAGGAGTAAGCCTGAGCAACAACGATGGCATCTTGTGCAGTGATGATATATTTGTGGTTTGTGGATAAATAAGACAGCACCCATATGTCCCAGAACCTCACTTTGGATCCCTGTTGTGAGCTCGTGACAAAGAGGAGATGAGAAACTTACCAGATCCTGGAAAACACTGAGACATGTTTGGTCCCTGAGGGGCTTTAAAAAACTGTCTATCAGAGAGGAATACTCACATTCACACATAGACTTCTGACTTTATGGGGCACAGCTGATTTCTTCTGGCTGCCTTCCATAATCTTTGAACTTACTCTATCTCCTGTCATCCATCTTTATCACAAGTTGTTTCTTGCCGTGTTCAATTTTGTGTACTGAGCTAGTAACCAGTGCCTTCCAGCCCATCAGTGAAGCTCCTTGTAGGTGCTACAATAGAAACTGACACATTTAACGTGTTACTAGCTTCCCATCACATAACATTTCCCTGCTAAAAAGAAATCAATATGAAATGTCTTAATCAAGAAAGTTGAAACTTTATGTTATGTAGTGTTTCATTGATAATTTTCAACTAAAAGTTTGGATTTCATGCTTGTGTTTGCAATTTCATCCAGGAGCAGGTGAATTTTTTTTCTTTGAAGGAAAGGAAGGCTTGGACTATAATTAAAACAAAAAGGTTTCATTCAACTGGTCTGCTTTTGTTCCCAAGGACATTAACAATCCTGCTTCTATCTCTTGCAGCAGCAGTACTACTGAAAATATTGATGAATCAACATTTGGGTGGCACATTCCATAGCTGTTGACAGGTGGTGGGAAAGATAATATACCATAATTCAACAGGTGCAGAAAAGTTATAAGACTTGAAGACAGGAAAATAATCAGATTTTTAGTATTGACTCTGTATCTTGCATGTCCTAACTTTTTTCTTCTGTTAATAATAATCTTTATACACAGAATAAGACACCAGAAATTGATTGTCTGATTTACATACTCTTCCCCTTTGCACAATTTTATGATATCAGGTGTTTCTCAGAAATGAATATTTTGATCAATGTACCTACTCAACTTCTTTCAGGTTCCTTGTCTTAGCCTGTGGAACAAAAACACATGCAATACCAAAACCACATATGGAAATATATATATATATATTCCCTATATATTTTCCCAGTTACTCCTAAAGTAGTAATAAAAATATCACAAAAATGCACAGAATATTTTCACAAAAATTATTGCTTGTATGAATTATACACAGTTCCTGATGTTATGGGGCTGGAACCTCTACTTTCAAAATCTGGTGAATGATTAAGCCATCCATATGGAGACCACAACTTTCAGAGATATGTCATATAAAGCCCAGTTGAAGCATATATGAAGAAAAGGCAAGAAAAAGAAAATTTTAAAAAAATAGGTGTCACTCAACTTCCCAAAAGAAGTAGAATACCTTAACTTTTTTTTTTTTGTTTGTTTGTTTTGTTTTTTTGTTAAGAAAAATACATTCACCTTTTATTCACAAGAATTGTGTATTTTATATATGGAGTTCTTAGAACCAATACACCAAATAGCTGTATTCACAAGTCCTAATTATTTATTCCAGGCAAAAAAAAAGCATCAGGCAAGAATAAACCATTTGTTTTGGAAATAGTGACTCTGAATTGCCTGAACATTTTTGCATTTTTCTTTCCTGGACATCAATCAGGTGAACAACCCAACAAGTCAGAACACAGGCATGGCTACATACCAAGAGCTAGATCAGCCTTAGAGAAAACAGCATTTTCTACAGGAAGAAGATAATAGAATAACTGTGTTTCACTGAGTGTTGATGGTAATATGCTCCTAGATGTCACTCAGATGCTTTGAAAATTGTGACTTAAGATACTGAGTCAGTCATTGTGACCCTCTCAGGGTTTCAGCAGAAATGAAAATCTTCTCTACAATAAGAACAGGCCAATTTTTGACATAACATTACTTCTTGCCCATTCTTCAGACTTACACTGAGTTTTAGCAGTGTGTTGGTATTTTTATTGGTGCCCTTGGGTCATACTCTTGGAGACTCATATCAAAGCATCAAAGCATTCCCATATTTGGTTTTGCCATCTATAAAATGAGAGAAATAACTATTTAACTATGTAATAATTTTATCTCTAGCGTGGGGGATCAAGAAATGGCATTTATTCTGCTTACAATTTTTTTGTAGCAGCTCAAGCATCACACAGCCATTTCTCAGGCTCAAGGCTGTCTCCCAGGATTTCTTAATCCTCATTATTGGTACAGAACTCCTGTTCAAATTGGAAAAGAGATAAATCAGATCAAGGTTTCTCCCAATTTTTTTCTGTGTTATTTATTCTGAGTTGTCCTCAGTATCATATCTTGCAAAAAACCAGCAGAATCTTTCTTGCACTAGAAATGAAAAGCCAAAACATAATGCAAATATGGCAAGAACAGGTCTTTGTTGGATGTAGTTACCCTTCCAAAACATTAATTCTGATGTACACTTTTGCCAGTTCCCAGTTCTGTACTGTTTACTGACAAGTTGTCCAGGTCCTGTAGCAATTTATTTCAAATTTATGACTGTGACAGATTTCCAATGTGCATAATAATCATGGCTCATGTCTTTTCCTCTCTTCCTTGGAAATTTTTTTGAGTGGGAGTGCCCTAATTGGCTTCTGCTGATTTATGTACTACTTTGTTCTTTATCTGCTTGCACCTCACCAGTAGATCTTGCTATCATTTCTAGGGTTCACAGGACCCTGTCAGCACTTGGCAGTCAAAGGTCAACCAACTTCACAACACATAGTTAAATAGATTGAAAAATCTTGCCTAGTAACCCCCAGCACTTCAAATTAAGAAAAATGTAAAAATGAAGAAATACATCACAGCAAAGCAGCATTCCCAAACAGCAGGGCAACACAGCTATTGTGATGTGTCCATCCTTGAGAATCCCGGTTCTAGGAGTAGGCAGTGAAACCTGTGCCCCCACTTGTCGCTGATTTATGTTTTGCTTTGTTCTTTATCTGTTTGGATGTATCCAGGAGAGCTATACACAAGTTTCTATCTTTCTTTCATCTTTCAAGCTGTCTGTGACCTGTTCATCTTTCCCTGATGCTCCCTCTCTGCCCTGGAAGCCCTTCAGTGTGTGCTTCCTACACTCATTTGCAAGTTTGCAGAACCCTGGCAATACTTAACATCTTAGCAGCAACAAACTTGCCTGAACAAAAGAAAAAATTAATCCACCTGAATTCCCCAATGAGTACTCTTATTTTTGTGTAATAGACCTACACAGAGAGGGCAAATGCTTGGCTGCATTGAAGACAATAACTTCATCAGGGATGTAATTTTCAAGTATTTTTGACAGTTCTTTTCCAAAGTTTCATGGCTTCTCTAAACAGATGAAAAAAATATTTCAAATGTAAAATAATTTATGTGGAAGTGTAGATACTATGTTATACAAAGCCTCTTTTCCTTTCATTCAGATCACTGAAAGAATTTTGAAGTTTTTTATGTAGGAAGTACACATCTGTAAATCCTTTGGTTTTACTTTTGCCTTTCTTATTTATGTGTCTTTGAATCTGGAAACACTTGGAAAGGATGGGACAAAGGAAAAAAAAGTGGGAAACAATGAAAAAAATTTACATATTCATCTATATAATGAAGTGAGTTTAAATTTTCATTTAGTACATTCAAAGCACTATTAGAAAATAGATCACCGAAAAAAAAGTCAGTCATTTTCAATGAAAAGTGTATTTTGATAGAAACACTAAATACAGTCCAGATCAAAAAACCTAGGCTTCATTCAGCTGTCCTGAGGAAGCTTTAATAACCACTATTGACCAAGGGTCTTATCTCCCATGTGTAGGTATTTTTAAGCAGAAGCCTAAAGAAGTGCTCTGAGGGAGGGAAAGGCTGAGTGGGCTTAACAGAGACCAAGCTGGGCACAGCTGGCTGAGAGATTTGAGCTGCTCTCTGAAATCCATGATCTTCCATAGCTGGAAGCCCGTGAGCTTGATGCCAGCCCTGTGTGGCTGCAGTGGGCTGGGGGCTGAAGGCTGTCCACGTAGACATCCCAGGATGATATTCCAGAGGGACAGCTCACTAGGCTGGGACAATCCACCGTGGTATTTTTCATCAAGGAAAGAGAAATATTTGAAGAACTTTCCAACACTAAAAGTACTTGTCAATTCAAGATTAAACGTGGCAAAGCAAGCAGCTTTAGTTGCTCTTTCTGATACTGATTAAAAATTACAGAATGAAAATCTCTGTCAAGTAACTCACCCCTCTAAAATCATCTTATCTTTTAAAATGTCTTAATTTCCAGAACAAGACACTTTGCTCTGAATGATTTATTTATTCTGTGTTGCCTCTCAACATACTGGACTACAATGACCTGTCTTGTAATTTCTGTTTTGATTGTGCTCCCAGTACTTCCCCACACTCTTGCATTTGTATGCTCACCAACCTGTGAGCAATACTTGGAATCCTAAGGCTTTGGAATATTAAGGATATGCAAAAATGTAGTGAATCTGTCTCTTTGGATTTGCATGCATGGGTTGAGTAGGCCAATAAGCCAGTAAGTCATTCTTTAAAACTCCCACAGTGTGGGAAATTCATTGGTGACAAACGTCAGCATGATATTTGAGACACATTCAGACTCTGTTATGAAACTCCCATTCCTCTAAGGACTGTTTGAGACTTCTTAGCATTGCTAATGCTCTATAGCCTTCACTATCTGCCCAGTCATTCCCCGTGTGAATATCTGTTGCTGCTGTCTTTTCTTCTATAAAATTATATACAGTCACTACAAAAGAAAAGCATTGCCAGTCAGCCTGGCACGGCACAGTTTATCTGTAAGACACAGCAGCAGGTATTTATAATAATTTAGTCTGTGATGCCCTTCACCTTTCAATGCATTTGTACACTCCTACTTGCATGACATTTTCCATGAACCAACTGGGTTATTTTGCCAGTGGGACAAGGAATAGCTATGTACATAGAAGGAATTCTGGGCACCTACTTCAGCTACTTCAGATGGAGTAAATCCTTTGGTTTGACACTGCTATAAATGGTCTTGATTTCAGCAGCAAATGCTAAGCAGCTACTCAAGCAGTGTCATAAGTATTTTATATAGATTTAGACAATACTTCACTTATCTGTGTTCATTTCTTCATCCCACCTGAATGAGCAAGTGAGGCTTAAATTTTAACATTCAATAGCTTCCCTAGACCTATAAATCTTGTCCTTATTGCAATTTATGCTTGTATTTCTTTGTCCAAAAGGTCAAGATTTCAGCTAGGGAATTTTCCTCATGTAACTGTCAATTTTGTTATGACTTGTTGCAGTCAATAACCATATAAAATTATGAGAGCCAAAAAATGACAGGAACAAAAGCAGGCATGAAGTATATTACACTGCAAATTCTGAGAACAAATAAAATCTGTTCAGTGAGGCAGGTCAATATTACACTGATGGTAAGTATATGGAATCCTCATTAAATAAAAATAAAACTTTATTAGTATCCCAGAGAACTGCATTTCAACTATGTTTAAAATGTGATCTTAAAGCAGAAAATCTATGTTTAATATTAATACTATTCATTAATATTAATGAATATTTAGAGCTTGTTGCAATGATTTGTTTATATAAAAACTTTATGCTGCAGTGAAATAAAATGTCACTTGATATTCAAATAAAACTACTTTCAACAGCCTAAATCTACTAACCAAGGGATCAAAGTTGTGCCACATTCTTTATATTGCCAGCCACATAGGATGAACATTCAATACCCACACTGATATCTTGCAAACAATGTTTATAGCAGATCTGTTTGCATAACAGAATCATGAAACAATTCTCAACTTCGAGTGAATTTACATGAATCAATCTGTTCATAAACAAGATCATAGCCTTTAGATAGTTTTTTTGTTCTCAGATTGACCTCCTCCCTCTGCACTGTTTATGCAGCTATGCCATTATACAACTATGTCATTAACTGGTGGCCAGGCAAACATATGGTGTACTTGGGTATTTGCTTCATTTTCTGAAAAATTGAGGTAATTTTTTGCTTGAATACTGTAAAAAAAAAAACAAACAAACAAAAAAAAAAAACAAACCCAAACAAACAAACAAAAGAAAAAAAAAACCAAAAAACCCAACAAAACAAAAACCCCCCAAAAAACCCTAATATGAGAATTTTCCAAAAGGTGAGAGGCAGAATCATTAAACCCAACATTCTGTATTTAGACAGGACAGCAATGCTCAGTATAAAGCCCTGCAGATGCCTTTTGAACTGCAATCCTTAACCCCTCAGAGGCTCTGAAATTAAGAATGACCCAAGATATGAAATCATATGTGACTCAGGGTCCCATGAATGCAGCTTAGAGGGCAGTTAAATGTTTATATTCACCACATGCATTTTCTGTTCTATATTTCTACCAAAGGAGAAGTGACAAATAACTATTTTAAAAAGCACTGAAATTAAACTACATTAATCATTAAAAAGCAGACAACTATCATTCCTGAAACAAGCCTGTCTGTTTCTGGATGTTTTATCTGCATTGCTTGCTCCAAAGCCATAAGATAGTCCATACTTCTGCCAATACTTACAAAGAAATACCTCTATAACCTTGTGGCTTAGTCTAGTTTTTTTTGTTTTCAGCATCCTATGGCTAGTGGGGGCCACACACATTTTTTATTGTTCTACAAATTTAAGCTGCAGATTACTTTTGGCCAAATGCACAGATGAAACTTTCTTATGGGTATAGATGCCCAGAACAGAAAAAGACCTTAAACTCATCTGAGTTTTCCAGGCTTACATATGACAGTTAATACCTTTTAAAAAAACTGCTGATGACTTCCTAAGTTTCAGAAAAGAGGAAGGTCTTGACACAAATTTATATATCACTATTATCTGTAGAACTTGCATTGTGGAGCTATTACTCCTGTTCCTTACTGGGAACAGACAAATGTCCCTATGTCCAAATGTCCTATAGGGACTTTGGTTCAATATTATTTTAGGTCATTTCCTGGTGGGCAATATGTATTGCTGATAGTTCAATATTGCTTAAAAAGACCTAGAACAAGGTCTATTATACAGATGAAAGAAATCATGACTAAGAAATTTATGATGACGACTGAGTAAATTTGTGGGAAATGCTGTATAGCTGCATTGGATGAAACAGTAGGAGCAACAAAACATTACAGAGTGCTGGGTCCCATGATATGGAAATCATGTTGTGCAATCTCATGAAGAGCTCATTGTGTAGTGTAACTGCAATGCTGACAGAGGAAATTGAAATTAGACATGTACATCAAGATTTCTTGATCAACAAGGAGTGCAAACAAAGCTCTGATGGATTCACAGCTAAGTTGGACCTTAAGTCAGATACAGGAAACTGAATAACTTGGAAATGTTCTTTCAAGCATACTTAGAAATTGACCTTCCAGTTAAAATAAACTCCCTCTTTCTCTTCTCAAATTCCTTTAACCTGTATAAGAATTCAATAATTAATAAAAATTACAAATTTGTTTGTAATGTTTTTTGAAACAGTTTTAGAACTTAGTCTTCAGGCAGAAGCCTGTACTATCCATTACCAAGAAAACTCTTTAAATTTTTGGTACCTTAAGGACTGCAGATGATAAAATGACCTTTCCTGAAATGAAAGCTTGCATGGTGGTCGAGCAGAACAGAAATATTTTATGTTTTCATAGAAGAAAAGTAGTCCAAACAAGGCAAAAATCACAACTGACATTTCATTAAGGAAAGAAAATGAAAATTAAATAATTCACTTCTATTTATACAATGGTTAAAAGCTATTAAAGCTCTTGGTAAATAAATTTATCAGAAAACTGTAATATCAGGTTTAATCAGAATGTCTTAATTTCCAAGAAAAAGCCTCTCAGGGACTGGCACCCCAAATATGCTGTATGTTAGGCACTGACATTTTAAAACACCATTTATTTCAAAATCAAAATAAATTCCCAGCTCCCAGTTTTTATGTGAATAAAAAACCCTAGGAAATTATTGACACTGAAATCTTCTGTTGCTGTTCAGAACAGCAGTGGTGCATGTGGTTTGGTGCACAGCACCCACTTCAGCCCGAACAGCTTCATCTGGTACAAAGCCGTTGTCAGCCCGTTGACGTCAGATCAAGAGTTCTGTGGTTCATTTTGCCAAAAGAAACGTCAGCTGTTTGCTGAAGCAAGGAAGTTGATAAAATTTATTTTGGTGGCATTAACAGTGAGGCTGTAAGTGAGCATAGCTTCAGCGTCCTGCATTTTTGCAAAGTGTGGCTTTGATCCACAATAGGACAATCAAGACTGAACTGGAGTATGATTTGACATGTACACAAGGACAAAACAGATGCCTAACAGCTTACATATGGTGCAGAATTCTTTCAAGAAAATCAGTGTGGATGTTGTTTGCAACTTTTCAGATTTAGAAAGCAAGATTTTAATCAATTAGGAAAAAGAAAAAAACACTTTCAGAATATTTTGTGACTGAAATTTTATTTTCCACATCAAAAAGAAGACAAATGAAATAGGCATTTGTTTATTGGTAGTTTCAACGCTGGTGCTTTAAGAAGCAGGGAACTAAAACTGCTAAATTCTATAGATTTTTGTTATATTTTCTCCCCTATAACAAAAGGTACTCACATGATCCTAAAGCTGCTACATCTGAAAATGGAACATCTCAGAATAATAAATTTATTCTGAGAAAATCTCACAGCATTAAGTTGTCCCGTCTCTATTTGATAGCTGGAGAACACTGCATAATGTAAGTTTAAGAATTTACTTTCAGTCAAATAATGCTGCCCACAAATGGAGCAGGAACATAAATTTCTCTTGTCACAGTTCTGTTCATTCCACAAGACCAAAACCTCTCAAGTCCTTAGCCTCATATTCCTTATTCTTCAGCATTTTACAGGCTTGCAAAGAAGCCTGCTGAGCTCCACTGTGTAGTTTTGCATGGTGTCTATCAGGGACACATGTTGATCTCAGATTTATTGCAGCTGTTGCTCCTCTCCTGTGGGGTAACTTGTGGTCTCCCAGCATCAGGAACATCTCCCACACCTACACAGCCCATCCTACATGTATCCTTTTGCAGGATCCAAAAGTAATTTCATTCAAGGGCCGGCCTTGGCCACAGGCAACATTTGAGTCCCACATAGTATTGATCTTCTTGTAGAAACAGATACTTCATTTTGTGGTTTTCTTTTTTTGGGCTATATTAATTTCAAAGCTGTGTACAAACTGGTGGTAGTAGGGTGATTGGCCATGCTGCCTGCTGAAAAGTCTGAAACATCTGAAACAGTGTAAAGACCCTCAGAAGAGAGCCCATGTGAAATTAAAATTGTACCAAAGACACACATTGAGACTGAATGCTTGAGAAGGAGAAATCAGAAATTATAACAGTAGATGAATAATGGCATTACTAACAGAAAACAGACTTGCTAGGCCTGATTTCAGTTTGGCATTATTGAGCCACTGTTACTAGGAATAATCCCTTTTCCTAAACAATCTTTACACTACACCAACTAACAAATCACTTACTTGTCAATACTGAAAGCACTGTTTGCTTAGAAGTAAAGTGATTTGCATACATAGATCTTACACAGGTTTTTTGTTTATTTAAATAAATTTCTGTGGTTTGAGGATTCCCAACATATGATTTACCTCTTCGCTGATCATTGAATTATTACAATGTAAGCCTTTAATGCAGGACAATCCTGGGTAGCCTCCTTCTGGATATATCAGGGTAACCAAGACGATATCTATTTTTACAGCCCTGTGAGCAGCCTTTCTAAAGGCACACATCACACTGATGTACCTCCCAGCAAACTGAAGGGAGAAGTTAATTTATGACATATTTAGAAAATCACTTCAGTTCTTGAACATCAGAAGATTTCTCTGGCTTACATATGGGATTTGGGTCTTTATTTATACAAAGTTAGGAGATTTTTCATAAACATAGCTGCATAGTCTTAATATGCTAGGCTATAGTTCCCAGAATATGTGAAATTGTGAATGAGACAGAGAGAGGAACTGGGTAGGCTAGACAACATCCTTAGTTTAGATGCATATCCCAGTTAAAATCAGTGAATAATTTTAAAAGTAACAACTATTGATACTATGCATTATTTATTACTGACCTCTTTGAAATCATCTCTCCAGAGTTTTATGGCATGTTAAGTTATTTCCCTTTTTCAGAATCATCTAATAAGACATTAAAGATATTTGGCTGGAAGCAAGGGCAAGGAAAAGAGAACAGAACATATTTAATATGTTTTATGCAAAAACCAAGGCTGATTTTCTTTTCAGTGCTTATCAGAAGCACAAAGTACATCTAGTTTCCCCACATTTGATCATAATTTAGCCCGTACGGACTATTTGCCTTATAAATGCATGTTTCTACAAATGCTTGTGGGAAAAGTCCTTATTCTTCCTATCTGCAGGCAAACTTTCTGCCATTTATATCAAGTTATTCCCCTCAGGAAATTTTCATTTTGTACTACACTATCCATGAAGGCAAGCCAATGTAAAATAAGGGAACATAGCAATAGAACCCTTGCCTTCAATGAAGGAGAAAAATCTTCAGATTACTTTCCACAGTATACTCATGTATTCACCTGTTGTCTTTCTAGTTCATTTTTACTGACAATTGCTCAGCTATCAGGCTGCACCACTGCATCTGTTAACTTGTATTTAATTTTAACAAAATGTTCTTTATTTCCCTAAATGTTTTAATTTGAATTATGTTGTTTAAATTAATTGCTTTTAAGATCAGTAATCACTGGAACCTTTACTAATAAGGTATCCTAGTCAAGTGAGAAATTTAACACATTTCTAAGTAAATATCCTAATCATTAATTATTCTCACAGTTTAAAGGTTTGTTGCTTTTCTTGTCAGGTTTTATCAGATTTTCCTAGTTCTGTATATTGTATATACAGTTATATATACACGCATATATAAATTACTGCCTTTAGCTGTCATTTCCCTCTCTTTCAGTCTTACCACACAGGTAACTATTGAATTAATCTGTTAGGAGTATGTCTCAAGGTGTGACCTACCAACTGCGGGCTTCTGCACGCATTCGTGAATTTGTGCACATAAACACATACATGAATGCAAGAAAATTTGCATGTGTGAATTCAAAGTGTCACTGAGGGAAGAGATCAACCTTATGTCAATGCCAGCAGATCCAGGAGTTAGAGACAAAAGGCCAAAGCACTGCCTCCAGGACTAAAAATTAACTAGGTGGGGATATGATCAAAATAAGTACCTCAATGATTGCAAATTGTATGACTACAAGAATATCACTTTTTTGCATTATATAGATATGGAATACGGTGTATTTCAATGAGTCTCTTGGGTTTCTTTGGTGCCACCACATTATCTATTAGTGTTGATTTCACACTGTTGAAGCTTTAGTCCTGTTTTGTTGTTGTGGAGAGGCCATGGAGAAAACTCAATAATGCAGAAAATGTAGAACATATTGTCCTAAAATCTCCCTCATTATTAAAACTACAGAGAGAAATATAGGAAATCAGAGGCTGAAAACACAGCTGAAAGAACTGAGAGCTGAATTCAACCACCAGTGAATTGCACTCCCACACACGTACAGCCCCAGACAATAGGCTGATTCAAGACAATGAATGCAGAAGAAAAAAGTCACTATTCTCCCTTTTCTCTTTGCAATGCTAATTCTTTTCCTCAAATTGAATGCCTTAGAAACAGATCCAGTGTTTAAATCCTTTCTTTCATAGTTGATAACATGAAATATGGTATGATATCACTTTGATTCCATCTTGACTCTGAACAGAAACTTTTTCCTAAGAAACATGTACATGTTGAATTGGTGTCCTGGACACATCACTATATCAAGATGAAACCTGCTGAGAGATAAGAAATACAGCTTCCTGATGATACCACTATCTTATAATAACTAATAAAGATCTGTTACAAAGAAGGAGTGTGACGAGACCCTAGCATTTTTCATAAAAGGTACCTAGAGCCTTTTTATACACAAGATAAAGGAGTCAGCTGTTAGTCTGCTATTTTTTAAAAAGCATATGCATAATCACTGAGGGCAGACAGTCCTACACTGGCAGTAAAAACAGCATTCAGGTTGGCCATGCAGTCTGATCTTTAACCCTGCATCCATCAGTGCATGGTGTGCTCTGTAATACACCATTTAAGCCATAGGTATTTTCTCAGTATACCTGCCAGACTGCTGCCTTTACATTTTGTCCTTATTTCTCACTGACTGGGATCATATTTTTATTCCTTCAGCCACCTGGGCATGTGGCCTAACCATCAAAGCTCCTTCTTGAGGCAACAGGGAGAGATGAGCACCCTGGATGATGGCTCATCTCAGATCACCACATTAGGTGTGTAAAATATGTTGAACAGTTTGCCTTTGGAGATGCTTATCTCTTCCCACTGACTAGAAAAGGAGCTTTGCTTGACAAAGCAGCCCTTTTATCTGACAGAAGTTAGATGAAAGGAATCTCAGGCATATGGGCCTAATTGGCCTCTCCCTGTTTATTATAAAGTGTCACATTGGCCAGGTCTCAGCCAATGTTCCTTGTGTGAAACTCACCACAAACAGAGGTCCCTGTCCTCAGAGCTTGCATTAGGTGGTTCCATCATGTGTGCGCAGTTCTGGTGTGCAGAGAGTGATGTAAGCCTGGTTTGGCAGAATCTTCCTAGTTAGTCCCTTGGGAAGTTTAATTTAGTGTCATTTTACTTGGCTTCCTGACATAAAAGGGGACTCAAGAAAGACAGCAACACCTCTCAAGTAATTAAGCAAGGATTTCCTCCAATCTGATGAAGTGACAGCCTATTCTTCTCAACAGTTTCTCAGTTTAAGCATAAAACATGTACAATCTAGCAGCAGGAAGGCAAACAACTGTAAATTAGAGAAGTAAAGGATAAATATGTAAAAATTTATGTAACTTACACATGCTTACATATGTGTTTCCCTACTGTTATTATTTTTGGAACAGATTAGGTAATTGCTCAAATTAACAGTGCAAGAACAAAATTTTAGTCCAGAAAGGGAAAAATGATACCGTTTTCATGGAAAGTGATTATCGAGTAAACAATAATACAAGCAAATGAAAATCAGCTATAAATTGATGCATTGTTATACTTCCCCTCCCCCAATTCAATGAACAAATATAACATATGGTCTTTTTATAAATATTTCGGAAGTAAAGTGACTTCTGGAAAGGATTGTAGTCTGAGATATGCAGACTTATCAGCATTTTAGAAGATCCAATTTGAAACATCTGCTAACTCTTGAAAGAGTTATGTTGAAACAAAAAAACAGTCCTTATTTAGGAAGGTTGTATGCTCAGAGTTTTATATTCTCCCCTCTTTTCTGCAAGGATAGCAGGACAAGGAGAGAGCTGCACCAGCATTTTGCTTCCACCTTTTCCAGGTCCAAGATTTAAAGCTTTATGGTGAAGAAAATCAAGGTGACAGATGCAAAGAGACAGTAAATTACTGACACACTCTTCTTCAGTCATGCTTTGAAGTGCTAAAGAATTCAGACTAAATCTGAGGCATGAAAGCTTTGTGAGAGGCAAGCTGCAATTTACTAGGCCAGTGGAACAGTAACAGATATATTTTAAAATAATGCATTTTTTTCAAATCTTGGGATTTGGGACAAGAAAAAAATTTTGAAAACAGTAAATTTTTTGACCTCTGCAATGTTTATGGGTTTGCTTTTACTGTTGTTATCAGTATGCAGTTGCAATCCCTACAACTTGCACTTCTTCTAACCTTCCAGACAGACTATAAATATTTAACAGTTCTTGCAAGTTGATTTACATAGTACTTACTGGGTAAATAATACCTCACTTTTGAAAAATGTATGCAAAAATATAGTGTAGTGTAAATAATTAATCAAATATAATAACAGCAAAATAATAACAAGGAGAAAATACTAGTTTTCAGAAGACATTCTGTCATCTTTAGATAGATTTTTGAAATACTTGTCTTTTGCTATCTTTCTTTCTTTCTTTCCATATGCTTCCTCTAATGAATTAGTAATTTTTATCATCATCACATCAATTTCAATCAGATTTTTTTTTTCTGAAATGTTTTGCACACAGTAAGTAAAAATCAGATCCATTCAGAATATTTGCTGATGTTTAATGTGTCGATCTGAGTGATTAATTCTAATATGAACTCAGATCTTGTAATAAGATAACAGATGGAAGCAACTTCTTTCCCTTTTTGGTGTGCCACTGAAGTCAGCATAGATTGCTGCCGGTTCATGGATCTGTACAATTTGATCCAGGTTGTGAAGGTGGTGAAGGCACCAGCAAATTCACCAGAGGAGTCATCTAGCTCTGAGTCAAGCAAAGAAATGCAAAATTAATTATTTACTTTGCCAAACAGTATTAATGTATAGACAGATCTTTGCAAATGTCTGGGGCAGTCCATGTCACAGGAGCTGTCACATCTCTCTGTCTCCCACTATAAGCAGCATCACAGGAATATCTGTGTTTGTGCGTGATGCTTGCAGAGCTCCTGTTTAAAGTCCAGCAAGTGGTGCTTGAGGTCATCAGCCGAACTGCGGAAGAATCATACAGTTTGATAGATAAGGAGGAAATAGAATAGTCATGTAAGGAAAATAACCAGCAGGAAAGGGAGAGTCACTAGAATTCTGACAGGGCCCAGGCAATGTTCTGTGTTAAATGCCTTTCTAAGAACCTTTTAAATGAATGGACGTGAGACACAACTGTGTTCATCAAGGAAAGAACAGAGTGGTGCTAAAGACAGTAAAAACAGAGTCTGAAATATCTTCAGCCATATTGCTAGGTAAGAAAGGACATATTTTAGGGAAGTTGTACAACTGCTTCCAGAGAGATCACAGAAGTCTAAGACAAATATAAGTTCAGAAGGGAACTTTCACATAGCTCTGCCAATGAGTGTGACTGTTGCTATAAGATGTATTTCATCTTATAGTTTTTATGTTCATTATTAATTTTTTTTCAGCTAGCTAATGCTTTTATTTTACTCTTAGAAATCCATTTAGACTCTAGCCTATGAAATTTGCTAGACTTGAAATTTGAACAACTTGGATGAAAAAATATTTTTAAAATAGCTACACATGTAGCTATTCTACACATCTTAGTGGAGGCTACTAAAGAATTAAAAATTAGTTTTCCAAAATAAATTAAGGAAATATGTAAGGGAATAGATTTTTCCTTTGTCTAGTTCACATACGAGAATTTACCTTCATCTAAGTCAAGTTTCACAGACTTCTGTTGAGGAGATGTATCAGATCCTGTGCTGCTCTTGGGCAGTTCAGAGGATAGAATCATTGAATGTACTGAGTTGGAAGTGACCCATAAGGATCCCCAAAGTTCTTCTTCTACTTCATTGTTTTCTATTTTTATAAAAAAAAAAATTAAACCCCCTCCTTTTTTAGGCTTTTGTTTTCTTTCTGGTGCAAAACAAAGCAATTTGAAAAATCACATGAAATTTTCTCTGTGATACCTTCTTTCCCATCTGCTTGTTATCATACTCCCAATAATGACCAAGTGAAAGTCATAATCTCACTGTTACCTCAGGTAGAAGGTGACACTTTCAAGGCAGGACAGATATATTGAGATGGCAGCATGAATCACAACTGCCCTACTATTTCTATTCAGCAGCTGAAAGAAGAGGACACAGTCTTAAGCTGTGCCAAGGGAAATTTAGGGTGGATGTTGGAAAAAGTTTTTTACAGAAAGAGTGGTAAGGTACTGGAATGGTCAGGGAGGTGATGGAGTCACCATCCCTGGATATGTTTTACAAAAGACTGGATGTGGCACTCGGTGCCATGGTTTAGTTGAGGTGTTAGGGCATGAGTTGGACTTGATCTTAATGATCTCTTCCAACCTAGTGATTGATTCTGTGATTCAGTGATTCATGTCCCTGCACAGTTCTTCTGAATAGTGCATCTATTCCTAAAAGAATACCTCTAACAATTGATCAAAATTTGTGAGTTTTATATTTTAAGAGGAAACAGTGTTTGAACAACACTCAAAAAGTGTGTGATCTGGATCCACACTTTATAGTCAGTTAAAACTCCCCTTCCTTCCTTCTTTCAGGAGCTGCTATAGCTACAGATGAACTCTCTATCAGTTTCCAAAACAATATTTTCAATAATGGGATGTTGTGCTGCATCTGGCCTAGACACACAAAATTTCCAGACAGAAAATTTTCTGATATAAGCAAATAACTTAGCTACCAGAGCTCTATTAGTAAATTCAATAATGGCAGGTAACATTCCCATGCACTAACATTAAGTCTTCCAAGCTAGTAAATTGACAGAAGAATCATTATTTTGATCCAGGTCAGTTAGAAACATCTCAAAAGGCTCCTGAGTTGAGGTGAGGATGTAGTATATGTAAACATATCCCAGAACTGCATGGAGCTATTTCCAGGATTTCTGAGGCAACCCAGAAAATTTTGTATCATATTTTCAAGCCTCCTTGAAAATCTTAGAGAGTTTATTTGTTGGGGGAAGTTGTGTTTTGTTTTCTTTTCTTTTGAGGAGTTTTTTGTTTTCTTGATTTTGTTTTTTGTTTGGTTGTTTTTTGTTTGTTTGTTTGGTTTGGTTTTTTGTTTGGTGGTTTGTTGTGGGTTTTTTGTTGTTGTTGTTGTTGTTGTTTTGTTGTTGTTGTTGTTTTCTTTGCTATTTTGGTTGGTTGGCTGGTTGCGTGCTTGCTTGCTTGCTTGGTTTTTAAATAATAATTTGGTGCAATAACATGCTTCCTGGAACTATGACATAAACATAGATTTATATAAATTTCAACCTCATCTTCTTGGCTTCCTGGTCTCATGGTCTCAAAAATCTCTAGATACAGCTATGCCTAAATTTTGTACTTAAAATTTATCTCCATAACAAGTGTTTCCATTTGCATCTGAACTTAGATTGAAATGACCACACTCATTATCTGTAATATCAGCAGAACGGAATAAGAAAATATGTTTACAGTAAACAATTAAAAGGAAAAGTTTCAAATCTCATTTCGTTATGATTTCCTATGGCAATACCTGCAGCCCACTAGCATGTGCTAAAAGCCAAGCCTAAATTATTTCAGTGTATGGTAAATGAATCTGATTTTTTCTGCTTAGAAGAAGGAAATCATATGGATACAATCATAATCTGAAGTTAAGGTATTCATATCTGGGTTTGTATCAAAAACCTTTTCCTTATTTTTCATAATATTTTTTACTACATTGTTGCTATCTAAAAGATCTAAACAAACAATAAGGAAACCAAGCAATAGTTGTAACTATGCACATATTGCTCTAATATGAACAAAGTGATGACAGCTGAAATAATGCTTTCCCGTGGCTTTGTTTTTCATTTTTAGTAACATGGCACTTGTGCTCTTCACAGAAATATGGCACAGACAGCTATTGTTAGGGGGGGCTCCTTTTTAACCAGTGTTTTAAAGTGTACATATTAGGGGTTTTTCTGTTTTAATGAAATGTTTTCCCAAATACTACCTTATATGCCATGTTTTCATTATGCTTTTGTAAAACATTTAGTTACAAATATCTATAGAGAAAGTGAAACATTCCCATAATGCTAAAAACTTCAGCACAGACACACCACTTAGTCTTTGAAGACTTGAGATTCAAAATGCTCTGGTTTTGAAACACGGATATTTCAAAGAGAAATGCTTAAGGCCTATAGGCACACTAACTTCGTGGTGGTTTCACACCTGCAATGTTCTCACATGTCAGAGAGGTCTTATCACATAAGAGATACTCGAGTGTGTAGCATGGATTGAGGTATCTGAGTAGTACAAGCTTTATCCCTATGCTTCCTGGGTGAAATACTAACACTTCTGAACAGCTTCTAATCAATAATTTTGTCCTTGTTTTCAATGGAGTTTGAGCTTGAGTCACCCATTTTTATTCGGGAGAGGGGGGAGCAAAAAAAAGAGAAAAAGTAAGTAGAATAAAATGATGAGGGAGAGGAAATTAGCTTGCTGAGCAAGACATGAGGTATTCTCTCCCCACACAGGAGGTTACTGCAGGGTAGTGAACTAAGTCTGTGTGGAAGGTTCCGGTGTGGTTTTGTAAGAGCTCCCATAAGGATGGTAATGTAACCCTGCACTGAATTGCACCATGTTTCAGAGGAGCTGTGCTGCAGCTCCCAATGGGAAAGACCTCAATTACAAGGTCACTCTGCAAAGCTGAGCCACCAAAAATGACACCAAACACTGTGGCTCCCCGCCAGACTTTAGAAATCAAAAAGGAAGCAAACTTGTCTCATGTTCCAAAGATCATGATCCTGACCAATATCTGAATAAATTTATAACACATATAATGAATGCATGAATTTATAACACTGTTTTAATTCAGCTAGTATATTCCACTTAAGTACCAGAGTTTTAAAATTTAGCATGAGGAGAGCAAAGACAATTCAACAAAACAGACATATAAATTTAGCCCTGGTAAATAAACAAATTACTGGGCTTTCAGTTACTAATCAGTTTAACTGCACTTCTCTAATTCATTTGGCTGGATGAGCTCTAGGGAATTTCCAAACAAAGACAGAGAGAGGAAAATGTTATTTCACAGAGTGCCTTGTGATGTACCTAATAAATCCAGCACTGCAGCTTGACTGTTCACTGATGACAACAGGCCGTGCCTTCGATGTCATGACCCCTGATGGGCTAAGGGGCATGACTCTCAAAGGGTTAATCTTTTCCACCTGTTGCTGACCACGGAGCAAGCTCTCCTGGCAGGTCTCCTACCAGGAGAATGTGGCCCCTGACCTTTGTGGGAGTGGGATGCTGCAGTAAAGGCTCTCCCTAAGAAGCACTGCAATCAGGCACACTCACCCCAGCTCTCTGGTGGCTGACTCTGTGGTAAAACAAGCTGTGAACCAACAATCTGTGAATTGAAAGGTAAGAGTAAAGATGGCATACAGCCCCAAAATATCTCAGTCAGCTCATTGTGACCATCACCATCAGCTGCATATACCGTATTGCTGGTTTGGGCTCTTCCTTAAGAAAATATTAGAACAATTAAATCTGAAACAGCAAATATTATAACTAGAAAGGTCAAGAATATTGAAATTGAGATGGAATTTCAGTCAAAAGCAAGCTTTGGATTTCAAAGCTTTTGCTCTCCTAAGTCAGTACAACTGTTCTGATCTATTAGATGCAAGCACACATAAAAACCAAAGGCATAAGTCCATCCTCACAACACAGCCACTATAAATACAGGGAATGTATTCTCAAGATTCAAGGCATATTTATGAAACCTAAATTATTTTTCTTCCCTTGGGATTAATTTGAATCTGAATCATACCCACCTGGGAAGGGAGTTCCTCAAACACCATAAATATTTTACTTGTAGAGTAACTGATCCAAGAGCATCTCTGACATCTGCTAAGCTTTTCTGCTTATGCCTTTTGCTGCTTTTCTACTAAACCACTTCACCTATTTGAGCTTTTTCTTCCTGTGAAGACATTTTTGTCAAGTTTTCTTGTTGGCCACAAGGAAGTTCCACAGAAAAACCTCTGTAAAAGTCCTTTCATCAAACTGCCTACCTAGAGAAAGATTGAACCTGCATTTATAGCACAAGCCTAGGACTTCTTAAGTATTCCAGGAACTGCAGCTTGCAAGTGACCTTGACCAAAACACTCCAGCCTTAAAAGTACTTTAATGTTCTAATGCCTCCTCTATGTTGCCACGTGGTAGAAGTCTCAGCTTTGAGGCAGAACTACATTTATATGAACTGTGATACCACTGTCAATACAGTTGGAGAATTTGAATTTTGAATTAGGAAGTTGTGAAGTGCAAAGGAGGGGTGTGTAAAATAACCTGTCTGATCAGATACAGGCCACCCTCTCTGTGGTGAGAGGAAACTAACTAACTGTTGGAACTTTGCCCAGGAATCAGCCTTCAAAAGCAGCTTCTTGATCCCAATATGTAGGAAACAGCAGTAATATCACAAAAAATTCTATATCCCCAACAAGCTGGATCTAAGCTCACAATATTTGGATCAGGACACAGAGCATTAAGAAACACCTATTTGAAAATTAATACTCTCTCTACAGATCTTTGAACATTTACTGCATTAGGGGCCTGAATGTCCATCTGCTGGTGAGCAACCATACTGATAAGCCATGCACTACCAACCCAGAGGCTCATTTTCTCTGCAGCCTAAATGTAGACATTCCAGTGAATGTTATTACCTTTTTACCTAATTATTGTATTGCCTTTCTGACAGATGCAAGTATTACTGTTATTACCTAATTATTATATTACCTTTCTGACAGATGCAAAAAAAGGTGAGAGACCTAACCCACAAACTTGCTCATCTGCCCTGTCCTTCCCTCCCTCAGTACTTGTCTATATGCCTAAATGCTAAATCCACAAATTGCTTAAGGAAATCTCATCACCAAGGGAACTTAGAAAATAATATGTGGGTACAAGACAATGAACCATTGGAGTTTTGTCATTTACTGGCCACCTGCTGCCCTTATGCCACACTCTGCTTCCTTGCATGCATGGGACTTCTCCGATTCTGGCAGCTGCTCATGCAGCCAGCATAGGTGTCCCCCAGTGGAGTTCTGCCTGGGAATGTGATGGGAGCATGATCAGGATCAGACATAGGAAAACATACATGGGCACTGACACTCAAGTGAGAAAATTAATTATTCAATTAAAGTGTTAATATGAAAAATTTTGTATTTCAAAGTATGCTTTAGTCACAATAACATTCTTTGTTTTTTGTTTTTCATACAGGTTTTTAAAGAGAGAAGTAGATTATTTCCTTTTGTATCTTGTGGGGTTTTACTATATGATGCTGATTCAAATTCCAAAATTGAACAATCAGTAGTGACACCTTAGGAAAAAGGTTCTTTTTGAGGAATATTAATTGCCATTTATTTTAGCAATGCAAATAACCTCCTATGAAAAATTCACTACAGATTCCTTTAGAAGCTTTCAAATATTTCCTATTTCAGACAGCATTTTCTTTACATCTGTTGAGGGCCCCATAAAACTTGCTCATGTACATATTTCTATACAAATCAAGTGACCATTCTTGCCATATATCTGCTATTCCAGGAAACAGAGAAAGCTTTATTTCTGGTTAGGTCTGTCAGGTTGGGCTTTTCTTCTTTATGCTGGTGATCAATTGTGTCAACGTCTTACTAAGTAGAGGTGGTGTTAAATAAGAGACTGGTCAGCTATAAATTATCTAGAGCTCTACAGGACTTCCTGAAAGGCACATGAAGAAGTAATTGGGCTTCATGTTGTCCTGTGTGACTTCTGGGCATTCATCACTAATGGACCATGCAAGAGGGTTAAGGCTGTGATTTGCTGAAACCCACCTCAGAATGAACATTGCAGAACTAGAGAGAGGGAAGGGCAGAATAATGTAGAGAGGATTTGTTTCAGTTTTGTTAAAACCTGATTATTCTGCAGGGCACTTACTCCACAGAGAGAAGAGCAGAATAGCAAAGTGCACTGGTGAGTAAAACGAGAAGAAAGTTAGGCTTTTCAATGATAAAATGTTGAGGCTTTTGCTGTGATGACTATAATCTAACAGAGAACACTGAAGTAATGAAGAGGCAGAGAAAATTGTTACTTTCTCCACAGAGGACAAAAAGTGTCTTATTTACACTTTAAATGTACAAACATTTTCAACCCTTGAAATTCAGATTTATGTATTTAGTTATGACTGCAAATCGACACTGGAGCTTTCTCACTCATGTTACAAGCATTTTAACAAAAACCTAACTGTACTGATGAATCCAGTTGCAGAGATCCACAAGATAACACTGCTGCATGTTGGGAAGGCAAGTATCAGGTATAGTCCCCCGCTCTAATCTAAAAGCAGAGTAGTCATTTGCCTGCAACAGCTCCTAGCCTTATTTGTCTTTGAAAATAAACAAAGATATACTGCTTCCACATGTGGGATGTTTCACTGGAGGAGGGATTGCTCTATGCTTTATGACCTATATATCACAATTTGGGAGTTGGCTGTGTGGAGGCTTTTCTGATAATCTCTCAACCCAAAGTCTGTTTATATCCACCAAAAGTTCTGAAACTGCTCACAAAGATTTGAACACAGTGGTGATTAGAGTAATTCTAAAACAAGTTTCTGTGACAGAGTTTAAACTCCACTGTAGCATATGGTGACCAAGGACTTCCAACATGCTCTACACAGATGTTTCCAGTTCTTGCAAAGAAAGGGCAATTGGTTTATGAAAAACAAGGTTTTTCTGCATCATTTAGAAAATGTAAATGTCAAAAATGTCTATGAAATATAGAGTAATCCTATGTCACATTAAAAAGAAAAAATATTTCTATGTCTTTTAAAAAATTTGTAAAATTTTACATTCAAAGGAGAAAAAAAAAACAAACCTCTTATGCCTTGAGGAAGGAAATATTTATTTCAAAAAATATTTAAAATATTTCTTTGTAGTCAATACTGTCTTGTACATACACACACTAAATCCATCTGTCCCAGCTCAAGTTTTTAGGAAATGCATGTTAGCCTAGGATGGGGAAATGTGAAATCAGGACACTCATGATACCAAATACAAGACATGGATCAATTCCTAGCTTCACAGTCAGGTTTGCAGATAATTAGCAGTTTGGTATGAAATGATGAAACTTCCCTCTGGAGGTTTCTAGATGATATAGATTTACAACATATGGATCGCTTTTCAGTCCAATGACTCTGAAATGCTCTGTGTGCAAAAGCCTGCCTATGATGAAAAGACAAACTGTTAAGTAAAAGGATCTTGTTTCATGGTAAAATTCTGGTATACAGGAAAATACTTTTGAAAAATTATACACACTTTTCAAATTGCATTATGATATTGCAAAAAAACAAACAAAAAAAACCAACAAAACAAACAAAACAACTATTTTGACAGTTTCCTTCTTTAAAAACCCCAAACAACTAATTGTAATTAAGTCTAATTTGATCTCGTGTCAGCCTTCTGATATATTCTCATTCCACTAATTTCATATATCGCAGACAGTAAACAGAATTTTCTGTAAATCTCCTCTGCAATTGTGTTTTTGGGGTTTTGTTTGTTTGTTTGTTTGGTTGTTTGGTTGGTTGGTTTGTTTTGTTTTGTTTTGACTTATCTGGCTGTAAGACTTTATGGAAGACATTAATTTTATGTATTATTGCTTCTGATAGGAAGCATTCTATTGTTACTGGTATCTTGATTTTTATAGTACCATTTAGACAATGTAATGTGAGATACATTAAAGTAGGTTATGGGAAAAAAAAATCTATCTCTGAACTGTGCTGTAATTGCAGCATTCTTATGACCTTGCTGTTCCAAGGCCAGCCAGAGGTAATTCTTTTTCTTGCCAACTCAGCTCAAATCCTGCTGATTTTGGGTGTGCCTTGAGGTGTGAGGCAGCTTGTGGATACTGGGTTTTCCCTCACTTTTCTGCTACCTGCAGCCAACATTCATACAGGGTGACAAGGACACAAGGTAAATATTTCATTTTTTTAATCTTGTGTTCTGTTTCCTTGCCTTATAGCACTGGGTGAGAACATAATGTCAACAACTGCTTGTGTTATTTTTCTGCTCTGAACTGTCAGTTTATCTCATAAATCTCAGTCTACCTAGACTCATTCTCATCTTTTCCTCTCAGTCTCACTGATTTTTGTCATCATATTGTGTACGTCTAAGAGATAGATATATCAAAAGCTGATGTACAAGGGATGTTTGAAAGCACCATGAACAATAGAAAACTATTACACATTTCACTGTGGAAAATGCAAAAAGGGGAGCTGTGTCCTATGCCCAGGAGTCTGGTGGTCTGATGGCACCTGAGGAAATCTCTTACCTCAAAATCAGATGTAAACTGGTTGAGTTTTTCATTGCCTAATATAATGAGTTTCTTGTCTTGATTGATATCTCAATGTCTATTTGAAAACCAAGAAATGGCAAAAATAAAACAAGTTTATTAATAATAAAGATTAAAATATTAAATATTAAGAAAAATATAGACACTGATACAAAATGGACTGATAGAGCAGGAAGAATTGAGCAACTGAGTAGTCTCAACCAAGGCATATGATTGGGACCATGCAAACAGTGCACCATGGTACACACAGAATAGGACAAGTTTTCAATTAAGAGCAGCTCATTTTCTGAGCAGTTTTTACTCTGATTTTCAGTGTCCATATAACCAGAGAGATGCCTTTCCTTCCTGCAACACTGATCTTGGTATAACTGATATGTCACTGTCTCTGACAGAATGAAAGATTTATAGAGAACATCCACAGAATATCTAAGGACTTTCTGTCTGTGAAAGGTGAGATCATAGACATGACCATTTCTCTTTCCCCTCTCTTCAGTTATTCACCTATTTCTGCATACCAACCTACTGAAAATACTACAAACATAGCCAAGCTGAGAATTGAAATCTGTTGATATTTTGGTGAGCTAGAAGAAGAAATGCTTCTCATTTGAGCTACAAGGTAACAAAAATAGTATTGGGGTATTAACTGGGCTGCAGAAGAGAAGGCAAATATTGACAACATGCTCAGTAAGAACAAAACAAGCAAACAAATAATATCAAGCATATCTAATTCAAAAGCCTTATGAAGTAATAAATCAGTTGGAGGTATTTTGGTGTATTTATGTTAAGAGTATTTCCTTCAAGTAATTCAGAATACTTTCCAACTACAGAGTGACAACATTGCAAAACCTACATGAAAATATAGTAGAATATAACTAGGATTTTTTGCAATAAAGCCGTAGATAGTTCAAGGAAATGAAGACAGACGTTGTAAATACAGTGTACATTTGTGCTTTTTAGCTACCTGTGGCAGTTCAAATATTTCTGAACTAAAACCAAAAACAAAAACAAAACCCCAAAAACAAACCACAAAAACAAAACCAAACAAAACAAAAGTATTCTATTAACTTCTATCAATTTCTCAGATTATGGCAGATTTTTTACAAGTGTTATCAACTAAATCTGATTCCACATTCTGGTATCCAATATTTATTAAAGCTTCAGGCTGATCCTATCACTCTGTTTGGGTGAGTAATCCTAATTCCTCTAAGAACTTCTATTGATATCTTGTAAATAGGATTTGTAAAATAAACCCGAGGGCTTGGTAAGAAGACTGATAATATGGTTGCCTGTAAAGGAAGAATTAAAAACATTTTCAACACCAGACCTGCATGTTTTTCTGCTTTCCTTGTGATGGGAAATGAAGATGCAAATATGTTCTTTTCTTAAGGGGTTATTGTTTCTTCACAATGTACAGAATATGGGCATTTAGAAACTGCGTGGAACATCAGTGAGAGACAACAGAAAACAGAACCCAACCAGTTTGTGCACATATTTCTGTCTACCATCCACCAAATGTTTTTCATGATATCTTACCATGTGCTACTGTACTGCAATTTCACAGGTAATCATCCATCTTCCCATTATATTCCTAAAGTGGATACAGACCAAGATCTCATCACAGGTCAGGGAAGATGAAGGCTTAAAGGAAAAGATATCTTTAATAAAATACATTCTTTAAAGATCATTCTGATCATCTGTAGTTAAATGAAAACAAAAGCAGTTTAATTAGATCTGAAATATGACAAGAAACTTTTCAAAAATTCTAAATTTGAAACAAAAGATGAAAATTCTGTTTTTCTCAGTAAATTCCATATCTATTAGATACCTAATGGCCTAGGTACTTATTACAAATCTAGAGATCAGTTTTCAAAAATGTGGTAGACATAGTTTATTCCAGTTCTAGTTCCCTACCATGTGGGACTTATATCTAAGAGCCTATGCCTTCAAAGCTATTTGCTATGCATTGGAAACAAAAGGAGTTTAGCATGTCAGTCTTGCTTAAATTTAGAAGTTAAGTATCTCAAATCATCCTCCTGAATCCAATTTTCAATCTCCCTGTTCTTTTGTTCCTTGTCAAAAATAAAGCTAATACTGTCCCTATCTTCTATCCATATACAATTCTTCAAAGGAATTTTTCTTTTTTTGCATCACCAAGCTCATCTGGGACATCTAGATATGATCAAACATTCGTGTCATGGGGTAAGCTTTAAACAGCTTCCTTATATCCTCACAAAATCTTTTTTTTTTTTTCTTTTGAGCACTTCTTTTAGTGCCAAAATGTATAAATAGGTGAGAGACCTATAAAACAAGTTTATACTACTCTGTGGCTCTGTGGTATAGGGCATTGGTAAAGAGAAGGGAAGGGATCCTCAAGCCTATCACCCCTTTTTTTAACATTGATTCTCCATGTAACAGAATGACAAGGAGAGTAATCACTTCGCATGCATTACGATCTACAAAATGATTTGGAAAAATGTTACTGTCATCTGTAAACAAGGTGAATGAGCTATATTAGCAATGTAATTGAGACAAAAGAAGACTGTACACAGTTTTCAAATTAATGAAACATGAAACTCCAGAGCATTAGCAGGTGATCCAGTTACAAAATATTAGTTGCTCTGGAAAGGACTCATGAACAGCAAGGTCACAGCACAAACTCCTTGCAGATGTTAGAGAAGTTGACACCTGCAAATCATTTGGAAGCAAGTATTTATTTAAATATCGTATTGTGCTACCAGTTTCTCTGTTTTCTTTCATGCTAAAGCTTTGGTCCCTGGGGAATTTTTTTTTTCTATATACAGTTCTAATTAGCATAATTTTTGGTTTATGTTCTTGTCTCAGCAGACAGGTCAATAAACAAATCCAAAAATATTAGCAGTGGATTTACTCCCCAGTCCGATTCTTGTTTCTTCAGCAAAGGAACTTTCTCTAGTGTCTCTCACATTTCAATTTTATATTACAGCATGGGGTGTAAAATACTGATTAGCCCTTGAAAAATTAATGATTTGTCTACATTCATGCCAACCTCCTGTCCATATATTCATCTGTTTGTTGATGTATTTTCAGAACTCCTCAGAGGCAGAAATAGTGAACAGAGACAGAGAGAACAAGGTATCTTCAGACAAATGTTGTCACAGGAGTTTCATTATTCCTAGGCAGGAATTGATCTATCAGGGCAATGCTACAAGCAGGATTCCTCTCTGAAGGGTGCATAGCCTGGTCTGGCACCACTGACACTTTTCCTGCAAAAAGTCCTGGGTTTCCAGCTCTGTGCTGCACTTGTGTGTTGTGGTCATGCTCAAATATGTCCTTTGGTACAAGGACTTGAACCCAGTTTTCCCATTTTCTATTTTATTTTTTACTGACAGAAAGATAAAATCAAGTCTGTTCTTCACCCAGAGGGTGGTTGGGCACTGGAACAGGCTCCCCAGGGAAGTGGTTACAGCACCAAGCCTGAGAGAATTCAAATCTCTGTGTGTTCAGGCACAGGGTATGACTCTTGGGGTGCCCTGTGCAGAGCCAAGAGTTGGACTTGATGATCCTCTGTGTGTCTCTTCTAACTCAGAACATTCTGTGTTTCTGTAACTGTAAATATGTATCCAGCAGAGTCTTCTTCTGGCATTAATGTTAATTTTACCTGTCCATTAGCAGGAAGTCTGTTTGAAGAAATATAAGCATTTGCTTCCATCATCCTACTTCCCTTTCACCATGCCAGCTGGACTACTCCAAAGTGGCATTATACACAAAGGAGGCAAAAGGCAGCCTGGCAGTCAGCCTGTGTAACCAACCAGCAGAGGACTAAAACTCCAAAGCAGAACCTAGAGTTCACTGCAGTCCGCTGCTAAGACACTACAAAGTGCCCTAAGATGATCAGTGACAGTGGCTGCTCTATACGGATTTATTTATTCTGTATGAATAAATAAGCAGCAATAAATGAAAAAAAATTATATACTTCCATTTAAAAATTTGCCACTATGCTATCTGCACCAATGTCTAATATTGTTAGTAGTCATGACTGTGTTGGATCTGGGCTATAATCTCACTTTTCCAAAATTTACAAAATTCTAAGTTTGCTCAGAGACAAACACTGCCTAAATAAAAAGGGCTTAACTTTCCATATGTATTGAGCTTATCTGATATACCATCTTTCCCTAGTTAAAATGTTGTGTGCTAACATTTGCACATTTTGAAATGTGTGTTGCCATGACTGCAGCAAACATTCTACTTTTAGATTCTGTTAATCTTCATTTTAAAATATAGCAAGACAACTAATAACAGAACTATGTATCCTTCTCTTCTGATGATCCAGCTTTATTATTAAAGAATCACAGTCCACTCCGATGTACAAAAGTGTTTTTAGACATATCTTGGTGAAATTCTATGCAAAGGGAAACCCTTTAACACTAAACTAATTTTCTGCACTGTTTACTGACACAGACCGTAGAGCTATAATTAATAGATGCTATTAAAATCTGTTCTAATCTGTTATGTAGACAATAAAATGAAATGTAATTAAATACACTAAAAATTATAAATTTAATGAAGAAATAAGATTTTGATATTCCTGTCCACTTTAAACATACATACATGAATGTACATAAACACTATGCGACAGAAATTATTGCAAACTGTCCCAATTCACTTCATCAAAATGAAGACAAATGTTCAGAAAGAGAGCTTTGCTGTCCTTTGAAGCATTCTGCTCTAACACTTAGTAATCTCAAAGCACAGTGATTCACAAAACACAGCAAAATTTACAAGGAATTTATGTAAAATTTACTTGGAATGCAGACTGTGATATAGTACTTGCAAGCATATTTCCATTATAGTTACACCATGGCATACTTAGGGTTTTACCATTTTGGTAGGTTTTGGATAGAAGTCCAAATCTTTATCCCATGACAATACCAGAAAACACCAAAACAACCACATAATTTAAATACTGAATGCAACTTGGATTTTCCATAATCCTCTGTTGAAAGTCTTCTGATTTGTATAAACTTACACATGTAAACAAATTTCTGCTTTCAGATGTACCTGTACTAACATTTTAGGGACTGAACTGGGATAATTTCAGTTGGAACTAACCCACGAGATGCACTACAGAAGTACAGTTTCACTTAGTAATGAAAATTAGATCCACGGGACCAGGTCAGAGCTAATCCAATCTATTTTCCTTTGCAACTCATATTTTGGAACCTTGGGCTATTTCACTCTGAAAGCTTCTTCCTATGAGTCTAAAACATTTGATAGGCTGTATCCTGTAAGGACTATGAGAATGAACACCTTTCCAGTGTGAAACTCCCACCAGAAACACACAGAGACATATTTTAACTCTCAGTATTGACATGGAAAATAAACTATACTAAAGTGTGAAAATATTTGTCTAGGACACCCCAATCCCTCTACTTTGGAGATGATTATGATATAACCTTGAATTATGTGTTAACATTCTTTCTCTGTGGGACCCCTACCTCATTACACATGACAGATGATGATTGCTTGTAGAAGAGATCTACTCACTACTTTATTTTATTCCCTCATTTCATTGTTATGTATGCACATTTATTTTCTGTACATTATTCAAATCCTGCTCTGAAGACAGATGTATTACCTGTTAGACTTTCTTACAGCACTCATCTTCATACGTTATATATATCTTAGTAAATAAAAGAAGCCAGGGTCCATTTTCTGAAACTGAGAGCAAGTAGAATGGGACAAACAGATCCAGAAAATTGGACTTTCCTCCTGGCAGAGCAGAATTTCCTCATCCCGAAAGTCTCTTAGAAACAGACACAATCACATGCAACATTTGCTGTCCTGCAAGGGTGTCCTGGGCATTTGTGACAAGAGATCTGTGTGTTTGGCCAAAAGCATGACCAGGAGCATGTTAACAATTAAATGAGAGTGTGGCTGGTGTACAAACATGAAAGTCTGTGTCTTGATCTTACTTAATTTACTTGCATAAAAGACACAGTTACTGCACAGTCTGTGGCTTGTGTTTCTAGTTCCGAGTGAGCTGAAGGAGGGGTCATGCTGATTTTACTGATGTGATCATTAGACACAAATGTCCACATTTTCCAATAATGTTTAGTTAGCTCCCAGTCAGATATATCACATATCAGAGTTTTCAGAGATTTTTCTAAAATAATTAAGAAACGGCTATATGGTATCAGACCAAAAATCCTTTTGGTGTTCAAAATAATATTCAAAGTACAAGAGTGTGCTCAGATTCAGTTGAGATGCTGCAGTATTTTTTCTTAGTTCTTTTCCGCCCATTTTCTCCCATGTTCTATCTGTCTTTTGACTATCACAGAAAATCAAATTCTTCCAGAATGTACACTTTTTAGTGTATTTAGTGACATCTTCCAGAGTTCTTGTCTAACTAGTGATGATTCATTCAGAATTTTTTTTATGGTTTGTGCATCATTAAAATACCTGTTTTCTTTTTCTTTTTTTCTATTTGCATCACTTCCCATCCATTGGCATTTCCTCTGTGGTTGTGTTACTTTGTCATTCTGTGTTGCCTCTGCAACTTGGTGCCAGTTTAGGCTGTGCTGTATTATTTTGCATCAACACTCCTTTCATATGTTCGGAATACAATGGCTCGAGCAGCAGCTGTGAGTACTCAGCAGTTCTGCAAACCAGGCATAAAAGTCTAAAAATGTACATTCTAAAAAAGGAGGGCTGTGTAATTAATGAACAAAAAGGAAAAGTTCGGCTTAGGTAACTTGCTAGCCAAACTCTGTGGCAAGGATAAAAATTGGTAGGAATACTTCAAATAAAGATCTATTGAAAATTACTATTTCATTCAAACATCTCCTGTTCAAACAACTTAGGCCAGAAGTCTGAGAAACCCCCACCCATATTCTGGACATCTGTAGAAGCTGCATGTTCTAGTTTTAGATGGGATTGTTAATTTTCTTCATAGGAGGTTGTATGGGGCAATGATTTGGATCTGTGATGAAAACAGTCTTGAAAACAGAGGGGTGTTTATGTTATTGCTGAGCAGGGCTTCCACAGCATCAAGGACTTTTCTGCTCATCAGCCCATCTCACCAGAGAGGAGGCTGGGGGTGCACAAGGAGGTGGGAGGCAGATACAGCCAGGACAGTGACCCCAGCTGACCATGGGGACACCCCAGACCATGTGATATCATGGTCAGCATATAAAGTTGGGAAAAGAAGAAGGAAGGGAGGACATTCACAGTGAAGGTGTTTTCCTTCCCATCACTGCCAGGCATGATGCAGCCCTGCTTTCCTGGGCATGGCTGAACACCTGCCTGCTCATGGAAAGTCTTGAATCAATTCCTTCTTTTGCTTTGATGGGCTGCAAAAACTTTGCTTTAAGGTTCAGCTGTCTCTAATCTCAAGCTATGAGTTTTCTCACTTTTACCCTTCAGATTCTCTATCTCACTGCAGGGTAGTGAGTGAGTGGTTGTGTGGGGGATGAGCTGCTGGCCAGGGTAAAATCATGATGTTGAAGGATACTGGTTTGTTCAAAAATGGCACAGTCCAATGAGCACAAGAGCAAAATATTTCAAAATTTTCTAACTCCATTAATCTGCCCCTCAATTCCATGTGAAGTTCTAGGGTATCTCATTTAATATTGATCACAATTGCATTCTTGCACAACTCATTAATATGTACTAACTAGCACACTAATGACACAACACTCCTTATCTCAGAGGAGAAAGGCCAATCAGTAAGTAAAAACAAATGAGTGAGTTACTATTGCAATCTACACGAATCTTTAGATAATTTATTTCTACAGAAAAACTAAGGAAGCTGACATTACTGACAACACATATCTCTTCACTCATCTATCATGAAAAAGTTAGCATCTTCTGTCTCACCTTAGAGACTGCTCGGAAAAAAAACCAACACGAACAAAAAA